>JAAFCE010009126.1:9518466-9819009 GCA_013389805.1 Trigoniulus corallinus | reverse complement strand
GCCGGATATGATGAAAGTACTGTATCAAAATTAAAGAAATGTATTTCCTTTCTTTTTAAAAAAATGCAATTACCCATTGTAAGTGATATCTGAAAAACTGCTGGAAATCCCAAACCAGTCAAAAATCTTATTAAACTGTAAATTTCATAAGACGGTGAAAACGCTGATACAATAGGAAGGGTAACCACGATCAACAAATTTAAGAAAAAAGCTCGTCTTCTGCCATAACTGTAAAAGTATTACAAACATGAAATAAAAATTCATATTAGTAAGTTGAATTTGATATAACTGCTGCATGAAAGTGGCATTTCTAAAAAGATGTACTTGTCAGAGATCCATCCAAAAATAAGTGACCCAATCAAACCACCACCATAGAAAATAGAAGTTGCAAAAGACGGCCACCAATTTTTGTCGCAAACCAAATCAAACTTTTAAACATAAAAACAACAAACAAGTTTAAACTTATAAAACTCTAAATGCCGCCCAAAATATTTTTTCACAAAATAGTACTTACCTGTGTTACTAAGGTGAAATCATAATTCGTTGTGTCATATTCCCAACCATATTCACATTTCTGTTTAGGCCAAGTGGGGTCACTTTTTGGCCAGGATCCTTCAGTCTGATTGAAGATTTCAGTGTAATTCACTCTGTACATTTCACATCGAGAATAGTGACGAACATCATCTCGAACAATCGTTGGTATGCTAATATTTTTCCTCACATGCAACGGGATGCCCATGTTAATCAATTCCGGCACTGCGCACCAATGATCTGGAGTGGCCGACAGAAAAATATGAGCAAACCCTACAAAAGCACCCGTAAAAACTGCAGGAATGCCTAAAAGTATTGCATAACACAACTGATAGCGACCAAAACTACCAACTTTAACAAGGATTGATTCAAAATCAACGGCCATTTTGAAGGAGAACGTCCACTCATTACCAAATTTTCCACCAAAATATATCAACTGAACATCTCACGCATATTCATGACGCAAAAATCTATTAACTTCTTTCTATAATTAAAGCACCACAAGTGGGTTAATATTTGATATCAATTTTTAATAAAAGTGGCCTTGATCATTTACTGGCCGTAGTTATAAGAGCCCAATAAGTGCTTATAGTTCTTAAACCCACATTTGCCAAATTTTTGCAGCTAACGACTATAATTTTGGGCAATAAAAGAAGCCTAGCTTTGGGTAAAACTTCAGTGGTAAAATACAAGGCCAAGGTTACGGAATAATATTTTTTTTGGAAAATCGGAGATCTTAATACTACAGAGATGTGTGCACCTGAGAAGGACGATCTGCAGACTAGTGGTCATTTGGCTACTTCTATTTAGAAGTAAAGATGAATGTGTAACATTTTAAGATGAATCTGGGTTTTAAGAAGCCGATATGTCGGCTCCTTGTATCAGACATTTATTGGAAGGGACAACTAACATGAAGAACCTCCCAAAAATTCAGCGTTAAACGCACTAAGAGGCAGACGCATCCAGGATGGAATCTGCAAACGTAAAAGCGGTATAATTATGTATATAAAACTATTACTGAAACAAAATATAATAACCATAATTATATTTTAGTAGTTAATTATTCTTATAGAGTATCAAAATAGTAATTTGCCTGATAGCCAAGTCTATAAAATAGTAAATTACATCATCATCACCACACTTTTATCCCGCCAGTGGCAGGGTCGGGTCTGCTGGTCCACTGAACATGCTCTGACTGGGAGCATCCCAGACAGGCGTCTGGAACCTGCAGGAATATTGGCTGGGTTGTCTGGGGGGGATGCCGGCCTATCCCACTTGTTCCAACATCGCATAATAAGCCTACAACCAAAATAGAAACTTTGACAGGTAAATTAATGCTTTGCTGGTTATAATATTGCATGGTGTCTGGCCTATTCCCGAATAACAATAAGTAATCCAATGCACACACATGCGCTCTATAAATACTAAATTACGAACTGGTGACCAGAAGCAGATTGATAAGACTCTCAAATGAGCAGTAGTTTCTTATATCCAGGAAAGAGCTCAATAGGCATTAAAAACTGCCTCTTGTAACACTTAGTGCACCATTGCCTTATGAAGCTGCTTAAAATTGTGCAAAATAATGAAAATTAAAACTAAAATTGGGTCATCTTTTTAGTGAACCAGGTACAATGACTCTTCACACCCAAACTAGTGTTTTTGCAGTTTTTCACGCAAGACTTCATCCTTATAGTGCCAGGAGTTTTAGTATCATGAACACGTGGATATAATTTTTTTGCATACGATTCAGGTAGAGATCCAATTAGACAAGTTACACAATCTACCTTTCAAATTTACTCATATAAAAGCCAACAGCTGCAATACCTTAGGAGCTATTTCTAGGACACTGCTTCAAGAATTAATAGCAGAAACTGAAACTCAACATTGTGAGTGGACATATTTCAAATACCTTTTACTAATCTTAAGATACTCTATTTTCAGGTGAGTCTGGTTACAGCAGCTCTGCGCTGAATGCATAACATCGACGCTGAAACGTATGACGAACTGGATACAGCTGCTACAGGTAAGAAAGAAAAATTACCTGAAATCAAATTCAGAAACATTTAAAAATTACTAAATTTTCTGCTGCTTAAAACTACCTTTTAATCGGCATATAAACTTAGTGGGGGTTTCAGACTGTGTTCAAGTGGAACCCTGGGGTTGTGCGAGTTAAAGTCAAAATCCAAAAAGCTAAAATTTCATAATAGTTAAGTCAGACTAATTGATTTATTCCAAAAAATATCCATTGTTACTTGTAGAACTGTATCTGTAAGTACTTATGGTAGGACTTCCGGAAAACAAAGTATAATCTAAAGAGTTCTGCGAGTCGAAGTTTGAAAGCCAAAGATTTAAAAACAAAGGGCACAGTCGAAAAGATGAGATGTTACAACGCTTTCATACGTATTGACTAGGAATTTAACATATTTTCACTTTCCACAAAAAAATCGTCAAAATGTGTCGACAGGACTCACAAAAATAGACTTCGAGGGATGTAGGCTCCTCAAACCAGTGCAGGCCGACTATGGAAAAATTAACGTAGTAATGCAAACTTTCCTACCAAATGCACTACAGGTGAATAAAGTAAAAGTCCACTACTACTGACAAAGGAGCACATTACCAATCCATTCCCATGTACTGGTGTTGGTAAAAGTTAGCCACCAAAACAAAAAGACAGAGACATTGTGCAGCCAAGTTGCGTAGGACACACCAGTTCTCGTGAGATCACTGAAGTTAAGCAGCGCAAGCCCACGTTAGTACCAATATGGGTGGTTGGTAAAGAACGTTGGGTGCTGCAAAGTTTCCCTCTCCTATGTCCACTACCTACCTCCTCATCTCCTGTTATGGCTGCTTGGCTAACTCCCCAACCCGTTAAATGAATCCAAAAAAAAAGATGGAGTAGTTTCAAATCTTTCCCAAGCTCAGCAAAAGTAAGGTCATTATAACGTTTTCTACGTTTAATATCACAAAAAAGTGATTAAACTTGGTGGTCTGAATAAATTTATGGGCACATTTCCAACATAAACAATTTTTGTTATTAAGATTGAACAACGTCGTCCTCATTTTCCCGCACCATACCAGTCCAAAATACAAGAAAGCGCCTCCACAAGCCCTAATATTGATAAGTCAAGTAATCACTCACCCCAAATTGACAGACATATACTGTAGGAAAACCAGCGTAGGCAATACTGTTAACCAAAAAATATAAAAGCCAAGAGACAACTTTTATTTCTCATGTTTGGAGTGCGAAGTAATTCGATACGATTGACATTCACAGGTTGAAATAAAGTGATTTCATCAATCTGAAATATGAAAAATAACCCTTAAATTAAAAAGGAAATTACAATCTATTCTGCTATAATGACTACTTTAATTTTACTATGTAGATTTCTCCGTGTTGGTTTCTTATTTATTTTGGCAATTTTTGTTAAGATGCCTTCAGCCTCATCAAAACGATTTCAAGACAGGAGCCATCGTGGAGATCCTGGTATAATTCTAAATAAATTAAACTCAACTGCTGTAATTTTTCTAATAAAACGATTTTTAGTACTTACCACCAAGAAACAAACAAAACGGCAAAGGATGTTGAGGTAAAAAGATTTCAGGTATGCCTTTGTATGCCATTGTTTGGTCAAGGCTGAAATGCCACACAACACACTCATGGCAAGGCCTCATAACATTAAGAATCACTCCAAAGCAAGCCCGATATTGTTTACTGGCCAATTTTATGGCTAAAAACAGACATTTTTTAATTAATTCTGAGAAAAAAAATCAACGCATGACCCAAGACATACTGGATGAAAGAAAGTTTGCTGAGCTGTTGGCACAAACGGTAGTCCTGTGTTGACTAGTGAATTACAATGACCTTGAATTTATAGGTGACTAGAGGTAGCGGCAGGAATGAAGAATTCGTCGAGTAGACCACAAGTCCATCCCGTTTAAAATTGCATCCTAAGCCCATTCAAAGCGAGAATCCAAGCTATGAATTACAGTAAATATGATTTCAAAATAATGATAGTGATCAGGGACAGCTGCATACAGTACATAAGGGGACCAGACTTTCCAGAGGGCAAAGTGGGACGGGGACCTGTGGTGAGTGCCACCAAGGTACGGTGGTAAGACATGCTTTTCCGAAGAGCAAAGAACAAAACTTGTGACTTCGTACCTACTGTACCTTAATGCTTGAATGTGTGTCAATCCAGCACAGGATACCCGATGTTTTAATTTGATGCCGAAGATGGGCCCTCCTGATCAGCTGCCAACCTAGAAGAATCATTCTGTGTGGGTGCTCCATACACGTATTTCATTTGTTTTTTGTTTTGTTGGTGTTTTATGGCCCTTTAACTACAAGGTCATTAGAGCCCCGTCCACTGCATTGTTGTAATGCAAAGACTGCACAGAAACTACACTAATACAACGATTTTTGGGTATAAACGGTACCCAGTGATCCTTAGTGGCCACCCATGTAAGAACTAGCTGGGGTTGCGTTGCTCAACTTCAGTGATCAGACGAGAACTGGTGTGTCCAACTCAATACAGCCGCTCCACGTATTTCGTTGACGAGTGAATGCTCCTGAGAAGTTGCCAACAAAGTGGGACAAACAGGCGTCCCGCCGGAACAAGTGACAGACTGCGGGACATGTGAAATCGGGACTGTTCCGCCTAAATCGGGACGTCTGGTCACTTTATCGTATATCTAAGTATACTTCGGAATGCGCACCAATGCACAGACATCAAGTAAAATTGATGGAAATCAGTCGGAACTGGAAATACTGTAGCAAAATGACTTTACATAATCCACAATCTCTCACTTCAATAAAGATATAATTAATATTCATCTTTTTAGCATAAAAATACTTCTCAATGTCATAAAAAATAGTGATGAATAATATGAAGTGTTCCAAATTTAGCTTACAGTCCTTCACACACTATGTCTGTCAATGTAATGAAGCAATCTCTTTGTGAGCACTTCAGACTAAATCATTCAATCAATGAATAATAAATGTCAAACTGTTAAATATCATTAAAGGACAGAGCTATGAACGTGGCCCTGGCAAATGCGGTTAGCATTTGATTTAACGACCTATCAAATTATAATTATATTTTAACTAACAAAGGTGTCAAAATGTCACACTTACAAGAAGTTACTCAAAGTCGACCACTATTACAGCAAGTTAGAAAAGAGGTAGGTTGTGTTTTTGCCATGCGTACTCCATGCAATGGAGCCACAAAAAGTGATTCCTAATAGTAATACAGTATTCATAGTGGAATCCAGCAAGCTCGCACACACGACCCATACTGAAGCTAGTCCTGAACGAAATTAATCTTCCGAGACGTAAATACGCTTAGGACAGGGGAGGTCAGTAGGAGAATAGAATTGAGAAGTCGGGGCTCCGTGACTCCTAATTCAACCTGACGGTAATAATAAACAAATATGTCAATTTCAACGTTACATTTTTAACCAACAAAGTGGATTATAATTTACATTGCCCATACAACCTACGATTTGCAAATGCTCAACGAATGAATTTTGCTTTGGCACATGAATCTACAAAGATATCGGATATCAAATAGTTTATCTTGACCAAGGGTGAGAAACTTTGTCAGTATTTGAGTGGCAGGCACTTTAACGGGGGTTACGATTACAATGACTCAAACCTTTAAACGCCACCTAATCGTTGCCAAAATTTTCACCTTCCTCTAAGGTCTGAGGAAGAGCTTTGGTTAAAGTCTCAGGAAGAAAGCATGTCATTAATCCTCCAATAAGACTGATGATCCCGATGATTAAAAAAGGAAAATGTCGACTGTAGACAATCTAAACAGAAGTAATAAAATGCAAACAATTAGATATCCAGCTCCGGTTTCATGTCACACAGGTTGTGGAGGGAATTCTGCCAATCTAGACTAATATTTTTCACGATGTCGAAATAGTTCTTTTATCTTGGATGTCCTGTTATACACAACCCTTCCTTGAAAGATTCTACCCATCTCGATCAAAACTGAATCTGCGCTTACAAGACGTACAATTCGAGAAACTGCTTACCAAATGGATGATGTATGGAAAGATGATTAGACCAGTGATGCCCAGTAAATAACAGAAGGCCATTCCACTACTACGAACAACAGTCGGGAGTAGTTCACCGTTGAAGACGTAAGAAACGCCAAAGGCTGCTGTAATTCCAAATTTTCCAATAATGGGTAAACCGACATCCAATACAGTCATATCTTGAAGAAAATATGCAATTACAAATTATAATAATCAACAAAAATCATCTTTGTTGTAGTTAAACGTTTAAGGTGCTTTTTACCTTCTGAAATAAAGGCATTTGTAACACAACATATTCCAACTATGACCATTGTGATGAAAATTGTCCGTCGTCTTCCCCACCTCTGCATTCCATACCAAGCCACCAGACAAGCCGGAACTTCCACCAACCCAGATAGTGCAAAGGCCAGATAATCATTGATACTCATGCTGACAGACAGATAGGAAAGACTCACATACACCACAGTCATTATCCACCAAATAATGGATAACACAATTGTTTTTCTCCTCATATTTGGACTACTACACAGTTTCAATGGATGGACATACTGGATCTCAGAGTTGTCATCATGTGTCTGACAAAAAAACATTTAAATTTCACTCCTATTAATAATTCCAACAAAACTTCAAGAACTTTCTACTATTTCAGCATACCTCATTTTCACATATTGTGTCAGATGGCATATTCTTTTTGTTAATTTTTGCAATTTTACGAAGAATAACTTCAGCCTCCTTGACTTTATTCCGAGAAATCAACCATCTCGGGGACTCTAATATAATCCTAAAAAAGTCAGAAACAATAATTAGTTATTTAAAGCAGTAAATGAGAGACTAAATATTTGCACAATTTCATTACAGTCGATACATACCACCAGTAAACTAGAAGACACATGAAAGGCACAGAAGTGGCAAGAGTGAGTACAAACCAATTCCTACACAAATATGCAATTAGCCCTAGAAGTCCAAAAGCAAAGCCCCAAACTAAATTATACATCATCCCAAAGGCAGTTCTGTGGTTTGGATCTGTCACTTCCATCACTAAAATAAAAATATATTCCTCGTTTATATGAGTTAGCCGGATATGATGAAAGTACTGTATCAAAATTAAAGAAATGTATTTCTTTTCTTTTTAAAAAAATGCAATTACCCATTGTAAGTGATATCTGAAAAACTGCTGGAAATCCCAAACCAGTCAAAAATCTTATTAAACTGTAAATTTCATAAGACGGTGAAAACGCTGATACAATAGGAAGGGTAACCACGATCAACAAATTTAAGAAAAAAGCTCGTCTTCTGCCATAACTGTAAAAATATTACAAACATGAAATAAAAATTCATATTAGTAAGTTGAATTTGATATAACTACTGCATGAAAGTGGCATTTCTAAAAAGACGTACTTGTCAGAGATCCATCCAAAAACAAGTGACCCAATCAAACCACCACCATAGAAAATAGAAGTTGCAAAAGACGGCCACCAATTTTTGTCGCAAACCAAATCAAACTTTTAAACACAAAAACAACAAACAAGTTTAAACTTGTAAAACTCTAAATGCCGCCCAAAATATTTTTTCACACACTAGTACTTACCTGTGTTACTAAGGTGAAATCATAATTCATTGTGTCATATTCCCAACCATATTCACATTTCTGTTTAGGCCAAGTGGGGTCACTTTTTGGCCAGGATCCTTCAGTCTGATTGAAGATTTCAGTGTAATTCACTCTGTACATTTCACATCGAGAATAGTGACGAACATCATCTCGAACAATCGTTGGTATGCTAATATTTTTCCTCACATGCAATGGGATACCCATGTTAATCAATTCCGGTACTGCGCACCAGTGATCTGGAGTGGCCGACAGAAAAATATGAGCAAACCCTACAAAAGCACCTGCAAAAACTGCAGGAATGCCTAAAAGTGTTGCATAACACAACTGATAACGACCAAAACTACCAACTTCAGTAAGGACCGAATCAAAATCAAAGGCCATTTTGAAAACGAAACTTCGCTCAACACAAATTTTGCCAAATATTTCTATTTAGCCACTTATGTAAATTTATGACTCATTAATTAAACCCGTTCATACCATTAATATATGTATTACGGTGGATGAATACTTGATTAGTGTATTTAAGGAAAATGACCTTGCCATTTGCAACCGCGTGTTGCAATACTATGCAGCTAATTTTGGGTAATAAAACAAACAATTTATTTTAATAGCGTAGAGGTGGGTTCACTAGACCTGCAGTATATTTGCAGGCTAATGGTCAGTTAGTTACTTTGACGTGAGAGCAATGTTAAGGGGTCGGCTTATTATCTACCTACATGAACGATTTCCCCAAAAAAAGTCAAACCTTTAGTTATCTTTTAATATATTATCCATCATCATCATAAGCTTATCCCGCCTGTGGCAGGATCGGGTCTGCGGGTTCTTGTCCTCCACTCCCGTCCGTCTATCTTCCACTCCGTCCCGGTCCACCCCACACACAATCATATCCTTACGGACAACCTGCTCCCACGTCTGCTTTGGTCTTCTCTTGCCCAGGGTGCTTCCAACCACCTGCATTCTGGAAATGGACCTAACGAGCTTCTTCTTCCCTCCTCTCAATACGTGTCCATACCGCTTCAATCGACTCTCTCTCATTTATTCCGCGATGTCCCCCCCCCCCCAACCGGCTACCTCCATTATACTCATCCCTAATTCTATCAGTTCCGGACACCTCCCTCACTTCCTCACTGCACAACACTCTTATCCACATAGTATAGCTGGCCTAACCACTGCCCTGAAAACTTCCCTTTCAATTTGATCGGGACCCTACTTTCACACAAGACTTCACTTGCCTGTCTCCACGTCAACCATCCCCCACTGATTCTATGGGTCACATCCGTGTGAAATGAGATGCTTCAATAAGAAAAAAACACGTGATGATTGGTACAAATTCGGTAATTATTAAGACATGGCACGAGCAGTGTTCAGAAGCGAGTTAGAAAGTAAAATTCTTCAAACTGATCTGAAATTAGACGACATGCATTATCATGGTAGAAATAAATTTCAAATGATTGCTTACTGTAACTATTAGTAAATTGCGAGGTCACAGCGTACGTGGAAACTCCGAAACTATGTCATCACTATCTAAAAATGATATAACAATTTGCAGATCAATATAGTTCACAAGACATGCAGGAAGAAATAAAAAATACCTTAAAATTCATTAATAGTAACTGTGAAAGGGGTCTACGTCAATTTGGCGCATGACAATTTGGCGCATATATAATTTGGCGTACGTCAATTTGGCGTACATACCGATCTCTTGGGTGCCCAAATTTGTTCAAAATTGCAACGGTCATAACAACATATTTCAACAGTCATTGCAAGGTAATAGAACAATGAATGTCTACCATAACTGTGTTATACGGCCCTAATGACCTTTGAAGTCGATGGGCCCTAAAACACAAACAAACCCAACTGTGTTATACGGGACCGTTGCAATGACTGTTATGCCCATGCGTGGATCTAGGATGGGGTTTTTGGGGTTTCAACCCCTCCCATGCACATATAAACTTATATTTGCATAATATGTGAGGTTTAGCTCAACCCCCCCCCCCCCCCCCGACGAAAATCCTGGATCTGCCACTGGTTATGACAGTTGCAATTTTGAATAAATGTGTGCACCCAAGAGATCGGTATGCACGCCAAATTTGTATGTACGCCAAATTTTCCGTACGCCAAATTGTCATACGCCGAATGTGTATGTACGCCAAATTGTCGTACGCCAAATTGACTACGCCAAATTGCCATACGCCAAATTGACGTGATCCCCTGTGAAAGTACAGTATTAGGATATTTGCTTCATATAAAACAATGTGTCAAACGCTGCTGGCATGAATGATGATCATGCTGCACCAGTATATTTTCAGTCAACTAATCGAAATAAAACGGGATCCACAAATCCGAAAGATGTTGATTCCTGAATAAAACTTAGTGGTACAGGGTTGGGGAATCCTGCATGCAGGGGGTAAAGTGGGATCCTATTGGCGATTGCTATCACAATTAGACAACCCTTTCCTAAGGGAAAAGGCAGGCATTCTGGGGGTCAATCAGCATTATACCTTTCAGAAATATGCTGATTTATTTTAATGCTGCAGAGGCCAGGGTTTGTTTCTCAATACTCTAACCACCTACTGAACTGAGTCCAGTATAATAAAGTTCTGATATAAAGAATCAGAAGATGAAAGGCATTTCTACATCAAGGAAAATTTAAGGTGACCTTCCTTGGTGGCGCAGTCGGTAGCACGCTCGATAACTATCAGTGGTACTAGGTTCGAAACTGGACCATGGTGGGTTCGCTTCTTTCGGGCGATAGGTCCCGAGTGCGCCTTCTTTCGGATGAGAAGTAAAACGGAAGTCTCGTGTGATGTGCGATGGCATTTCCACATATAAGAATCCTCTATACTCTGCAACGAGTAGATGAGGCGAAATGTCCAGGTGTAGGAGCTCGCCCCTTGGCGTCGGTGGAATTCCCCAACGAACAGCAGACCGACGATAAATAAGCATAGGGGTGTTGCAGCCTTGGTCGGCAATATCACCCTTGTGTCCAATCAGAGGGTTTTTGTTTCGTTGGTGTTTTAGGACCCTTCAACTACAAGGTCATTACAGCCCCGTCCACAGAGTAGTTCTAATGCAGAGTATACACAGACACTACATTAATGCGACGATTTTGGGGGGGGGGGTTGTGTTGCTTAACTTCAGTGATCAGACGAGAACTAGTGTGTCCAACGCAATAAGCCGCTCCCCCATTCAGAGGAACAACATGGGTACCCGACTCTGCCATGTTGCGTTAGTGCGGCCAAGTTGCGTTGAACACACCAGTTCTCGTGAGATCACTGAAGTTAAGCAACGCAAACCCACGTTAATACCAACATGGGTGGTTGGTAGAGAACGTTGAGTGCTGAAAATTTCCCCCTCCTACATCCCCTATACCTACTTCCTCCACTTCCGTGAGCAGCCTCCTAAGAGTTCATTCGGCCTGTTATGGCTGTGTGGCCTACTCCCCAACCCGTTGGTGTAACAGGCGGAAAAGGGTAAGGAGTTGCTGGCAATAATGAAGTGAAAATTGTCCTTGAAGGGCCCTAGTTATTTAAGCTGCAATAACGTGAGTTACTTTGTGCTAAAAACGCGTTCTTTCGGTTGAAGGTGATTCTATAACTATGGACTCTTGAGTCAAACACGGTACTTCTTAGCCAACAAGGCAGGTGGTAGTAAGGAAGGAATCTGAAAATAAAAACACGTCATATTTGTACAAAACTTACTGAATAAGCCGGTAACCAGGGGTAAACAGATGACTTTTAATTAACTAGCAACTTCTTGTATCCAGGAAAGAGGCTCATTGGGCGTAAAAACTGACCCTTGCAAAACTATTTTAGTGCATCATTGCCTTATGAAGCTGCTAAAAATGGTTAACCGGTATGCAATGGTGCAAAATAATGCAGTGCGAATGAAAATTAAAACTAAAATTGGGTCATCATTTTAGAGAACCAGGTACAATGACTTTCCGCACCCAAACTAGTGTTTTTTGCAGTCTTTCATGCACGACTTCATCCTTATGGTGCCAGGAGTTTTAGTATCATGAACAAGTGGATATAATTTTTTGCATACGATTCAGGTAGAGAGATCCAATTAGACATGTTACCAAAATCTACCATTCAAATTTACTCTCATATAAAAGCCAACAGCTGCAACACATTACGAGCTATTTCTGGGACACTGCTTCAAGAATTTACAGCAGAAATAATTCAGAATGAAACTCATCATTGTAAGTGGACATATTTCAAATACCTTTTACGAGCATTATTTAAGATATTTTATTTTCAGGTGAGTCTGGTTATAGTAGCCCTGTGCTTCATGCATTACATCGGCGCTGAAACTTATGGCGACCTGGATACAGCAGCTACAGGTAAGAATAAAGAACAATTATCCAAAATCTAATTCAGAAACATTTAAAATTACGACATTTTCTGGTGTATAGAAAGCACTTTTTAATCGGTATACAAACTTAAAACGGATTTCTTCAAAGTGAGTTCAGTGGAACCCTGGGGTTATGCGAGTGATAATTAAAAATTGTTAATTCATAATAAATTCTTTCATTCTCCAAATACTGTACCTATTGTGACGCCGTAAAACTGTATTAAGGAGTACAGAAGGTAGGAGATCCATGACTTGAAGTTTAAAACCACTCACATAAAAAGACACCCCTCGCTGGTGCAACAAAGAATTGAGTATTCACCTGGCATGCAGGCGATCCCGATTTCAAATCCCCAGCTGAACAGTAACGTAAGACTCACCTTGGTGGCGCATTGTTGTTTGTCATTAGAGCCCCATAGTTCTGATGGAGAGACTGCACAGACACTACACTAAAGCGATGATTTTTGGATATTATCGGTACGCATTTTCCCAAGCGGCCGCCAATGTCAGTACTAGCTGGGGTTGCGTTGCTTAACTTCAGTGACCAGACGAGAACTGGTATGTCCAACGCAATTTGCCACTCCCCTCGGTGGCGCAGGAGGTAGTGTGCTCGATTTACTGCGTCGGTGGGTTGGCTTTTTCATACGTGAGGCCCAGAGCAGGGTCGGCCTTGTGGGTGGGCAGTACAGGCAGCCGCCCGGGGTCTCCCACTGAATAGTGACAATTTGTAATTAGATACCGACAGAACTTCAACTCTTGGTACACTATCCTATGCCTTACCCGTAACGGTGGACGATTGGGCCTGCCAAATAGTACTTACTCAGGGCCTCCCACTTCCTAAGGCCGGCGCTGGTCCCGGGTGCGCCTTCCTTCAGATGAAAAATAAAACACACAGGTCTTGTGTGGTGTACGATGGCATTGGCAAGTAAAAGAACCCTCTCTACTACGCAATGGGTAAATGAGGCAAAATTCCCAGGTGCAGGAGCTCGGTCCCTGGGGTTGCAGCTTTGGTCGGCAGCCGGCTGCGGCAAATACCTCAAATATATCCCCTGTGGGTCCATTGAGGTGGACAAGATGGGTACCCGACCCTGCCAGACAGGAAATGGGTTAGGAGTTGCTTTTTAGCTGAATAATCATATATGGTTGTAGTTTCATTCTTGGGCTCAATGGAGGACTAATGTGTGCCATTTCCCAAGTAAAAAGGTCAAAAATTACATAAAAAGTAATAATACTTAATTTTAGGTTATGGACCACATGGTCAAGTACACATTTCTGTACACAGAGGACCTAGTAAGAAATATGGTTATGATTACTTTGCTCCATTTTCTTACTACGTTCGCCAACCTGAAGATGCTCATTATAATGGAAAAGGATATCACTAAAGCCTTCGAAAAAAATTCATCACTTGTATATAATTAGATGATTCAATAATATGAATTTCTAAGAAGTTGTATCTATCTGTAAATAAAAATATTTTGCTCAGTTGTTACAATACTGATATATGTGACAATAAATGACATTTAACGTGGAAAATGACACTGTACACACCACGACTTTCTTCTTTATCCGATGGAATTAAACTTGTCCGAAACTAGCAACTGATCCGTTTACAAGAAAAGTCTTCAGTCACAAAAAATGCTAATGGACCCGGAGAATTAAACAGCAGCACAGGTAACGAATAACCTTGCCGTGTCTAAAGATATAAAGCCTAAAGTATACAATTCTTCTGCTCAATTATTAGTTTCACGCACTAAATTCAAGGACCAATTTTAAATGACAAAATTCGACAGGGTGATTCATGGCTGCCTAACAGGCAACTACCTGGTGAAAATAATACGATGGAACACGTAAATTTACAAAACTGTATAGTAAATGAAAGGGCTTTACGACTATTCTTGAAAACCAGGAAAACATTCCTGCACCTAGAATTGCATCTTATTCATACTTTTTTTTACCTGTAGGTGACATCAAACGCGTAGCACTGGAAGTTTTCCATTAATTGACAGCACAAATCCAAAATTAAAGAAGAAACAAAATTTGACCAAGACTAAACATGTCACCGATTTTTAGAAATTATATACCTTCATTCAACTGACTCAATTAACAGATTCTTATTCCAATTGAATGCAATGCAAGCAGCCCTGAAACCCCAAGGAACTTGAAGCATAGCATCTATTTTCCCATCCACTCCCTACCTGCTATAATGTCGCCTCCTTTCAGAAAGTTCCTCACATTACCCTCAGAGCATTCCATTGCAGAATGATTCTCGAAAAAAAGACCAGTAATACGAGTCTGTCCGTCCCCTGATCTCCTTCAATTCAAATGGATGGTCATTTCTCCCCCTATACTCTGCATGAGATAAGCTTCCAACTGGAGGACCTTCGTACCCTATTTTCAACAGTCTGTTAAAAGATGAATGTTGTCAGATACCCACCTCTGATGTATCGAGTCCTACCCTAATTCCCTGATCATGTCCAACACACTCAGTCTACGAGAGAAGCAATGTATCACAATTCTTGCTGCCCTCCTTTGGATCATTTCAATTTCCCGAGACAAGTCCTGCCTAAAGAGAAACCAAAATGGACTACAGTACTCCAGAATTGGGCGTACTGTAGTCCGGATTTTACTTCCTATGTGCTGTCCCCCAGCACCCTTCTAACCAAACGGATGGCACGCCCAGCTTTACCAATCAATTTGTCAGCGTGATCCCTAAAGGTGCCGTGAGTTTATAGCAGTGTTTCCCGAACTGTGGGTCGCGACTTTTCCACTTTGTAATAGATTTTAAGTGTAGGATCGCGGAACGTGACTGAAGTGGGTCGCGCCTCCAAAAAGTTTGGGAAGCACTGATTTAAAGTAATTCAGCTAATAAAATCATTTATGTTCACTGTTGTACTTATCACTTTGTAATACGTCGAACCATAGTTGTCAAGACAAGATTAATACAGCAGTGCCTAACCTTTGATTTCCTTGGAATTTCAAGATTTGAACTGGTATTAATCTGGTGAAGCTCTCTGGCAAAATGCTGCATTCTCATACAGATGTCCACTCAACCGGCTCATGCCACAGTTGCCTTAATATTCACTCTGATGAAAATAATCGCGTCTAATAATAACAGTAATGTTAATGTGTGAAAAACTAATATCAATCCACGTTAGAAACATTACATTCTCCTTTTTAAATTAAATTAAATTGTATTCATTCCACCATTAAATACAGAGTAGAAATAATGCTACAAGGGTGAAAGGATTTTATGGTCATATTGGAGACAACACTAGATACGATATTAAATTAAATCTAGTTATGACTATCACAGCTACAAAGTGCAATTTAACATCCAGTTTTACGTTAATACTCAAAGATGAAAGTAAATAAAAGAAATGGAAAATAAAAAAAAATAAAAAATCAGAAAAAACCAAGTAAAAGAAGTACAAGATTATAAAAAGACTTATTAGGAGAGTTACTTTTAATTGGATAAAAATATTTCAACGTGACATTACTCGTAATTTCTGTGACCAACCTTCAATTTCCTTTTAAGATTCAAATGATACTTTGGTTTTCTTCTGGTAAGATTGAGGCACTTAAGGATACACCATATACATTGTGTGACAGAGTACAACAGACATGTTTTCTAATAACGAGTCAGAACCAATAGAAAGCTGAAACAGATAACAAATTATAAGTGTATAGGCATTATTCTTATTACTATTAGTAATGTGAGTGTTCTGTACTTGGGCAATTGTAATCCTAAACAAAGTGCACACACATTTTAAAAGGCGAGAAGAAAGGACAAAAGAATTAGTAACCTGGACATGGACAGAACCGTTGAAAATTCTTACCAAGAACACATGCATCAGACTAGTGGAAAGCACTAAACGTTTAAGTTTCAACAAATCAACAACCTATAAAGAATGAGCCTACAACACAGCAATTTAGAAGTTGAATGTAGCATGTTGAAATTATTTTTATCTACCTGATTGTTTACCTAGACCATGGAAATCAGTCGAAATTTGACTTACTAACGTACACACACACAAAACAGTTAACAGAAATATATAGTAAGAGATATAACTCGAGGATAGTTACGTGAAAAAAGGATTTTTTTTGGAATTCCAATGAAAATATTCACACGCACACACATGCTGTCTACCACTAGTTACATGGCATTATAGTTCATGTTTCCTTACTGAAACTTAAACTACCATAATGCCATAATAAAATACATTAAGTTAGTAACTAAGATTAGACTGGTAATACTCTTGCAAAATTATCACTGTCCAGTTTTCACAGATCAAAATATCTCGTTTTTCAATCCCAAACTATGTCAGAAAGCCATCTACGAAAATTACTCATTATGCAAGGTTTTTAACCAGTGTGATCGCCTCTCTTACTCCTCTCTGACTTCAATCATACGCCAACATATTTAAAACAGTGGTGGCAGTTCATT
Organism: Trigoniulus corallinus; assembly: GCA_013389805.1. Classification (NCBI taxonomy): domain Eukaryota; kingdom Metazoa; phylum Arthropoda; class Diplopoda; order Spirobolida; family Trigoniulidae; genus Trigoniulus; species Trigoniulus corallinus. The sequence continues at coordinate 9,802,030 of JAAFCE010009126.1, read as the reverse complement.
GTTACGCTACTACTGAATTACAGTGTCCAAATCCCACAATTCACTATAAAATGTTGAAACTAGATAGAAACGTTGACAACAGTCATCACACAATCATCATATATTAACAATTATTACATCAAATGTACCTAAAATAATTTTCGTATGAAGACTCCCCTTTTGCAAGATTTAAATCCTTGCAATACAAACTTAAGTACCACTTTCTCCCCCCCCTCTGAACATTCATAATCTACTTGTTAGGTTACACCAACTATAGTAGAATTGTATGACACTTATTACCGTAAAATTCAGTTTGGCTTTTTATTATCTAAAAAAATTTTTTTATGAGATAGGAAAGAAATTTCGCTTTCTTCGCTAAAACATCTAAGCTATGGAGAATTCATACACGCACGTTTAACATTTCAAATGAGGCACAAGACGTTCGTAAAAATACCTAACAGGCTAAAGTTTCCTAAGTCAAAAATTCTCTAATTAAATTTCATAACGCAGTAAAATAATTACATGCGGCAAACATAAATAATTTATAATTATTATTATAAACCTAATAGAATGAAACACGTTTCGTGGGACAGCCGTTGGACCTCAAATCAGTTTTCATTACTCTAGCTAATAAATATCATGAATATCACAAGCGTTATGCTTGCATTTAGTCATATAAGGATTGTTCCTACCCACCAATTTAAAGTTAATTTGCCACTTTAGCCCAAGAACAACGCAGAAAAACACACATGCATACTATCAACGCCGCTCAAACCATACTAGAAAACATCCTCGTCATGTAAGTAAAAAAAATTTTCCAATTTTACAACCAACCATTCAAATATAAATGCTAAAATTCCCAAATTAATATACCTTAATACCCATCACCCCATACGACTTCAAATGTCTGTCCACTTCATAAATGAAATAAACTCCGAGAGGTGCAAATACTCCTAAAATTATAATGATCCACAAGCATTCATTAGCTAACACCACATTGAAGAGCGTCTCAGTTAAACTGATTTTCAGATTTTAAAAATTAATATAAGCATCGTAAGACGCGTGAAATGATTAAATGGGTCTACAATTCCCTTATATTACGGTAATTCGGCACCGTAAGTATGAGATGCGCTTCAAAAACAAAATTGAAATATATCGGTACTTCCAAAAAATACAATTATTGGTCAAAAAGAAGAAAAAAAACTGACGGCTCACACAGGTAATAAAGTCGTAACAAACCACAGCTTATTATTATAAATAAAATCAAGGAAAAGAGTCAAGAAGTAAAATAATGATAATAATAATACAAGGGGGAGGGGCAAAATTCATTGGATAATAAAGGCGACTTGGAACAAAAACTGCCAAATAAAATTACACGAGGCATGCAGTTTCGCCAGTTCTCCCCAACAGCAACTTTCAGAAATCATCAAATTAACACTTGAGATATTTCTGTGAATATTTTAGACAATAAACCGAAATTACTGTTTTCCACCAACACACATACAAACGCACGAATAACTTTTGTCGCAATAGGTAAGCAGCTAAACGGCGTTGTCAAGAACCATTGTAGACAATTAATTAATAACGTAGTCCCATCCCTCTAGTTTTTGGTGACATTCCACTTTTCAATTTCAAACAAATCTCAAATCATGTCAATGATGATCATGTTTACTTATTAAGCGGAAGAAACATACTTCGCTACAATTCTTTAGCTGAAATTTGAACCACATAATCCTCTGTCAATGTTAAAAAACGAAGTCTGGTCCAGCCATTTCAATAGCCCATCGAAACTTATCGCGATGAGTACGATTAAAAACTTTTTCAACAGGAACCTCCCACTTTTTACACCTGTTGAGAATTAAAACGAAAATTATAACGTCGGCACAACAAATATGCACAATACATAATTATAAACAAGTTGTACCAAGCTACTGTAATTCGTGGATCCAAATAATTAAGCTTGGAAGTTCCCAGAGCAATTTGCTTATTTTCCTCCTAAAACAGAAACACCGAGGTAAAGAAAGCAAATATCTTACAAATCACCATGCATTTACCAATTACCTTATCAGTCGCTTGCAGTTCTAGTTTCATCAACTGCTCTTTTAATCGACTCACTGCCTTTTCCTTACGTTGTAACAAGCTAGGAATATCAAAATAATTTCAATTTACCTGAAAACATATTTCTGAGATCTCCAGATATCACTTTCAACACTCAAATCTAAATCATTAATCAAGGCGATTCCCACAGGAACAGCAATTATTCCACAACCATACCTTTAATTATTACATTAATTAAATGGGCTGTGAACTCAATTTCAAAATATGACAGAAAGTTGATTTTAAGAACGATGTACAGTTGAGGCGACATGGATACATAATTACTTTCTTTGTATGAACAAATGAAATGCCTAGGTGGAACCCAGCTGCACCTGACCATCATAACAAAGAAGTTGCGCACCCACTCAATTCTGTCACAAGACACAAAAATATAAACTTACGTCTTATCCTTTTCTGAACGACTATTCTTTAAATCTTTCTTTGTTGCTTTCAGATCCTTTTCAGCTTCTTTAACTTGATCTTCCTTCGCCTTAATCTATAAAAAGGAATATAAAATTTTACTATTCATCCGTTAGTTGTAACCCAAGTGATACACAAAGCCAAGCTATTCAATAGTTATGATATAACTAAATGATGAACAAATCAGAGATGAGGACACTAGTACAAAGGTATTACTACTAAATACATCTTTATCATTACCTTAGATTGTAAATTTTCCATGGACTTTCCAAACGTCTTTGGCACAGAACGCTGATGGTTACAAAGCACAGCTACTGCACGATTGGCCCGATTGTATGACAGAAGTTTTGCAGGGATCGAGTCATTAGGATTTGTCAATATCTCCAACTGTTCTTGCAATGTTTTAGATGCATTATACGTCCTGAATACTTTAGCTGTTAAGCCATCCATCAGCTCGTTCAAATGCTTGTTGAGAATTGCCGTCTATAATCATCAAAAATATTATCAGATTGTTCCAATTTGCGTGATGTGAGGAATCACAAAGTGCTTACATTTAGCCTGTCAAAAAGATCGTCACCAGGTTGCTTATTTTCCATAAACAACTGTAAATTCTTAAAAACCCGTTTCTCCACCGGAACGCTGTTAACATAACGAATGGAATCTTTACCCAAGAAGTCAAAATTGACCACATATTGCTCCCCATTCTTTTCTTCATCTAGGGTAATATGTTCAACACGCAGGGAACAGCAACCAACAGTATCTGCCGTTTCTCCCTCCTCTTTCTCATTACCTGCTCTCAAAGCAAGCTGTGAGCAAACAACCACAACAATTACTCAGAAGCGTCGAATGCAAAATTAACGCATAGTGATAATCAGACATATACCTTACCTTGTCAATGAAATACAGAGCTACAGCTCGTTGTCTGACTTTCATTTCCTTTGATTTCCAATCGTTTCGATAATTTGAACGAATGGTGTCCACGCAAGATTTCAGCTTACGTGCAGTTTCATATTTTTGCCAATCTTTCTCACCTTTTAACTTTGAGCTCGGATTGAGCATAATGTATTTTGTCTGTCCTTGGATATTTTCTTGCCAACAAGCAAGCCAAGTTACCTATAAGAGATAAGGTTTCTTCTTTACCAAATTTTTAAGAACATAACTTCTGATGGGAAATTAAAAAATTCGGTCTACCGTGTTATCATGTCGAACTTCCTTCCACTTGTGCCCATCAGGTGGTTTAGGGACTACACTCCCTTTCCCACAGTTGATAATGACATGCTCAGGCATTATTCTCTTCTTTAATTTTCCCATTTTAGGATGTTCTCCGCGGCCACGAAACAAACCTGGAGGTTCGATTTTGAAATTACCAATCTTTTCCTTATGGCCATCTATTACGCAAAACCCATACTCCTTTTGAAGCTCTTCATTATTTTTCTTTATTTCCTGTATTATTAAATCAAATTACTAAGCTTTAGCATTAGGTGAAACCCAATAATAATGAATATGAAAACTCTTTCCTACCAGCTTTTCTTCTTTGGTCATATTTTTTCTTTCTTCGGATTTCTTTAAGAAATAGCTATGCATTTGCTTAAAATCACACAATGCCAAATCTGTTATCAAATCTCTCTCTGCTGATGTCATAGTCTACAATGTTATAAAAATTTATTACCTAACCTATCTATATGCAACCTATGGAACACAAACAATCTACAATCAGACCACAAATTACTTGCCTTTCTCCAATCTTTCAAGAAGTTTTTATTAAACGCTTCTTTGGTAGTGTACTCATGATCCAAGAGTTTAGCATAAAATGTAGCAACTTCTTCAGCTGGAGAACTAAGTTCTACATGTTTACCTAAAAGATTTTTACCAAACGAGGGAAAGTAAGGATATGAATACAATTTGTCCACAAACTACTATTGGAGATTATGGAATTCAAATATATTTCCGATAACACATGGCAACGAGGTACCCAACAGCGAAATGTGCTTTCCGACAAGTAACACCAAACTTTTTACCAACTCCGCTTCGGGGCAAATACTCAGGCATGCCGTATCTCTGACAAATGTAACGGCCCAAAGACATAGCTCTCTATAATAGTCATTTTCAAGAAGAAAAGTGTTCTTACTGTACACGCAGTTATATCTTAGATCCATTATATGTTTTTAAAAGTTACTCCTGACATGTGTAGCACTACCAAATTTAGCACCCACTATTGTATTCATATTCCAGATATTAATTACAGCTATCCAGCAGACTAGAACACGATAAACACCTTATTTATATTCATTCTACAATGGTACCGATGCCAAGTGCAACTTCAAAGGAGTGAGTGAAATAAAATAATGCGATTTTCCTTTCATTTTTCATCTTTGGTGATCAAGAAAATAGAAAAGAAGTTTATACTGGTTAACTATACCTTTGTAAAAGAATTTCACATCTTTTGGTAGGGGCTCATACTCTGGAGCAAATACTGGGCCTTTGTGCTCCAAGGTTTTCCATTTAATACCACTATCATATTTGTCTTCCTCCCACCTAAAGGTTCATTCTGTTAATTTAAACATTCATCTATCTCGAAAACTTAGTTCTAAACATAAATTATGCACCATTTCCACACTTCCTGAGTCTCTTCTTCTTTCTTCCTTTTTGTAGGACTTGCAGTCTTTGCTTGAATTGTTTTATTATTTATCTCTTTCTTACTCTTTTTCAACATCTAAATAATAATGAAAAAAAAATTAAATCCAATCGACAGTTCAATGAATCTAACATTACGTAAATTTTAACCTACTGGTTCAAATTCGTCATCTGATTTTTCTATTTTTCTTTTCTTTTTCGTCTCCTCTTTTTTTAACTTCTTTGATTTCTCAATACGCAATGCAATAGGCTCATCTTCAGAATCGCCATCACCATATAAAGGGCGCTTTTCTTTTTTAATCCCCTTGTTGGCCTCAGACCCACTAGTACTTAAACTGGACTTTCGGGCTGCCTGTTTATAGCATATACTTAGAATTAGTAATAATTCACCGGGATCCTCACTACCATACACCCAATTTGAATTAATAGTACATCGAATACTCACCAATGGTACATCGTCGTCACTTAATGGCTCTGATTTAATTGTTACTTTTTCCTGACGATGATTTCCTTGGCCACCATGGTTTACGGATGACGCTTTTGCACTAGTCGGTGAAGGCTACCATAAAATAACACAAAAAAACAGTATTACTTTTGACCTTTCACTTTATCTCTCAAATCAATCTGTTTTAACCTCTGTCTTTATCTTGGGTTCAGATCTCTCTTTGGTGTCTTTCCTTTTAAGAGCCTCCTTGCTTTTGTCTCTGCTTTCTTTTGTAATGCTATCTTTGGACTTATCTGAATATAAGGAAGTAATAGGGGTTCCAAAGTTTTAAGCCTGCACTTTATTGTAAGCGTACTTCACTTATAATATACCTTTAAATGACTCCTTTCTATCGACGTTTTCCTTATCAAGATGCTTGTGCTCACCTTCTCTCTTTACCTACAAGTTACAAGAAAAACTGAGATTCTTACCATCACAACACCATAAAGAATTATTTAAAGATCCAGTAATTCCATAATTTGCATCAGATTAATGAAAAATAAACTATGGTTGTCAGTACCTTTACATCAGCACCGTGTTTGTCAGTCTTTTTATCTAAGGTATCACTAACACTGACAGACTTTTTAATTTCAGATTTATCGGCAGACTTGCTACTGATTTTTACATCTTTAGCGTCACCTTCCTTGGCTTTATTACTGGAACTGTTATTTAATTTATCGGAGCTATGTTTTAATTTGATGCTGTCAGTTTTGGCATTTGACGAATGATTTGAATGTCTTTCACTAGAGTCCTTGGTTTTATTAGTTGAACTACTATTACTCATATCTTTAGATTTAAAGTTGGTGGCATCCTTTGGCTTGGTACTGCTAATCCCAATGTTTTCTTTTGACTTATTACTTCCGCTACTACTTTCTTTGTGGGCCACACTTATGCCATGACTATCAACAGGCTTTTTTGAACCACTGCTGCTTTCTTTATGCTTATTTTCCTTTGGCTTAATGCTGCTATCCTTATTATTGCTACTTTCTTTAGGTTTGTTATTACTTATGTGATCCTTCGATTTACTTGAACTATGGCTATGATTATGGTTATCAAGTGAATTTGATTTACTTTCTTTTGATTTCGTAGAGCTATCTTTATGCTTTGTCTCTGAATGTTCTGACGAACTCTTATGTAACTTTGGTTTTTTTAAAACATCCGATTCTTTTGCTTTGCTAATACTATTATGATGGCCATCTTTTGGCGCTGAGGAAACAGAATTTTCCTTCTGTTTGACTTCCTAAAAATACATTAACGTCACATTTATCCTCCTCTAAAATTCCTCAGATTTCACAAATATTAATAACACTTTCATAACATTTAACAACCTTGGAATTATTTATGTGTTCTTTTGGTCTCATAGTTGAATCCTTATGCTTAATGTGTGTTCCAGGCGGTGTATTGTGAACATTGGAATTATTCTTCAATTCTTTATTCTTTGAACTGTGATGGATTTCTTTACTGTCGTGAACTTTATGCTCCCTTTTCTCTCCGCTACCACCTATATAATATTTACCAAAATAGATCGACAATTAAATAAAACACAATACCCAACAGAAGAATAAAATTATGCAGCAAGCAAAAAACGTTTCCAAATACGGCAGAAGTAGAACTCATTTATTTTATATATAACTATAAATCGAGAAGGACTTATATACAAAACTGTCGTAGTTGGCACACTACTTTTGTGACCACACTGTAAACACCTAAAATGTGCATATGAAAAAAATGTAAATCTTTAATTTTTAAATTTAATTGCTTGCTTTCACATGCTAGCACTACCACCAATTTAAACAACCCATTCACCAGTAAACTCACAACTCAATGAGTAATTATAAACATGCCTTAAAACGCACGAGCTCCGAAGAAAACGTATTTTTCTAGCTCGAAATTCGTAATGCTTGTATTGCTGTCTGTTAACTGAAGATGCAAATTTATCTTACATTTATTAAAGTATATTTTGCAAGAAAGCAAACCTCAACATCGTGCAAAGACATAAGAATACTACATTTACTCGTCGTAAAACGACCCTAACAAAACATGCATATGGCTGAAGAAATGCACCGATTCTACAGCAAGAAATGCCCTGCTTGGACGTACCATGCTTTGGCTTGATAATGGCATCTTTATCCTTGGAAACATGATTATTGTTGAGGGAAGACGGAATATGGTTGCTGATAATCTTGGAAGTACCATCTGCATAGTTGGTGGAAATCCTAAGCTTCAGACTCTCTAATGGACATGTAAGACATTACATTGTTGCGTAAAGTGGAAAGTAGCTAGCAACAAAGGCATTTCGAAATGATAATCATTCTGGTAGAAGACTTAAACAGTGATTCTGTAGCAACCCCCAGTCAATAATAAAACTTTATACACAGCTTCTGGTGTGTAATAATAATATTATGATGTATATCAGTGAAATGTACACCTTAGAATGACAAATACAGTAGAGGCATTTTTAATTAACAACATCAACTACGGGCTCTGATAACTCAAATGACTGAAAATACGTCGTTGTTTGTTTGTCTGTGTTTTTAGGGCCCTTCAACTACAAAGTCATTAGAGCCCCGTCCACTGTGTATTTCTGATGCAGAGGTTGCAGACACTACACTAATGCGACGATTTTTAGATACAAGCGGTACCCAGTTTTCCCAAGCAGCCACCCATGCCAGTACTAACAGGGGTTGCGTTGCTTAACTTCAGTGATCAGACGAGAACTGGTGTGTCCAACGCAATAGAGCAGCTCGAAAATACGTCGTAAATTGATGGACTAAGACTTTAATATCTAATTCAGTATTATAAAAATATAAAGGAATACTTCAATTAGATTACTTCAAATAAATTACCCTTAGATGAATATAAATGATGCAATAAGCTTTTTATGGAATGTCAACATGATTTGTTATTCGATGTTTAACATAAGGACTCAACTTATGCAATAGACTTTAGATTACATATGGGCAACCCCCGGACCTCTGTTATGATCCGTTGTCCTGATGCACCTTAGCAAAGTCTTACAGTTGAAGAACAAAGCCAAGCAATGTTAACATTCGCATAGTTTGAGCAGTTGGTTTTTTAATTCATATTCTAGTAATGGTCCGGCCCTTGACTCAGAGCTACAACGTTAATTTGGACCCTAGCAAAGGGTGCCAGTGCCTGATTTAGATCTTAATTAGTAACCATCACCGGCACAATCACCCTATGGATTGGTAGCACAAGAGTGTGCCTTATCCCAAGTCAATATTTTCTACATAAATATGCTAGTTTAAAAACAGTAAACTCATCCGCATGGTTCTCTTAAAAGATTAAGCATTAGTTCCTTGAAAGCGAGTTTTTTTTTGGAAATCTCAAAATTAGTTAAAATAGGATTAAGTACTAAAATCAAGAGAAGAGCTCTTCCCGAATCTTGGTCATTATTCTCAAAGTATTTGTACTATGTGTATTTTATTTGGGCTAAACAACACCATATGACTTTTATTTAACGGCAAATAATTTTACGACTGTCCCACTATATGAACTTAAATTTCACCTTGCCAGTCCACTGGTATACCTCACATAATCTAATAATACCTCTTTGTTCGAAACAAACTGGAAACCAACACTAGTTCAAAAAGCTATATAGGGCTATCATAAGTCACAAAAAATTGACTTTTTTTTTCTTACTTTTAATAGGCGTAGCAATAACAAAATAATTAATGGTTCAACGAACATCTTCTACTACACATTTAATTCACACACATTCGATGCCTCGAAAAGGATAAGTGCTAATCTAGCTAATATCGCAACTGAAACTGAGAATAAAGTGGCCAAAATATTATTTAGCAATTCGAGTTTATACAACAATAATTAATTCCCTGAAATTGAGGACAGCAAAATGTCAACTGTACCAGATAATTTCAACATCACATATTTCAAATCTTGTAGATGGAAATATAAAAATACAAAACAATGAAACATAATTATAAAATGAACGGGGAAACTATATATTTGCTTGCAGGTACACCGCATGAACAGTACGTTTGTACAGTACATGATTCATTAACTGCCACTATATAGAGTAAGGTATCTCTAATCTAACAATTTAACAATATAAAATTACGTTTTAAGTAAACGAAAATTGTTCACTAGTGACTTAAAATATATTTATTACCTCAATATAACATCTGTTTTAACAAACTAACGCAGACAAATCACATATCATTATTATAACAGCCACCGAAGTACAATGAAACCACTAGCACTATGTAACGAACGACAACGCGAAAAAAGCTAAGTTCAAAAAACAGGACTTACCTTTTCCTTCACAATACGACGAAGGAGCATTTTTCTCCATCTTTATCTCCTAAAGGAAAAATAATTATAATAACTGACCTACACTAAAATAAACTTAGCATCGTCATCATTACGGCTACAAAAAATCCAATTCTACCTAGTAGTATAAAGGTTGAAGAAAAAATGATAAAACAGCAGTATTAACCACGTCGCCAAATTCGAACTTAGAATCTATCATGGCGATGGGACTTAGAAAATTTCTGGCTTCCCCTTATTATGTGCATCGTGGTAAAATGAGGGCAAATTACGGGTCACCCAATACATTGATAATGTACAAAACATCTTAATTATGTATAAAACATAAAGCTAAACCATTGTTCTTAATTAATTACTCACCGATATGGTCTCTGAAAAGTAGTTATTAGGTGATCCGTCCATCTTCGAAGAAAAACTAAGTCCTTATCCGAAACAGTATGGCGAAAATTTCCAAAGTCCCAAATCTGAACAGCGCATGCGCACGTACAAGTCTCCGTTCGAGACCATTAACACCGTCGTTAAATTCTAATCACCTCCTGTTAGTGATGTTTACTAAAAAAAACAAATACTGTACTTGCAAACGTTGTAGACACTGGATGTATTTTATTCATCTAATAGTATGTATTATCAATTTATCATGATAATAAAAATTTTTAAATACTTTGTATTTTGTGATCATTATGCTTGAAATTAATGCATAAAAAATGCTTCTGCAAAATGGATACAAATTGGAATACTTTCAATCCGGTCGCCATCTTTTTAACGAAAGATATTTCACAGAAATATGGATAATTCATTAAAGCTACCAAACAACAGAAATTTATATAAATTATACGACATTATCTAGTACTGTAATGGTCAGAAGCCTCTTTATTATAATACACGTTTTTAATCAATGTGTAACTTAACCAGTTGTTGAGAGTACATGAATCAATAATGCTGTAATAAAATCTCTGAGAATAACCGATTGCAGAGTTGCCTGGAATGCTATTAAAAATATGGACTCCAAACAGATGAGTATTAGAAGTGAAAGGTCTACGATTATATCGTGATTGATTATGCAGTTGTCCTATTACGTGTTTCTTAAATTCACTATTGACAGTTAAAAGAGTTGAGGTCATAACAGCAGAACAACCAATTGTGTACGACATCAAAATTGGGGACATGGCTACATGTACTTAACAAATGAAGATGTTACAAATTTACTTGACAACAGCGACAGACCATTTTATTAAACTGTAGTACAATAACGTTTTTCGAAACAGGACCATCCTGCATCAGCAGCATACCATCACAATCAAATTACAAATGATATCTACATTCTTTCATGAATGTACGTAAAAGTTGATACTGGAATATTTCCAACACCCTTAAAATGATGAGGAACAATAAATTATTCGAAGTACAGCTACAAAATAAAATAAGTACTGTATTAGAAAATGCCTTTGGTAGAGTAAAATCATACTACAAATATACTTCAAGAGCTCAACGAAAATAAAATCTACAGTTCTATAAATTAATGTGCATTCACCTAATGTTATTTGAAAGGTGGTACGAGATTATCCACATTAATTCACAGCGATACTTCTTGTTTTTGTATTTCACTAGAGCCGTCATCTTCATCACGTTTATGCTTTTTATCGCTAGTATCATCCAATGATTCCAGTTTTTGTATTTTACTAGATTCGTCATCTTCATCTGGTTTACGCTTCTTATTGCCAGTATCATCTGCAATACGGGGATGCTGTTTCTCAAATGCAAATACAACATACAGTGCTGAAAAACAAGGACAATTTAGTCCATCAATATTTGCAACATCAAGTAATGTTTTATTCTTTAACGAAAATCCAACTTTTAAACCGACTCTTACCTATCACTTCCCATTCAGATGATGACAAAGTTCCCTACAACAACAGTCACACTTAGCAATATATCACATACATATTATCAGTAAATGACAGCCATAAACATTTTCTACCACTCTCTCATTCCTTCCCGACTCTTTCTCCAAATTTTGTACTTCCTTTTTGGCATGCTCATAATCTTTTTCATCACTACTCGATAAATTAGCAGAATCAAAAGATGAATAAGTCTACAATATAAATAAATGAAAACTTCTGGGCTGCACAATTTCAATGTCACATTTATAACAATATTTTTAAGAATAAAACCTCTAAAGCTTGCATGCGCTCCAACAATTGGCGTGCTCCATCATATTTGTAGCCTTGTTCTTTATCTTTTTCCATTACAGAGTGATAGAAGTTATCAAATCTCTCGCAAAAAACTAGTTTTAGATCATGATTACCCGCCAGCCTGTAATGCACTATAATAATAAGCGCATCTCATCGACAAACGGCTGAGAATTTCTCCCGTAAAACTTACTTTTCCAGCAAAGGAAAGTACACCAAGAATTCTGGACAATCCACAACTCTTTCCAAATGAAAATCATATTTTGCTCCAAACAATGGGAAATCTGTTTTGGATGGGAATGTGATGGAATAAATACTGTTGCCAAATGAAAGCCCATCAGACTTTTTTAAATTATTTCTAAAATAAGTAGAATACGCAATGTATAGTCAATGCACTACATAATTACAAATCAAATAATTATAACTGCTCACACTATTTGACATGCATCTGGGGTTGATCCAATAAAGTATCCGCCAGGACGCAGACATTCACTGATATTCTTCAACATACAGTCCACTTGTGGTAAGCTCTCAAAGCAGTAGTGAAATGAAAACTGGCAACTGACGAGATCGAACTGAATATCTTTCTTCTCATACAGATCTTTTAACCTGGTCTAAGATACAAATTGTGTTGCGCAACATACATCAACCAAAACCGCATATACATTAGTTCACTAACATATAAAACAAAATTACCCTGGTACAATCTGCAGTAATAAATTCTGCTTTAAAGAGATTCCGGTGTCTTCGTTCAAAATGTCTCCTTTGTAGCATTTCCTTGTAACGCCCATTACATTGTTGGACTGAAGTACTAGCAATATCTAAAAATATGAGATAGTATAAAGGAGACACAAACAAAGAATGCTTTTCAAATAGGTCTACATTGACCAAATTCGCAAATCACTTAGTTTGAGGCATTATTTAAACAACACGTCAAGGATCACATTTTAGAAAAAGTTAAAAACATTTGCAATTTAAAAGTTTAACAAGTTATTGATAAACTGCCGGGATTCTCATATCAATCCTATGAAACTTCTCAAATACACCACCTCAAACTACCTAATATGTTTTAATTTGACTGAGCACGTTTTGATGATGATTATACATCAAGAATAGCTTTAATATTTATATATAATCACATAATATATTTACCTGCACAAACCAGATAGTCAATTTCACCAATTTTCCATTTTAAAAGATCACCTCCTTTACCACAACAGAGATCCAACACAGTTACTTCTTTTTGTAGCTGAGCACATTTGTGTTTTACCTTCTGAAGATATTCTCCTGTTGAGAAAATTTAACTTGGTATATTAAACCTAAAAATTCAAAATTTAATTGATGTATTTCCTAATACTTACCTATAAGCATACTTTTAATCCAATTATTGAAGTTTCTTAAATAAAAAATACGACTTTTAGCCCGTTCTGAAAGTCCCTTTTCATCTAAATTATTGTAATGTCCCGCGACTATGTCACTGATTGGCTTTTTTGGCTGAAATACACAAACCAACGTCATGCAAGTACATGCAATTTTCTTTTTCCCTCCTCTCTTTTAGAGAAACTGTATCCAAACCTGATCAACAGCCTTGTCAGATCTAATTTCCACGGCATTAGATGTCATATTAAATAAATTTCAAATGGGATCCTGGATCCTTCGTAATGTTAATTCAATTAGCAAGGCAAAATCCGGCACTGCAAAATCTAGAAGACATTTCGAATGGAAAACAAAAGCATAAGAAACAAATAACTACTTTTATGTTTTGAAACTACATTACCACGGTATGCGTTGTCTCTTGCAGAGATTAATAAACAAAAAACACTGAAGATGTTTCAGTCACAATTTAGCATTCAAAAAATCTATTTTAAATCGTCTAGCTTCTATAAAGTCGTCACTTGCCAACATCGTAAAGGACGATACGGAAACTCCGAATGACCATCGTGTGCTTGAGAATTGCATGCACGCACGACATTCATTGCTGGCATTTATTATTAAAGTAATCTAAAAGACTTACTAAAGGAATATTTTAGATCATTCATTTCTTAGTCTTACGCACCACATTTGTTAACACAGTTTTTGATTTTTGAAAACTATAGTCAAGGAATAAACAATAAAGCGAGGGCCGTTCAGGAATTCTGATAACTACCGGTATTGGATATGCAGCAGACAATGCCAGAGCTTCTTAATTAAACTTCTTTTATTCGTAACCCCAGGGACGGATCCAGAGGGGGAGCAATGCAACAACTACTTCCCCCTCAGTGCCTCAATGTGGCGCAACTGATGAGGCATTTTTGCATTGCTATTCCCATTTCTATAATGTCAGTTCAACAGTTGCAGTCCAATCTGTAGTTGGCTAAACCACTGGACATATGGCATTGTCTAAGGGGCACGAGAGGACCTATTGTAATTGCTAGCTAGATTTATACTAAGGGATTCTGAATATTTAAAAATATTTGGGGCGCACCTTTTTTAAGTGCTCCCCCGATCCACCACTGCGTAACCTCATCGTTTTCGAAACCCAGGTTGTGTCACGTTAGCCAATTAATCAGATTTCTTGTTTATTACGAATTTAAGAATGGTAGAAGAAAAGAAATGGTGTATTTTTAAACCTGTCTAATTATGCAAATAAAAAGCTGTACTGTATGCTAAACAGTTCTCAAAGTCACTAGCGCCAAAGATTCACGGCAGCTGAATTAGGAACTACATACAGTATGTCTACTTTCTGCGGCTGACCTCGATAGACGATGCAAACCCGTTGGATTTAAAGCTCGCGAGTTCGCTTCTGGACAATGTTGGCTTTGCTCTTCCTCCTACGATAATGTTTGCTATTAACAAACCTCGAACACACGAATCAGAGGATTTAGATTGCAGATTACAAATACAGTAAAACACGTTTATAACGTTCATGGCTACAACGTTTTCACGGCTATAGTGTCCGTTTGGTCTGGTCCCGTCAGAGCCTATGTCTTTTTAATGGTAGAGTGTCACCGATATAGCATTTGCTTTCACGGCTATAACGTTTGCAAGGCCCTGGTGGGAAGCCAAGTTTTTCATATCCTGCCATTTGTTTGTTTGTTGGAGTTTAAGGTCCCGTCAACTACAAGGCCATTAGAGACCCGTCCACTGCATAGTTCTAATGCATATACTGCACAGACACTACACTAATGCGACGATTATTGGGTATTAGCAGTACCCAGCTTTCCCGAGCGACCACCCATGTCAGTACTAACTGGGCTTGCGTTGCTGAACTTCAGTGATCAGACGAGAACTGGTGTGTCCAACTCAACTCGCCGCTCCCATATCCTGTCATGGATATGAAAAACTCATATGTGCACATGTCCTGATTAGGAATGTTGCATATGTGCAGAATGTACAGCATAAGCTGTGCATTACATACATGAACTTGTGTAGAGGTCAGCCAAGATACCAAGAGGATATGTGTGCCTCAACATCTAGAGAGTGAGTGGCAAATTGCATTGGACACACCAGTTCTCGTCTGTTCAATGAAGTTAAGCAACATCGCATTAGTGTAGTATCTGTGCAGTCTCTTAATAAGAACTACACTGTGGAAGAGGCTCTAATGACCTAGTAGTTGAAGGGCCCTAAAACGCCAGCAAACAAACAACATCCAGAGGTGGAAGCAGCCACCCACCATCAATTCTTGAGTACTGTACACATAGGGAAATCATTTACAGTATGTACCCCAACATGACGTTTTACCACTATGCGGTATTATGGATGGAAAAGCATAAAATGGCATATCATGGCTATAGCGTTTTCACGGTTATAACGTTTGTTCCCCATCAAAACGTTATAACCGTGTTTTACTGTATTTCCATATAGAGCCGGCGCGATGTTTTGCTTGGCCGGGTTCAAAAATATTTTTCAGGACTCGCACCGGCCCTGTTTCCAATTTGAAAATATGCAGCTGCTCAAATAAGATACAATGAATTACATCCAACGCCATATTTAAAGAAAGCCAGCTTAACGTCAATATCATTTTAAATTGTTGCTTCACTATAAAATACAACATTAACTTGTGGAAAATCTGGAATTCTCTAGTTGAAGTTTCATTACAAGTGCGACATTATATCAGATGTTATTAATAATAAAAATGTAAAAGAGAATTTATTTTTCAGTAGAATGCTGTATTAATAAATCCCGTTTTTAATACATTACAACGTGTGATAATATTCAGTCAAGGATGGCAAAGGTAGGGTCTTGTTTCTTCCTACTGAGGTAACAGGAGTTGGGAAGAGTATTTCCACAGGCTCATGAATACTGCAGTGGGAGAGAACGACAGTCACACCCATCCTTCTACTGGGGTGGTGGACAGGGTGCAGGAGGTGGAAATAGTTAGGGACCTTGGGAAGATGAAGAGTCGAAAAGCTGTAGGCATAGATAAGCTTGGTTATGAGGATGAAAAGGGACGAAACGACATGAGAGCTGCGATAGAAAAGGGACCTGAAGGTAAACATGAAGAAGACAGTACTGTATATACTGTTGCTTTCAATTTGAATGGACAAGGAAATAATGGTGACGTACTCTGCGGAGGTGAGGTAGTGAAATTGGTGCAGGAGCTCATGCACCGAAGGTCAATGTTCCAGAGAAACAGATTCCCATAGGGTCAAAGTAGGATGGATGAAGTGGAAACAGGCAAGCACAATCCTGTGTGACTGGAGGGTCCCAATAAAGCTAAGAGGGAAATTCTAAAGGGCAGTGGTTAGCCCAGCTATGGATCAAAGTGTTGGGTAGTGCTAAAGAAGCAAGAGAACAGAATGTGGGTAAGTGAAATGCAAATGCTCACATGCTTACAAGACATCACGGAAAAGATAAGCGACTAGATTGAGGTGGTGTGATATGGGCAGGTGATGAGAAGAGGGAAAAAGGAGCTGGTTAGGTCCATCACGGGGATCCAGAATACTGGAAGCACCCGGGGTAGAGGAAGGGAACCATGTGGGTAATAGGCGGGAGTGAAGAGCCAGAACCCACAGACCCGACCTTTCCACAAGCGTGATAAAAGGATGATGCTGATAACGTGTGGTAATATTTCATATAAAGGTAACCTTATACTGTCAATAATAATATTGTTCTCAAAAAGAAATGACATCAGCAATGGCCGTGTAAGGACAATGAAAACGCAGTGATAGCGCGAAGGCGTTGTGGCTTAGTTGGCCAAAGCGCCTGTCTTGTAAACAGGAGACCCCGAGTTCGAATCTCGGCAGCGCCTGTTGTACTTTCTCTATTTGCACCGCACATTTGGGAAAAACAATCTTAGACTGTCTTACAGTGTGAGGATGAATGCCAGGGCCCTGTGGCTTAGGTGGATAAAGCGCCTGTTTAGTAAACAGGACCCCGAGTTCGAATCTTGGCAGTGCCTTTAACTTTTCACAGATAGCCTCGTACTAGTGGTCATTTTTGCCAAGGGTTATTCGACAATGGCCTTGGAGAGGATAAGGTGGAGGGCATCATCAAAGAAAAGTTGACCATTGCTAGTATTGTGAGGGGGAGACACCTGAATTATAGCTCAGGGTTTTAGGAGTACTGTATTATGGTATCATAAGTAGGATTGAGAGTTAGTCTCTCCACTGCCCCATTGGCCAAAGAAAAGGCTGCTTGCAGTGTAATAAATTAGAATTAGAATAGCAATGACGAGAATTCACTGCTGACGCTTTACCCATGTATTTTCGGCGCCTTCCTCTTTCTATCCTGACCGTTTCTCTCCATTTACTGCTCTGCTATTGTTGCTCGAATTTGGTTATTAATTTTGGCCTACCTACCTGGAGAAGGCAATTTGCCGACGCCAGAGACGGCGGCTGAAACCTAGGAATTTTGCTAATGTAAATCAGCTTTTTTTTTACATGCAATGATGACCTGTCCTATAACATATCACGCAGGGCCACTGCTTTACATTTCTTCTTGGTGGAGGAAAAACAACCAGCTAATTCAGTCAGACTAGAACCTATATCCATATAGACTCAAAGGTTAAGCACGTATTGAGTAGGTTGAAATATATAAAAACTACTAAAAATCGTTGCTATAGCTACTAGAGTAAAGTATAATTGTACTGTGTGAATATTTTAAATACTAATTTGGATAAAATATAAGACCTAATGAATATTGACGTAATGCACGCTACTTTCTATATGCAGAAATCTGATTAGGGACCATCTATTATTATAAGTTCAGTTGCTATGCCACGTTAGTCAGTTCCTACAATTGTTGTTAGTATACAAGGCTGTACAGTCGATTTTTTTTAATTAAATTTTGCTTGGGCAGATATACATATAGGGATATCTAAATTAAATGAATTAATGAATTTAGGTGTACTGCAAATTTCTAGCATGGGTGCAACTCAAAAACCATTAGGAACTGATGGTAAATATGGCAGATGCATGCTATCCAAAAAGAGCTCTATGTGACAATAGCAATCATTAAATGCAGTAATGCTATTTTAACTGGTCTCTACCTACTAAAATAATTAGGCATGTATTATATGACTGAGGAACATGGTTTTGTTCGGGTTAATTAATTCCAAACATTGTCATTTGACTATCATTAATGTCATTAAAAACATTTAAATTATTTATAAACATGTTATGAACAATATCAAAATACAGGGTGTATTAAAGAGTTATTTTCCGACAAATGTTTATTAATAAGGCTATTAATGCTTTCCCCGTCCAGCAGGAATAGTTAGTATCAAATCTACAAATATTTAGCGAGCAAAAGGTGGAAATTACAAAGTTCCGATTAAGTATACATTGATACAATTTGTATAATATCTCGAGAGACATTGTTGCGATACAATGTTGGAGAAGATATATCTCACAAATGTATACTGTAGAAACAGTGTAGAGATACAGTCTCAAGTCATCGTTTCCTGTACACATCTATTTTTTAAAATAAGATTTAGCGTCACGCAGAAGGTTTTTCATCCAAAATAGGTCCACACTAGGATTTGTAATTTGTTTGCAACATTGGGTTGTGTTTCTGTTCAAGGGGCGGATCCAGAGGGGGAGCAATGTAGCAACTGCTCCCCCAGTGCCTCAATGGGGCGCAACTGATGAAGCATTTTTGCATTGCTATCCCCAGTTCTATACTGCTAGTCCAATTTGTAATTGGCTAAAGCATGGAAGATATGACATTGTCTAAGGGGCAGTAGAGGACCTATTGTAATTGCTAGCTAGATTTATACAGTATTAAGGGATTCTGAATATTTAAAAATAATTGGGGCGCACTTTTTTTTGAAGTACTCCCCCTGATCCGCCACTGTTCTGCTCAATAGGACACAACGAACATGTATCTGACCTGCTTTAATCGGGATTTTTCACAAGCACTATCATGCGACAATGTATACTACTGTGTGTACTAGACATGTTTCTGCAGGGCTATAATGGGACAAACATCATTACAATCACTTTTCCTGTCTATGGCAGGGTCGGGTGTCCATTTGTGTCCCATTGGGGCACATGCGCTATCTGTTTCAATGGTTTTTCTCTGCAACCAGCTGTCAACTCAATGCTGCAATCCCTATGCTTACTTATCGTCGACCTATTTTGAATCGTTGCGGTAGTTTTTCGTTCACTGAAGTCCAGGATTTTTGGTTTGTTGGTGTTTTATGGCCCATCAACTAACTACAAGGTCATTAGAGACCCATCCACTGCGTAGTTCCAATGCAGAGACTGCACAGACACTACACTAATGCGACGATTTTTGGGTATTAGCGGTACCCAGTTTTCCCAAGCGGCCACCCATGTTAGTACTAGTTGGGGTTACGTTGCTTAACTTCGGCGATCAGACGAGAACTGGTGTGTCCAACGTAATAAGCCGCTCCGTGAAGTCTAGGAGGCGAAATCCTACACCAAGATATATTGCCGAACTACACGTATATTTTACTCCTTGTAGCAAAATTGTATGAACAAACTAAATTCCAAAGAGAGTTCTCAAACAAGACAACCGATATACTGTATTTCAGTGTGGCTACTAGACAATCATCGTCGAATGGAACCGAGATCCATCCCCAGCAGTGGAGATATGATGGATTTCCCCTCCTCTTCCTCATTGACACATTGAAGGACATTAGACTGACATGCCCAAATAAAAAGAAATGCCATTATCTAACACATTCCTCTCTTGCTTGTAGCAGGGTTACGTCTTATTGTTACAGTGCTATTTGTAAGTGTATTTCTTCTGACACAATAGACAACCAGTCTTTCAACATGTCAAAGGGCTTCTCCACGATGGCCAAGAGATGTAGTCGACTCGACTACATATCACATGGATTTCAAACCATTACTCTGTCAAATAGGGACGTCGAATTTGACCCTTCTACAGTATGTCACCCTATATTACCTTTGTTTGCCTACTTTGACCACCTTACACTTCTCCCTCCGTTGGAATAGTCTGTGTATCTCGGTAGTTCAGAGATAAGCGTGTGAGCCTCGTGAGTCCATGGATGCAGGATCGATGCTTGCTAAGAAAGATAGCTTCTTTCGGGTGAGAAGGACGTCCAAAGGCAAACTGTGCCTTTCGTTGGATGGAAAGTAAAACCGTTTGCCCGTAGGATTGTAAAGCTGTTTCTACATGGAGTATTATACTGTATACTGTATGTTTAACTCGGCTAAATTTCCAGGTGTAGAAAATAGGTCAACATGGAATCTGCATGGAAACTGCAACATGGAAACTGCAGCTTTACATCTGGCAGCCGGCTGCGTAAAAGCACCGTTAAAAGGTTGGCCTGTGTTCCTGATTCCAGTTCATCAAGGGTATCCAGCCTTGCCAAGACGGGGAAAGGGGAGGTTTGGATTGATAGTAGAGACTACATAATGCATCTAAAGTAAAAAAAAAAGTGAAAGGCGCGGTCAAACAACAGAATTTCGTGGTCATTTTTGTGGCCACGAGGAAAAATCTATAGTAAACATGTGTGGTTTAAAACAAGAAATAGTAAAAAAGAAATTCAATGTTGAACAACTTGCTCTGAGCGGAACAGCCGTCACTCACTCATGATATCCAAATAGGGTATGTCGAAATCCTTACGTATAGTTTATTGCATGTAGTAAGGGTTCTTTTACATGCAGATAACATGGTGGAACCACACGGGGTCACAGCTTTACTACCCATCTGACGGAAGGGATTATTGGGGGCCTCTCTTTTGCCTCCACCTCTCTTTCTCGCTCGAAAGAATGCAAACAACTTCGAGAGTGGCGAATTGCGTTGGACCCACCAGTTGTCGTCTGATCATTGAAGTTAAGCAGCGCAACCCCAGCTAGTACCCTTCTCTTCTTATTTTTTTTTTAAGGTCCCGTCAACTACAAGGTCATTAGAGACCCGTCCACTGCATAGTTCTAGTGCAGAGTCTGCACAGACACTACACTAATGCGACGATTATTGGGTATTAGCAGTACCCAGCTTTCCCGAGCGTCAGTACTAACTGAGCTTGCGTTGCTTAACTTCAGTGATCAGACGAGAACTGGTGCGTCCAACGCAACTCGCCGCTCCCACCCCAGCTAGTACTGACATGGGTAGCCGCATGGGACAACTGGGTACTGCTAATACCAAAAAAACGTCGCATTAGTGTAGTGTCTGTGCAGACAGTGCAGTCACTGCATAACAACTATGCTGTGGACGGGGCTCTAATGACCTTTGTAGTTGAAGGGCCCTAAAACAACAACAACCAAACAACCTCGGTCTAGAATCAAGCCTGGAATCACTGACGTAGTAGCCCAACGCGCTACCTTTTTACCTCTTACGGTTTTTTACAGGAAATATCGAGATTTGAGAATGTAATATAGGCTACATAATTAATATGCAGAATATTAGTTTTTTAAAATTTAAATTCATAACCTTAAGTAATTTGACATCGTTTTTATGTTGTCAGATTTATCCTATCAAGAAACAGATGTAGATTAGTTAATGCTTCTTGCTACTACGGTGGTCTTAATGAAAATACACTTTAATTCCTGACATTTATTTTTTCATGCTTTAAATTGAACACGAATTTGCTTTTAAGCGGAAATAAGAATTAAAAACGTGCTGACATTAGATATTTTAACTTAGGAGGGTCAGAAAATCGTGCTGAATATTTCCAAACGACACATGGTTGGGGGGACAATCAAAATGCTATAATTCTTCAATGATCACGCTAGTCATAATTATAATTAAATGGTGCTTAGCAAAGCAGATAAATTACTTGAATATCTTTCTACCATTTTGATATATTCCCTTGAATTTCCATATTGCATAACAGTAAACAGGTTCCTAAAAATGAGGGCACACACTACTGCTATAATATTTTTGGATTTGTTGTCGGTAATGCAAGGTATAGAGGACTTGCTACTACTGTATAAAAATCAATATTTTGTGTGAAGTCCTCACCTTTTACATTGGTGAATGACTATTATAAAGAATCTTCTTATTTTTACAATATGTCTATGTGTGTTTCTGCGCAGGAAAACAGTATTTTACCCTAATTCAGTCCCCATAAGAATATATAAAATAAATGTCTGAAGTTTAGGAGGCTGTTGATCAGGATTTAAATAGTAAGGGGCTTCAACTAGAGGCACATCTACGTACTGTCGATTTTATTTATGCAATGTGTTGTTCATTTTCTCCCTGTAAGTAACCAAGATAAAAATATATGAATTATTTAGGGCTCTTTTCCTCTCTCTCTTTTACAAAAAAAAAATCCTTTTCTTGTTAAAAAATATCTGGTATTTTTATAGAAATAATGCCCTTTATCTATTTAGATGCTGTTGTTGTTATTGTTGTCAAAATATAAGGATTATTTCCGTGCACGAAATATTTTTAAATATCCTAGCTGATGCTCAGAGATTGTCATCTCTAAGGAAAATCAGATTGAATTGTAAAACGACTGCATTATTTATGTGTGTGGAAATGCATCCTTTTCCGTTCAACTGAAACAAATCATTAATAATTTATAAAATATTCAAATATTAAAAAAAAATTAATTTCAAGATTAATATTTAGCACTTAATGAAAATAGCTAAAAGCTGTATGTAAATGTTATTTATTATAGTTGTATGTCGTTATAATTATACATTAAATAGTGAAATTAATTTTTGTATCATTTATTGAGTTGGAAATATTGATTGACCTACCTCGCTGGCGTAGAGGTAACGTGCTGCATCACAGGTTCCAGGTTCTATCCTTGAGAAAGAAAGAGAAGCTCCCAAGTGTACCTCGACCCTGCACCGAGACGGGTGGCTCCTTTCGAGGGTGGCTTCCAAAGAGCTTTTTGTCGGATAATAAGGCCTTGGCTCTGTGTGGTGTGCACGACGTCACCACTGCACAGAAAAGAGCCCTTACTACATAGAGTAAAATATTGGTGAAGTTCAGCAAAATTTTCAGGTGTAGTAGCTCGCCCTCTTGGTGTCAGTGTAGGGGAAAGTGCCCCACGAATCAAAATAGACCGGGGCTCTAATGACCTTGTAGTTGAAGGGCCCTAAAACACCAAGAAACAAACAACAATCAAGATAGACCGACGTGAAATAAGCATAGGAGTTGCAGCATTAGGTTAGCAACCAGCTGTGGAGCATCCGTATTGCGTTGGACCCACCAGCTCCCGTCTGATTATGAAGTTAAGCAACACAACCCCAGTTTGCACTGACATGGGTGGCCACTTGGGAAAACTGGGTACCGCTAATACCCAAAAATCGTCGCATTAGAAGGATATAGTGTCTGTTCACTCTCTGCATTAGAACTGCGCAGTGGACGGGGCTCTAATGGCCTTGTAGTTGATTTGATTAATTTCATGGGTTGGGGAGTAAGGAAAGTAGCCATGACAGGCCGAACCCTTAGTAGGCTGCTCGCGGGAGATGAGGAGGTAGGTGAAGAGGATGTAGGAGAGGGGAAACTTGCAACTCCCAACGTTCTTTACCAACCACCCATGTTGGTACTAACGTGGGCTTGCGCTGCTTAACTTCAGTGATCTTACGAGAACTGGTGTGTCCAACGCAACTTGGATGCACAAAAAGCCCTAAATGGAGGGCCCTAAAATATCAACGAATCAATCAAAAAAACGAGCGGTGTGAAAATACTGTTAAAAAGATCCCTCTTGTGTCTGAATGGGACAAAAATAGGCAATCGAGCCTGTCTTAGGCGGGGAGGGGAAGGGTTAATAGTGTGCGGCTGTATTGCGTTGGATAGGCCAGATCTCGTGTGATTACTAAAGTTAAGCAACGCAACTCTACCTAGTACTAGTATGGGTGACCGCTTGGGAACACTGGGTATTGCTAATACCCAAAATCGTCGTAACAGCGTAGTATCTGTGCTGATGCTGTATTCGATTTACGCAGTGCACGGGGATCTAATGACCGTTGCAGTTGAAGGGCCCTAAAACACCAACGAAAAAATACATTGGAAACACGTGTGATGCTTTTAGGAGGGAAAAATGCAGAAATTAAATTAGCTGCATTCGCTCTGCAAATATATTTGTTAATCGACTGGAGCTTTGTATGCCTTTTTGAATATTATACAACCCCTTTTTTTCTGCTCCTCTCATGCTCTAGTCTCATATTTCTACAACATTTTCATTTCTTGTACAGTCATTTCCTAATAAGTTAGCATAAACATTGAAGATAAACAAATGACTATAGAGTTAGTTGGTCCATGTGCATTCCTGAATAAATTATGATTATTGGGGATCATAATTTGGGGTTAGAAAAGATGAAGAAGGGTGTGGAGCATAATATTTTTTTTATGTTCAAACCTCGTGGGAGGTTTTGAACGATAGTTTCATCCATTCGCAGTTATGAAAGTGAATGTGAAAAGCCATTTTTCTCATATCTACCTGTTATGTGAACTGCAACTTAATGTAGGTTTTGTTTTCTGTGAAAAATTGAGCGTGAATTTTCATCTCCCAAACCACTTCAAGTAAACCACTCCATCATGTGCTGCATTAAATCTGCAAACTAGAAAAGCATAGAAAAAAAAATGAGCATGTGAACTGGTGGTTTAATTATTATGATATATTATTTGAACTAATTGCAGTATATGTCATGTGTGACCAACTAGAGTCCATTAATGAACAGAAATCCAATGATGGACCACAAGTGCGTGGAAACGTATTTTACTAGTACTCCTAGTTATATCTCATAGTACTTAAAAAAATTTATGTTGAATGTGGTACTGTTATTAACCAGACGAGGACGAGTGATAAAAGCCTCTAAATTGAGTCGCTACCCTTCCTGAATTTATCGATAATAATGCGCTGTTAAAAGTTCCAGTCATTCGTTATAGAGAAAAAGTGCATCTCTGTGTCTGCGTGTAACATCAAAGAAATTCATTTGATATTTAATTATCTATTGCGGTCCTCCAACTAGGTTCTATAAAAATTTTGACATGACAATTTGTAAAATTTCCAATATCAGGTGCAATTTTGTGGTTTGAACAAAATGACAGTCATTAACTTGGTATGGGCCGTTTTACGAAAATGATTGTATCACCCAAGGGCGGAAGTTACATAGGGCACGTAAAAGAGTGATTTATTTGATTATTTAAAATTGGTATTTCTCCTGAAGCCAACAATGGATCAGATAGAAAATTACTTCTCGGAAAGGGGTAACGTCGGGGAAGTTTTAAAACGGACCCTTCTTCACCCATGGCAATTTTTGTCCACAGGCGGTATTTTTTTACGCAGTTAGATGATGACCTATTGCCGCAGCGCTTTTGATTATTTACCGCCGGACTTCTGTTGAGACATTTTTTTCCACAACCGATGCCAGGAGGCGAGCTTCTACACCTGGAGATTTTGCAGATCCACTCGCTTTTACGTGTAGCGTTGACTTTCTACACACCCACTAGGCCACGGCTTTACTGCCCAGTGTGGAGATAAGCCGCCCGCCCTAATTCAGGATTGAACTAGGAATCGGAAGAGGTCCAGCACGGTATTCTGCCATCAAGTAATGTGCCGGATCTCTTTCAAATGAAGTGGCCTATTACATAACGTTATGTCATTGTTGTCCAGGCAACTTCTCAAGATGTTTTACCTTAAGTAAATTCATGAGGCCCGCTATGGTTGGTCTTCCCCTTGGAAAACACCATACGAGCCCACGGCTTTACTTCTTTAATATCAGCCCATCTACTTTTAGAGCTAATTTGGGGGACTACAAGAGGTGAGCTCCTACGCCTGGCAATTTTGCGTGCATGCAGACATCCCAGACACCACACGTGGCCACAGCTTTATTTCGTATCCGACGGAAGGCACACTTGGACATCCCCTTTCATCCAACAATCAGACATGGCTACTAGGATGTCATAACTGGTATCATTAGCTTAATTTGGAAATTTCTGGACGTCATTAAATGGAGACTGTCCTATATTGATTGATTGATTTGTTGGTGTTTTAGGGCCCTTCAACTACAATGTTCATTACAGCCCCGTCCACTGCATGGTCCTAATACAGCAACTGCTCAAACACTACGCTGTTACGACGATTTTGGGGTATTACCGGTACCCAGGGTTCCCAAACGGCTAGCCATGTTAGTACTAGCTGGGGTTGCATTGCTCAACTTCAGTGATCAGACGAGAACTGGTGTGTCCAACACAATACAGCCACTCCCGACTGACCCATAGGCAGTGCCGCATTTACCACTAGGCTAAATGGCTGAAGCCAAGGGCCTCAACATCTAGCGGGCTTCAAAGGGTCTCAAAGGGCTTGAAAAGGGCCTCAAAATTAAAATAGCCTAGGGCCTCACAATATCTAAATCCGGCACTGCCTATAAGATGATGGTCGTTTTCTCTACTGCAACCGGCAGTAGTATAGAAATGTTGTTACAGTAGTTGTTGTAGGGCCTATATAATATTTGATTTACAGCTTAAATTTATAAAATAATAAATGGTCTTATTTACAACGTATTTCATGCGGTTTTATTGTAGCACCTACTGTTATGGTGTTCATAAAAGGTATGATATACCTATTTGGCATAATAAGTTGCTTGCTTACAAATGGACAGTGGCCACATAGAAACACATGGTTTTAAAATAAGATAAAATTCTTTATAAATTAATTATTAATTTTTATAGACATTTAACTAGAAATTCTGCTAATAGCCACATAAATGTTTAAATAAAGTTTAGTTATTTTTATACATAATAATGCAGTAGTTAAAACCAAGGTTACTAGAGATAAGGTTGGCCATTCAGAGCGTTAGCCAATCAAATTTACGCATGGCTGTGACGTCACCGCGGCAGCACTTTGCTACTGATATATAGTAAAGATATAGGAAAGAAACCATACTAACAATTAAAATTCACAAATATTTAAGAGACAAACTTGAAAAATATTTTATTAACAATAAAACCAAAGCAGTTCACAAAATAAACATAATAAAAATAATTAGTAAAATTTCATAGTTGTTTTCTTTTTCTTCTGTTTTGACCCCTCAAAAGTGACAAGTTTATCCAGGTGCAAACCTTGACAGATAACTGAATAATTTTATAATCTGAAAGTAAAAATATTTGTATTATATATACATAATAAAAATCATTTAAGAAATTGCATAGTTTTTTTCTTGTTTTTCTGTTTTGAGCCCTCAAATTTGTTTTGGCTATCTAAGTACCTTTGCCTAATAAAAGTGCGTGCTTTGACAAATAACTGGATAACTTTACTATTTATTTGTGGATATTTTTCTGCTATACACAAAACTAGATTTTTAATAATAGGTGCTTTTTTTGAAATTCCTTTCTCATGGAATAAATTGAAAAGAACCTCAAACTCTTTAAAAATTTCAAACCATTCATCTGATGGGTAAAATAAGTTTCCCTGTGATATTTTCCCAATCCATTTATTTACCTCAGGGTCACTAATGTTCAATTTATTTGTTGGGCACCCCAAATTTGGTGAAATGTCTTTAAGCTTATAGGCAATCCAACCAGCTAAATATTTCATTCCCTCATTGCTGCATTCAGAGAAAGTGGTAATTTGCTGCAATGTTCCACATACAGCAATTTCATGAAACTCTTCCTCTTCCTCTTCCTCTAGCATTTGCAATATGGAATCCATTTCAGGGCTCAAACCTTCAAACAAATCACTACATAGGCACTTTATATTCTCATCAGCTTTAACAGGACTGGCTATGGAGAAAGGTAATTCATAACCATTTATTCCTAATATCAAAAGACGAAGCCTGTTTTTTACCTCTGTAGGAAGAGGATTGTCATAGTAATGCCCAAGCCCTCTAATCTGGGTAAATAAATTCTCCAAGCAATCTTGATTCAGCCTGGCTGTTAACAAAAATTTTACACCATATTTTTCAACATCTTTTTTTAAAGACAGTAGGGAATTAATAGACACCAACCAACCCTTTTGAAAGGGAAGAATAGATTTGGCCTTCCCAAATCGCATTTCCTCACAATATTTGTAAAAGCATTTCAGCTCCTGTTCCTGGCCTAAAGATTGAAAAGCACCCTTTTGCTTGTTTTTGTGGAATAATTTCCTGCTATTGAAAATATCAAAAACATTATTTACTAAAGAAAAAAATTCTGAGATATGAATTTGTTCTGGGAACCAAGTTTTGATTATATTTGCTGTGGTATTTGAGAACAATTGAGTAGCCAAATATACTCGTTGTCTTTCCCTACCATTGCATACTAAATGAAGTTTGGATAATTTGAATCCAACTTTGTATTCACCACTGTCAATATTTAAAATATCTTCAATAATTTGTTTTCCAATTGTTTTATTATTAGGGAGAACTATGCCATCATCAAGGAAATGATTCCGTAGCAGTTTTATCAGATGAGGGACATCAGCAAAGAACCAAATTTTACTATCTTGTCTAACAGGATTCATGCAGTAGGAATTGCTAGGTGTTATGTTCAAATCTCTCCATAATGACATGTTTTTACCTCCCATATCATGAACAACTGCCACAATCATAAGTCCAATTTTTTCAACTGCATTTATTATGCTTTTCAATAACTCTCCTGTCATTCTAGCATCAAAATCATAGTAAATTGGTTGTTTCCATGGGGAACATAGACCTCGAATCATGACAACCATTACATTTTTATAGGGACCCATCATTGTCTCACTAGCTGCATCAAAGCTAGAACAATGGCTTATATTCATCTCATCAAAGCAGAGCACACACAATTTTTCTTGTGGGGTGAAGGAAGCACTCTTAACCTTAATAAGGTGTAAAACCTCTGTCAACAGACCTGGCTGACATTTCATTGAGTGGGAGACCCACTGCTTTAGGGAAGATATGCAAGGTAGTGGAATACCTACACTATTTTTCAAATAAAAGAAACATTTTTTTGATAAAGTTCGAATTGTTAGGGATCTTGCAATGTCTAGACGAGACCATATTTTGCACCTCTTCCCACTGAAAAGACACTGTATTTGGGCCTTTGTGAAAACCTTAGATAAAATATTCTTATAAGCATTTATCTGCTTTTCATTAGCCTCCTGCTCCCTCTGTAGTTTATTAAATTGTATATTCCTTTTAGATAACTTTACCCTAAGCTTATTTATTTTAATCACATACTGAGATCTAATATTATGCAACTGCTTTTTTAGATTTTTGATTTGGGCCTCATACTTTTGAATATCAATGCCACTTTCATCAATATTTGACTCAAAGAATGTATAAGTGTCCTTATCTGTCATGGTTTGATTATCCAACTTGTTCTTCTTTGGTGAAAGGCTTTTCAGAGTGCTAACTGCTCTTCTTTTCACATCTCGTTTTATACACCTTTCAGCTCTTTTAAGGTTGCTTTGCCATGCCTCATGTTGCACTTCAACATGAAATGATGATGTCACAGAATCGTCATTGGTAGTACCTGAAAGTTACATAATGTAATCAATCATCCCTTACAAAACTATTCAGTGCAATTCAACTTACCTTCAAGAATGTGTTGGGCACCTGAAGAAGAATTTAAATTAAAAGAAGGAATTGCTGTGGGCTTCAATGTTTTCTTAGGTGGTAGCCCAAGCAATTCAGCTTTCATATCTCTTTCATAGTCATCCTCACTGAAGTGCACTGAGCAAACTCTTCCATTGTCAGGGTTAAAAAAATCCCGTCTTTTGCATTTATCAACCCAGATCTCCCGCAGCTTTTTTTCTTTTGGGAAGCAATGATAAATGATTTTGGAGCCCTTTGTCTTTCTGTCATAGTTATTGCAAACTGCAACAGAGCAACCTGGCATCCTTCTATTTAAAATGTAAATAGTATTTGAAAAAATAGTATTTGAAAAATAGTATTTGAAAAAGTAGTCTTTGATAAAATAGTATTTGATACAATAGTATTTGACAAAGTAGTATTTGAAAAATAGTATTTGAAAAAGTAGTATTTGAAAAATAGTATTTGAAAAAGTAGTGTTTGAAAAATAGTATTTGAAATTTAAATCTGCTTACAATTACAATTGCTGTTATTTCCCTTTTTAAAAGTAGATACTTTCACCAATACACTCACTCTATACAGTATCTAAAGTTTGCTGCTAAAGTTCACGTCTATTAAATTATTTGCAAGTAAAATTTAAATTCATGCAGATGATTTGATATACTTACGATTATTTTTTCTATTTGTTGCCTTATTTTTCAAATTATTTTTATTTTTAAAATGCTTTTTAAAAATCTATCTTGCAAAATCCACATGTGTTTTGTATGCTGAGAAGGTAGCGCTTGCTGCCGTGATGACGTAGGGGGCGGAGTTAACGGCAACACGGTGAAATATTTAAATGAGGCTGAATGGCCAACCTTATCTCTAGTAACCTTGGTTAAAACTACATAAGGACTCTAATATGAAGAAGAGAAACCTTCACCATTTAGTACAGGCCTGATTTAGTAGGACCTACTAACGAGACAAGTGCAAGAAGTAACTTCAAATTGTGCAAGACTTCAGTAAAAAAACTAAAATAAAATTCAAAACTTTGCATTTCGGACTAACATAAAGCATATGTTAATTAGAAAGGATTATTTCATTTTTCGTAAAGGTAATAATAATGATTTTTACGAAAAGGTAAGTTAAATTAAACTGCTGCATTTAGGAGCTTACTAACGGAAGCGCATAAACAAAATAATAATATTCACTAATTGGACAATGATTTTTTCACGTAAGAAGAGCTGGAAATATTTTTCAGCAATTAAATATTACCTCTGGTAGAAAAGTCACGTAATTAAAAATACGATCAAAATCGGAGCTATAATATTTACATGCTTACAGGACACTTGTAAAATGTTGATAGCAATTAGGTTAAGTTTGACACGTGTCTAACATTTTTATCTACGATTACCTTATCAAGTCCAAACACTGTCCTTCTGTTGTCATTTATAAAACAAACGGGACCATTTTCTAGTATTAAGAGATGATTAACGGTTACCGCAACCCGTTCAGAATATTTCCGGACAATTCAGGAAACCGCAATTCTGGAAGTGTGGCGATTTAGAACACCTTACATTCCGTGGCGTAGAGATAGCGTGCTTAACTCACATATCCTTGGTTGCAGATTCGATCCTAGTCGAGGCGGATGGCGAGCGGCGGATTACGTTGGACACGGATTACGTTGGTCGGCAACCGGCTGCAGAAAAAACTATGACCAATATATCACCCTGTGTCCATTCAGAGGGACAAATGGGTACCCGACCCTGCCGTAGGCGGGAAAAGGGTTAGGAGTTGCTTTTACACCAGTTCTCGTCTGATCACTGAAGTAAAGCAGCGCAACTCCAGCTAGTACTAACATGGGTGGCCGCTTGGGAAAACTGGGTACCGCTAGTATCCAAAAATCGTCGCATTAGTGCAGTGTCTGTGCAGTCTCTGCATCAGAACTACACAGTGGACGGGGCTCTAATGACCTTGTAGTTGAAGGGCCCTAAAACACCAACAAACAACAACAACAATCGAGGCGGATGGCTATTTCCAGAACGAGAGAGAAGCCCGTGGCTACCTGTGGTGTGTACGATGTCAAATACACGTAAAAAACCCCCTCTACATGGAATAAAGTATCCGTGTAGTTCGGCAGCATTATCCAGGTGCAGGAACTGGAACCATGGCGTCAGTAGAGTAAAAGTGTCAAAACAAAGAGAAATAGGCCAACAAGGTTGTGTAAAACTACTGTCAACTGTTCGCCACTGTTCCCGGTTCTGCCGGAACATATGGGTACCGGGAAAAGGTTAACTATGATGGCGAACAGCTGTAACCTGGTCTGTCTCGGTAAACAAGTGGTTAAGTTGTCTTTGGTAGAAGAGCAAGAGGGGAACCCCACGTACAGAAAGTACTCCCGTGTGGTAGGACAGAATACCCCTGCATGTAAAAGAACCCTTTCTACTTGGAGCTCGGAATTTAGCTAGGTGGTTTGTAAGCAGTTGTGGCATTAGGTCCGCACCGGATATATCGAAAATCGGTCGATACGAACGAGACAAATGTCCCTGGCTGGTGGAATGATGAATTGGGCGTTTCATCTGTCATGGATGTGATTTTGAGTTCAAATCCCCCAACTGTGGCGGTATGAGAATCTCTAAAGGACTGGAGCTCGAAGGATTAGGAATAATGGTGATAACTTTCTATTTTGGTAAATTTCTTGCATGTCGGGTAAGATCTACGATGGGCCCTTTACCCCAAGTTTGATAACGGATAATCACAGCACAAGCTGCAGAGTAGGCTTATAAGTAACTTGAATCTATAATACCGTGCCTTTTTTTATTACCCTGACTTAAAAATATTACTTAAAATGTCAATAAATTGGTAATGGAAGAGGAGGTTATTCATGTTTTATACAACATCTCGTTAGCTCCCACTGGCTATATAGATATTAAATGCATTCAATTTTTTTACTGAAGTAGTTCGGAAAATGTCTGAAAATTCGTCAATAAAACTATGGTAACCCTTAGATGAGTAGATGTCGGTAATGTAAATATTTTTGCGAATATTACTCACATGGTTAATTTAATCCTAGTTCGATTTATTGACAACAGAAAGACTACAATGACCATATGAAGAAGAGTGTAACGGCTTCAAAAAACAAAATAGATATGTTCTCCTGCGGTCAAGGTCAATACTGCAGTTTCTGACAAGAAGGAAGCATTAAGAGCACCTTCCATCCTTGAAAAACAAGATTGGTGGACTTGCGTGACCATTAAACATATCACCTGACCATAACAGATCCCTAAACAGGAGACGTGGGTTAAACTTGGGTCACATTATTATTAGCACTACATACATGCACTTTTAAGCGGTGACATTAGTCACACTAGTACATCTCTACTGACCAGTGTGTTGTGCACCATGTCACCAACTTGTGCCTCAGTGCTTGCTCAGCGCAAGTTCGACTTTGGCCGAGGTGGGTGGCTTCTTTCCAACAAGAGGTCCTTAGTGTGCCTTCCGTCGGAAGGGAAGTAAAGCCCTAATTCCGTGTGGTGTGCATGATGCCACCACGACACATGAAAGAGCCATTTTTACCAGGAGTGGAAATTGCCATTGTCATTGTCAGAGGAGGAAAAGTGCCCCACCGAATCACAATAGGCTGACGATATAGACGTTGTAGCACTAGGTTGGCAGCCGGCTGCGTAGAAACACAGGCCAACAGACAAGGGCGGATCCAGAGGGGGGAGCAATGCAGCAATTGCTCCCTCCTCAGTGGGGCCCAACTGATGAGGTACTTTTGCATTGCTATCCCCATTTCTATATTGCCAGTCCAACAGTTGCAGTCCAATCTATAGTTGGCTAAATCACTGAAGATAGGACATTGTCTAAGGGGCAGTGGAGGACCTATTGTAATTTCTAGCTACATGTATATCAAGGGCCTCTGAATATTTAAAAATATTTGGGGTGCACTTTTTTTAAAGTGTTCCCTCCCGACTCACCCGTGGATCCGCCATTTCCAACAGATCGTTCATGTGTCTCCCGACTCGACCCTAGACGGGGAAGAAGAGTTAGAGATGATCTCTCGCGTGCACGAATTGGATACCCAACCCTGAGCTAGGCGGAATTAGCATCGACGTTAAGTAACCAAATTCACAAACAAGTGCTTCACTAAAACACTTCAGCATTAGTAGAATAACCCCGTCCCATGAAAACAATAACTGGACGTGGAAGTTAGTCTACGTCTTAGATTATGTGGAATTGATCTTTTACCAATCAACTCTTTGTCGGGGCCCAGTTGGCAGCAACTCTGCCAATTGCCTTACAGAGGTTTGCTGGACAGTAGGAATGAAAGTCTATAAACCCATTGCGAGTGAATCACACTGAGCTAGTTAAGCTTATAACAGTCTTTTGTCCCATTTTACGACGTCTGCGATGGAAGAAGAATAAGAAGACGCATAATTCTACTTCAAATTCAGACGACAGGATGTGAGATATCATGAAATTCGTCACAAAGTAATGGATATATTAAAATAGACGTATTATTCCCCCTTCGCTAAAAACATCAACAACAATGTTTGGTTTAAGGGCTATTTCAGAGCTTAGACATAATATTGTAGATATTTTAGCAATATGAAAATAGAAAGAGTGACACAGAGTGAATGAGAAATATTGGGCGCGGTGGATGTCTATGCATTTATTTTACTAATAGGATCAACACATGCAATTGGATTTCGGATTCGAAAATCCCTACATCCGACACACACACATCACATTTGTAGACTCAACCTTATTTTTCGTGTGCACGCAGACAAGAGACGTATATAGTCAGAGATCCAAGAGGGAAATATTGGAGCATGCTCCGTGGAGTTGAATGCAGATGTTTGCAAGGAGACCTCTGCAGTCTTTACAATCCAATATCCAAGTGTGTTGTGTGTGGTGCTGTTTGCTGACACAAAAGTCTGCTTTCTGGTGTTTGTGAGTGAGAGTGAGTGAGTGAGTGTGTGTGTCTGTGTATTTGCCCATCATTTTGCGCAGGTGGGTTTTGCATTTAGATCTCAGGGTTATTGTGTTTATTGTTAGTGGTAGTGATGATTGTGGTGGTGATAGCGATGTGAATAATATATAATATACCTCAAAAAGCAAAAATAAGGGGAAAAAATTTTTAAATCTGTTTCAAATAGGGGGTCCTTCCTCGATTACTTTTTAGTGACGATTATTTGATGGCAGCTTCAAGCTGCTATCAGCAACCCTGTTTCAAAAATCTTATTATTATTTTTTATGCTTTGATTTTGGGATTTTTTCCTCACTCCATCCGCCTATTTTTGAAGTAAAAATATTAAGCTAACAACCTACTGCTGTCAAACAACGTCAAACGGTTGACCATCACAATTTAATTGATAAACAATAAGATATCTGCTATTTATTCCCAATTTTCTAAATTTTATTTCATTCACTACCTAGTCTATTTTAAGGGGAGGGAAAGGGGTTGATTTTAAGAAATTTAGTGCTGTCAATCTGTTGCCAACCACATAGTGTTATTGGTAGGGATAAAATACTACATTCATCATTTTTATATTTTAGTTTTTTATTTAAATTTCAGAAGGAAATTTCGCTATATAAAGTTTCCTACAACTTTTTGTTTTTTAACTACTTCTAGAATGGGTGAAGGGAAATGGTATGCTTTCATATATAATTTTTTAATTATCCTTATTATTTTTGTAGACGATTGAAAGTTGCAAACTACAATGGCTACTAAATCAAATTCCAAAGTTGGCTTAGACAAATGTTGTAATTTCATGCGCCAATTTCGCGAGAAAGACAGTAGAGAGCTGAAGAAACTTACTGCTAATCAGTTCATGGAGGTGTGGAGTCATTATGATAAAGATGGTAAGTGGACATTTATATCTCTTGTTACGAAATGAGTATTAGTGCACATTTTTAAAGCTATTATTTTTTTCGCCACTGACATCACTGCATTATCAATCTCAAAATGACCTTAATCTACTATTGAATTAAGATGAATCTATGGACCACCCAGTCACAATTTTGCTAAAATAAGTCGTTAAGAATAATTGATGCCATTTAAACCACATCATTTTCCTAAATGGTATTATAATGTTTTACGATAAATAAAATATTCATTACTACGGTATTTATTATTTCCAAATTCAAACGCAACTGGTTGTATTTTGTTAAATAGCTATTTTTTTGCATTCATTTTCTTCTTTAAGTGCTCGAAAATAACTGACTAGCATCACGAGATTCAGCACTTCCAAGTTTTTCACAGTTGTACAGGTGTTATTTTGTTATTAATGATATAAACGAACTAAATATACTAGTGGTTTATTGGACAATATGTGGATTAATTATTGGGATCCAAAATACCGTTACATGGGTTCAAATACTATTAGGAAGGTGGCCCTTATTTAGCCCTTCATTTATTTCTATTCCGTTGGACAGAAAATCGGACTAGAAATTTCGAGATTGACTGATTGCAAGACCTTCGCCTTTCAATATTTCATTAGAATGGATCACTGGGATCGGATTAGGGACAGGAAAGTACCTTAAATAAGAATATGATACACATCTTGAGGTTAAGAGCACTCCAGAGGGTGCCATCGAGGAAATCTTAGGCGAGTATGAAAATGTCCGAAAATGATTGAAAATCTGCCAGGTAAACAATATTTTAAGGACTTAGATCAACGAGAGAGAGAGAGGTTTATAGGTGTTCAATTGACGCATTAAAGGATTGATAGCAGTGAAAATTTGCAAGTTATGCAGCAGTCGGGGAGGAGGTACATTTCAAAGGGCGATACCAGTGAAAAAGACTATTGGCAGAATAAGGGTAGATATTAGTTCAGGTTGATGGACCGAAGTCAAAGAGATAGAGAGGGCAAGAGACCAATAGCGACAAAGAGTGTTTGTGTGTGGGTGTGTGGGACGAAGGGGTTTGTATGCATTCATTTGCACATTAAAGGGCTGGCATCGGTTCAGACAGATGCATAATTTGGGGGAGGGTGGTCTGACATGAACGAGAAGCTGGATGAATTAAGTGAGAAGTGACATGACACACTTGATGATTGGCTAACATGATTAGAAACGTAAACATCTAGACTAGGACCAAATCAGGTCCTGGAAATGAACGAAGAACATTGAAAATGATGAGTCCATTGTAATGAAAAAAGGCAATGTTGAGTCGTTTTTCTGCGGGGTGGAAGATAACGACACAGCTTGTTGTTGGCATTTTAGTTTGCACTTGCCAGGGAATTCATTCTTACCACCATATGCTACTAACATGATTTAGTAACAAGAATAATAGTAAAACCCCAAGTAAAAACCGCTTGTTTTATTTATTTTACCAAAAAAACAAAAAAAAATTGCCACATAGTAGATAATCCTTATATTAAAAGTGAGATTTTAAGCATATTTTCCTAAATAGACAATGCATTTTGTATGCTTTCTAAAAGATTACTTCCTCTTTACATCTGTGTCAGTATCTAGTCCTGAACATTCCCCATAGTCATTTAAAAATTCAGATAATAGGCTACAATTTGGAGTTGAAACTAAGCAATTCATGAAAGGAGTTTGCAGTTGATAAAAGAAAACGATGATACAATAGCTAAAAGGAGTTTTTATCTTGTACTCTAACAATTTATATTTCTTACCAAATGCGAAGCAGAATAATCGATTAATTTTACCTGTAAAATAGTAGGTAAATTCCGTTGTTTACCCTCACTCCTTAATTTTAACGGTCTATCAGTACCAACCCTAGTTGGAGATGCAGAGTAGAAAGGAGAACAGAGAGAGTAGGGGGCGAGAGGAATTTCATTATTTATGCGCCATATAAATCATTTTGAAAATTATCCCCATGATGATAACTATAATTTAAAAAAAAAATATAATTAGGTTAACAACTCCACTTTTAATTAACTCATTTAATATTTAAAATTGTATTTAATCCATGGCAGTGGACAACTGCATCGTCCACCAGACCTAGTATTGTGGTGCACTTGACGTTATAGACGATAGGAATAAAAAATGGTACTGGTTTCAATTATTGATCTTGGATTACTCATTGATCTTGTAGAAATTAAATTTTTATGGACTCACTAAGTCGAACAAATGTACACGCAGGTCAGCTACAACAGACGACCATTAAGGTCTTTCATTACTACTGCCCTTGTCATTATAAACTAATCTTCAACATCGATCTTGACCAGTTGTTTGTGGGATTTGAGTTATTTTTT
The DNA here is from genome assembly GCA_013389805.1 of Trigoniulus corallinus. Taxonomy (NCBI): domain Eukaryota; kingdom Metazoa; phylum Arthropoda; class Diplopoda; order Spirobolida; family Trigoniulidae; genus Trigoniulus; species Trigoniulus corallinus. The sequence continues at coordinate 9,763,848 of JAAFCE010009126.1, read as the reverse complement.
TTATTGTTTTTTTCCAAGGCAACTAATTAGACAAGAATGAGATAATCATTGAGTAACTAGGACTAAAGTAGAAATCAGATTAACTCTTTTCTTTTAGCTTAATATCCTTGCTGGTGAATCTCTGTTTAGTCAAATAATTCAGCCTGCATAGTTGAATAACAATCCCTAAGATAAAATATTCGACATGAACAATAAGGATATAGTTTTGTTTTTATCTCTTCTAAGTAAAAGGATATCAAGAAAGCTCCTCCAAAAATAGCAGTGGGAGGGGGAGATGGTGCTTTTGCAACCGAAAAAAATTTGCCTGTGTTGTAAATTGGTCAAGTGAGAAACATTACAGTAGTATTTTATTATTGCAGTGATGTGCTTGGTTTGGTTTACTGTTGAAATGGACGGTAGAAAAGACAATAAAAACTGCATATCTCGATGTAGGATGAATTATACTTTAAAATTATAGCACGAAATAAAACCACTGCTATTTTAAACTGCAACACACCGTTGTATGGAATATATAAAATATATTCCAGTGACTCCCATCCATTACCTTTTTTTGTGCATTGAAAATTTTATAAACTTCAAAAAGCAGTGAATTTATTAAATAACGCCAAAGTTAACTGGTATTATATGGCACAGTGTGACAATATAGAATAGTGGCTGGACGTATTTTTTGTAATCTTGTTACATACACCCCACATATGTTTGCCATCATGTGTAACTGTCAGATTGTATCTCGTAAAGTGTAAGAATAATTTGTCACCTGTCATAACTATCAGCTGCAATTGAAAGCATTTTGACGGAAACGACAATTTCAGGTGCCTCTATACAGCCCTTCAGGTCTGCCTAAGATTCCAGTGTTCTGTTCTCTGTATACTATTTCTAGAAGACTGCAAATCTTGACACACTCAAGCTGGTTTACCAGTAATTTCTTTCTTCGTCTTTGCAGTTACTGATACATCATCAGCAGGGTTGGAGCGGCGAGTTCTGGCTCTCCACTTTCGCCTATCTCCCTCTAGATCCCCATCCATCCCACGCACACTATCATATCCCGCCGTGTAACCTACTCCCAAGTCTGCTATGGTCGTCCTCTAAACGTCGATGCTTTCAATAACCTGCATCCCCGTAATGAACCTAACCAGCTCCTTTTTCTTCTTTTTCTGCTTTTTACTCAGAACATGCCCATACCATCTCAATTTTCTCATCTTTTCTGCAATGTCTCCCTCTCCCAAATTGCAGTTTAATATATTCATTCCGAATTCTGCCTATCCTTAACACTCCACATGTGCATATCTGATACGCAACATAAAATAGACAATTTCAAATCAAACCATACGGTTGGGTTGATGTTTAATCTAAATTTCTGTTGCTTCCAAACATATAAAGCAATTTGTAAAATAAACTACCTTCAGTTAAGGTTATTTTGTTAGTTAACTTCGGCCTGTAGGCTGTTGAAAGTAATTTACCGACGCCAGACGGGCGAGCTCCGACACCTAGGGAATATTGCCGATCTACGCTCATATTATCCCCAAAGAACGGGAACGGGTTATTTTATGTGAAGTGGCAATTCGTACGCACCATACGGGATCATGGCTCTATTTCTCATGAGAAGAAAGACGTATTTGGGGGGCTTCTCTCCCTCTTGGGCCTGAATCGAACCTGCAACCAAGGTCTTACCTGTGACTCTGTGAGAAATCGAGGCGGGGTGAGGCAAATCTAAGCAAGTTCTATACAGAAAGGGCCTTTTATTTGTTGCAACACTACAGAGAAAGAGCCTTTTATTTGTTGAAGAATTCCAGATAGTTTTAGATAATTTTAACTTGCAGAGAGAAACAATTGGATAATAACTACACTAACCGAATTTCCAGGATCTCTGAGCATCGCTGTCCGTAGCGTGTGAATCCTTTGCATCTGTTGTTTATACGGTCCTTGATACGGTCCTTTTCCCCTGAAAATTCACTTCCCTTCCTAAATATGGAATCAAAAATGTCCGAATTAGTAAGAGTCGTTATCTGTGGGCCTCAATTTCAATAACGACCTTATTTTTTCCTTTGGTAGGCAGGATACCTATGATTAAGCATGTCCGAGCAGAAAAATAGTGGAGAAAAAGGATACAGGAGGGAGGGTGGAACACAGGAAGATAGTTTTAGGTGGTCGACACTGAAATTAAGAGTCACGATGTGAACCTCACTATTGCATTATGAATTTACCAACATCATAGCCCTTTCCCGGCTATGACAGGATCGGATGTCCCATTTTTGCGGCCTACAGGAGAATATGAGTAATCTGTTGGACGGCAGTTTTACACAGCCGGCCTTGAACCGAATGTCTACTTTGATTCGTTGGGGCACTGTTTTCTCCACCGACACCAAATGATAAATTCCTACACATGGAAATTTTGCCTAACGCGACCCTACCCCAGAAAATGAAGAGTGTGAACCTATCATAACTGCACAATTGGGATTGGGCTCGAGTCACCTACGCATCTGATAGAAACTCAATTTAATCGTTCATCAAATACGATCCATCTTCAGTCAGACAGCTAATTTATTTGGTAGTTATTTTGAGGCAATTTCATGCTGAAAGTGTCATTCACACCCTGTGGGGCTCATACGGCCAAGAACCCAAAAATGGCACACTACTGATATGTGTTTAATCATGAGAAGCCACGGGGAGCACTTCTGCTGAAGTAGAACCCTTCCTATGGAATAAAGATAATTTTAATAATTTGGACGTGTCGCGAGGAGGTAATTTCAGGTTCGTTATAGGGTGACAGGTAAGAAGATGGTGATATTGTGTGTGGGAGAAGGACAAATGTAAGGGCCTGATTGGAAATTGGATTGAATATTTAAACATCTGGTTCTGTCGCAAACAGGAAATAGGTATAATGATGACGGCAACATCTCTCTGTGATGTAAACAATTTAAATGAACTGCCACATTCAGAAGAATTTTAGAGTGAAAATGACGAATAACTTGTCAGCTACTCATTCATTTCCGTTGCTGAAATGTTGAAACGCGTGCAAATTGAATGTGGCCTTAAAATTTTGGGGAAAAAATGTGTTACTAAGGAAAGGAAATGAGCACTATTCAGAAATGTTCATAATGGAAAATGTTACTGTTATTCCTTACATCATTTCAAGTTTTTGCACAAAAGAAAAACCGGTATGATTTTTATATATCGAAGATACAATAATTTCGATGAGTTAGTTAGGGCCTACAGAATTTATTAGGAGAGCTTGAAAGATTTCTGATATAAATGAGCAAAATGGTACGTGACATCACGCCATCTATATAAAAGTGTAATGGCTTCCACTTAAAATTTAAGAGTCCGTGATGGATCTACGCTGAAAAACAATTACAATACCATGGACTATTGTATCACTTAAGTGAAGAAAATGGATGATGTCGAAATTCTACACTGTAGAATAACACAGATGGATGTGACTCGTTATGAAAGCTGATTGAAAGCACGTTTTGGTCATTGATCAATCTGATGGTCATCTGAGATAGTCCTTGTAACTCTTTTATTTTTGTGCACTTTGTGATCTACATCACTCTCAAATAAATGTAAAATTATTCGGATCATGGAGCCAAGTCATTTTTATCGTGAATAGTTGCTGAAATCGTATATTTTGAATTTCTATAAAACTCTTCAACTTTGCAGTAACAAACTGCGTTGAAGTACTTTATGTGGTTTTTAGGACACCTTGATATAAAAAAAATAACTGATTTTGCTCCAATAAATCACAAGGTCGAAGATAACCGTCTCACTATCAGAATCCATTGCAGATCCACCTATTAGATTTATTTTTCATTTGTACAACTGGTGCCTGTGGGAGATAAATGCGTTCGTCCCTCGAAAAAAAAGGGGGGGCTAGTGCAGTCATAGCAACTATTTTCTATACTTGCCTACCAATATCTCTTAATCTTGTATCTGAATGATGTGTCTCATACAAAATAAATGCAATTCATTGAAATAGATTTTAAATTTAATTTTCACTCCATTGTGCGTTAAAAACACAATTCTGTTACTATAGTATCAACATTTTTAGATAGCATAAAAAACACAAGATGGATACTGTTGCAGAAATATTTTGTAGACGGCAAAAAAATAGAAATGCACGAGATAAAACATCTTTAGACAAGTCTAAGGTGTTTTTCTTTTAGTCATATAATAGAAATAGTCCTTTGAAAGAAAGAAAAGAGAGACTAAAATAAATACATTAATCAATATTTGAGGTTTTTGTCCAAACCAGAAAAATCTTTTGGAACCATTTTTTTATTAAAGAAAGAAGGATATATTCAACTACATTTTGTACACAAACATGTTTTTACTCTAAATGATCGCAAGGATGTACGGCGACTCATTTCCAAATTAGAAGACCAACCATTTTAGCTTTTATAGGGTTTCAAGTTTAATTTTGCTCTAGTTAATCACGCTTGTTTTCGTAAAAGAGTTATCGATCCACTGATTGAGTGAGAGGCAGAGTGTAATTTCCACCAAAAATGATGTGCATCCTTCATTTTCGTTTGTTTCGTACCAACCAGAGATATTATTACTTTTAGTGATCAGAACAAGGTCCTAGTCTAGATACGAGTCTCTCTTTCTACAATATTTGGTCACAATGTAGAGAGAGAGAGAGAGACTAGTCTATATCATAAGATGAAATTACAGGATCATTTCTCTTTTTTATTTAAGAGACAGTAATCAAACAAATTGCCAATAATTGCTGCTGAATTAAAATCACATTGTTGATCAAATGCTGGCTTTCCTTTCTTGATCAGGATTTAATGACTTACTTGAAGAAGTTATATCATTCAATAATACTGTATTAAAAGTAAACTTTTTTAATAGAAGCCTAACGATGAAAATACCCTAATTAGTAGGATGCTACATATTATCACTAACCCTTTACCCGCCCATGGCAAGATCGGGTGCCTATTTTTGTCCCATTGAGACACGAGCGATCTGTTGGACGGCATTTATGCACAGCCGGTTGCCAACCTAATGCTGTAACCCCTATATGTATTTATCGCCGCCTATTTTAATTCCTTGGGGCACATTTTCCTCCACGGACGTTAGGGAGTGAGCTCCTAACCTGTAAATTTTGCCAAACTACACGATTATATCACTCCATGTAGTAAGGGTTCTTTTACGAGCAGATGAAATCGTACACACAACACGGGACCACGGCTTCACTTCCCATCCGACGTACAGGAAGGCGCACTGAGAGTGGGGGCTCTTTCTCACCCGAATGAAGCCAAACCACTTCAGTCCAGGAATCATTGAAGCAGTAGTCGCGCACCCTACTTCCGCGCCACCGAGGCGAGTCTGAAGAATTAATATTAAATATAGATATCTATTTTGTTGAGATATATTCAGTAATGTTTAATTGATAGGCGCTAAAATATCATTATATAATAAACGTCTTGTATTCACTAAAAATGCGATACATCAAACGTTTATTGATGTACATGCTAAGAATTTGTAATAGCCTTAATTCATAATGCAATATCGCTTGAGGTTTCTCTTATTTACGACTCTATAAATTTGAAATAAAAATGTCTTTGGCCTCTTACCAAAGGTTCTCATCTTCATTTTCTTCATCCGATCTTGTATAATCATGTTTTTGGTTTGCAGCAATAATGAAATAGTAGCTGCTGTATAAGGAATACAGATAACAACAAATAATTACGCAGTTCACCTGCAAAAACAACAATGTGATCAAAAAAATTTTTTCTTCATTTTCTTTAACTGACTACTTGCAGACTCTAATTTAAGTTTTTATATCTTGGCATATTGCACATATTCATAAAAAGCAACAATGATAAAATCAAATTATGGTGCAGTAGAAAGTGGTAGCAATAACCCCTCATAAAACTGATAGACTGAAATATATTTCGAGATAAAACGTAAATAAAATTTAAGGATTTAAATTAGAGCAATGCAGGATGAGAGAGAGAGAGAGAGAGTCTGAAAATTTAGCAACATGTTGACGTTTTACATATGTCTTTTTTTCCCCTTTCTGAATATTATTTCGACTTATTTTCATGTTGTTTTCTGCAAGCCTCCATCATATTGATCGATTTCTGTGTACTAGATGCTCATCCATTTTTTATTGTCTAGGAGCATTTTCCAGTAAAATTCAATTAGCAATGGGGAATCAAAAACTTAGCCATGCTATTATTAAGGAGTGTGATATATAGATTCTGTTCAATGGCCTACAGTAAATTGAGTCTAATGGATTGCTGACGGGAAATTAAAAGTTCATATGCATGGAACAGGGATCCTTTTATTCTTGTCATTATTACATTGGCTCTGCCTGCTGTTGTTGCTGCTACTGCGATCCTTCTTCATTGTATAAATTCAATTCAAGCACTGAAGAGAGAGATAGAGAAAGAGAGCTGGCAAATTCATTGTCCACATACACACACAAACATACAGACACACACAGTGCTGCAGATACTTAACACACTTAAAAATATTGCAGATAAAAAAAGAGATGATGAAAAAAATAACAATTCAAACAAGTTAGGTGATAGATTATATACTACCAAAAAGTAGGTAGCGTGAAATGTATGCTGATGTTATTTGGTTGGGTTGCAATGGGATTGCAGACCAATTCAGGTGATAAATAAGTCTTTTCAGTGTATAAAAGCCTGTGAGAGAGAAAGAGAGAGAGAGAGCGAGAGAACTATGAATACATTTTAATAACAGCCGCTTCATAGTATCACTAATCCAAAATCAATTTTCACCTACTTATGGATCAAAAATTGCAGTGATCTATCATACGGTGTTGTTAACCTAGTCATTTTCATTCTACCTTTCTAAGCTATTGTTACTTTACGATGCACACAACTATATAATTGTATATGTTGTCTTTCACAATTATTGTTATGAATTATATTGAATATAGCATTATAGTTCTGGTATCAATTTCGCAGGCTAATAAGCACGCACACTTATCTATCTTATTTATATTTAAGATTTAAAATAAAAGTCAGCCGCTGGCTTCTTCAAAACTGTCAAAAAGCGCGTACACAAATTCCAGTATCCAGAAATCTGTCACTTTCAGGTGCTATCAAACTGACTTCTGATCTAATTTATTTCTGCTCTAGTCAGAAATAAACCAATAACCTCAGTCAGGCACAAACCTTAGTAGGCCTATCACAAGCTGTGAAGGCGCCCAAACTGCATTTTGGGCCACCGAGGCCACAGCCTCAACTTTTATCTCAAGAAAAATTTGTGTTCTCAGAATATGTAATTAGTATGCCATGGACTGTGGATAAAGCTTCTTTGTAAGACGTTAAAAATATTGCTTTTTTGAATATGATAGAGAATTAACTATGCTTAGATATAAAATTTTATCTTGTGTTTTCTTTGTTGAAGTTGAATGCTGTCCTTCGAGATATTACATAAATAGCCTTATGGCAACTCAACTTCCTTCTCGAAATCATCTCTTATCAACTAAAGTCAATCTCATTTAAAATCTGACGTACAGGAAACAACAACAAAATGAATGAATTTCGTCTGAAAGCAGAAAGCGAGTCTGCTATTTCATTCATTTTAACTTCAAAGAGCCAACAATTCTATCTTCCATCCTTTTCTTTCTTTCTCCTTTCCTTTCACTCTCCGTCTTACTAATTTTCTTCATGTCGATACAACTAGTCATCTCATATAGTTAACTACATAACTTCATTTTGCTAGCCTCAATTTTATAGATCCTACAGAGCGAGAAAGAGATAGAGATAAGCGACGTGAGAGAGAGAGGGGGCGAGAGAGGCAGAGAGAGAGCTAATTTGAACCTGATGGACGCTGAAACGCTTTTATATTTAGGTTCAAGACAATATTAGAAATAGTTTCCATGAATGACAAACAGCAATAATACCAACTACAATAATAAGTTTATACGGAAAATCAATGGTATTCATTCGTCCCAATCTTTGATCGTATGCAAATGGAATCGAAACACGCAAATAGTCTTATGAGAATCACCTGAGTTTTCACATTTACCGGTATTTCGTGGATAATATAAAAACATACTCAATCTGTATTTTTAGTCCCCATCTAACACACACACTCTCTCTTTCTTTCTCTTGCTCTATCGATTTACAACTACTTTATTTTGTCTCCGGAAGCTCAAAATCAATAATCGAAAGACGAGTTTTGCATTAATATACCATAGAAAAGAATTTGTTGAGATGTCTTACCACAGATCTTAGTGTAGGCAAAAACCATCATCATCTTTCATTTCAGAAATAAAATTATCTTCCTCTTCGTCTTTTACCACTTGTGAAACGCTCTAAAATTTAAATTCAGACGAAAAAAAATATGAATTTAACCTTAATAAACTTCTTTAGTGGTACGTAGACTGACAATAAATTACTTTAATTATTACCGCCACTGGAGTTCACATTAAAAATCAGCTTACCATCCAGGGTATGAGCATCTAAGGCATAGACGTAGGGCCAAACTCGCCTTTTATTTCATCTTCTTCTGCCAGTAAACATTTTAATTAATTGGTTTTATGCAACCTCGGCAATGTAATGTCTTCATAACTTAGAAAATGGTTCAATAAAAAGTTGTGTAATTGAACAAAAGAGGTAAAAACCTAACTTTGAGAGGAGAAGGAGCCGAAAATAAAATATAGCATCAAGACCTTACAAATATTTTCTTTTTACAATATTTTTTCTCAGGAATTTCAGCATCACTTTTAATGTATTGGTGTAATCTTTAAGTAAATTTACATTGCTTAAGACTGAAAATCAACATCAGGAGAAAACAAATCAAAATGCTATTGCCTCTGACATACTGATATACTGCAGTTTTGCTCCACACTGAGCTACCAAAATGGCAATCGTAATTTATTTACAAAAATATTTGACGGAATTTTTTTTTACAATTGCAGCTCTAATATTCAAAATTGATACATTTATGAACCATCTTGTTGCCAACAAATTTTATTATTGATGTGAATTATGACGTTAGATAATATTGTCATCAATCATAATAGCGAATGATGAATAAAATTTAGCGTCACTTCATTCATTTGTAATCCAACACTGTGAGTCTAATGTTTGATAATGCATATTTACGAAAATAGGAAAAGTTTTTCTCAATGGATTACTAATTGCATTTTGGCTATGTGAAGCTAGTGTGGGATTTGAGACTGCAGTTTTCTTAAAGTGATTGCCAGGTTTTCTCTTGATGATGAACATGAAGATGATGATGATATGGGTTCTGCAAGAAAATAAGATCTTCTTCTTTCTCCTTAATCTCTAAACAAAATGTGTTTGCCACCCAGCCAATCGATGCGATTATATAACATCAAGAAAAATATTTATATAGCTAGGAAACAAGTGAATAAACACAAAAATTCGGTATAAGTCAATATCTAAACCATATCATCCATAATAAAAGAACTCAACTTTCATATCACAGTCCAAGAGTATTGATGCCATAAAATGTAGCCTGGTTCCTCTTCTTCTTAATTTTTATGAATATTCGTTTCAAATTCTGGAAAATGAAAAACATTTCAGAAAAAAAGGCTATCTAATTAACGTATCTTCTACATTCTTAAAGCAAACTAAGATAGTGGGTAATTGTTTATTTACCATTAACTATGCAGTGATTTTTCTGTCTCGGTGGCTCATCCACGAGTATAAGATCGATCCTGGCCAAGACAGATGCTTTCATACGGGCACGAGAAAAACCACAAGTGCGCCCTCCGCTCCGTCGTGTAAGAAGTCAAGCTATGGCCCTGTTTTGAACTACAGTAGGCATGTCAAACTGGAGTTACTCCGGGGGTCGCATTGGCAACACATGCATTGCCATTTTTTGTTTCGTTGGTGTTTTAGGGCCCCATCCACTATAATGGTCATTAGAGCCCCGTCCACTGCATAGTTCTAATGCAGTATGCACAGACACTACGCTGTTGCGACGATTTTGGGGTATTTGCAGCACCCAGTCACTAGCGCCAGTACTAGCTGGGATTCTGATTCTAACTGAATACACTGCAAGCTGCGGTGATAGGCCAAATTGGCAGTGGAGAGAATAACTCTCATTCCTAAGTTATGACTCTATGAAAACCCCAAGGAACCTGAAGCACAGCATCTATTCTCCCATCCATTCCCTACCTGCTATAATGGCGCCTCCTTTCAGAGAGTTCCTCAAGTTCCTCACATTATCCTCAATACGAGCATTCCAGTGTGCATCACAAGTTGCTTAACTTCGGTGATTAGACGAGTACTGGTGTGCCCAACGCAATACAGCCGCTCATACATTGCTATGAAAGCTAAATCCACGTTCCCGCTTTGGTGGCGCAATAGGTAGTGTACTCGACTTAGTATGCCACTGGTTCCAGCTTCGATACTGGATCGAGGAGGGTGGATTTCTTTCGAGCGAGAGGGAAGCTGCACTGCTATAGAAATCTGTTGCGGGCCGCAGGTTTTTGTGTAAAGGGGTCGCATGTTTGGCATGCCTGAACTACAGATGATATTTCATTAAAATCTCCAGGTGTAGAAACCAGCCCCCTTGACGTAGGTGGAGGAAAAGTACCCCATCGAATCAAAATAGGACGATGTTAAATAAGTATAGGACTATAATATGTTGGCAGCGGGCTGTGTAAAACTGCCATCCAACAGATCGCTATTATGTGCTCCAATGGAACAAAGGTGTTCTCCCGACGCTGCCATAGGTGGGAAAAGAGTTAGGATGATTGATGCCTTTGTCACTCATATTCGGTAAATACAATGTAAGCAGAAATATACCGGTTGGCTTCTGACCAAATTCGGTGATTGCTTTCGGATTTCTTCTGAAGCTCTAATCCTAAAGAAACCTCAAACTGTCGTAGTCGATGACGGTTCAGTGGTCACCAAGTTACCAGACCAGTGGTGCATCTCCAAGAAAACCATTTTGGTGACCTGCAAAACACGAAGGTTTTTAGTCAATTTGCAATCTGTTTCATTATTTTCCGCCTTTTTTTTCTACCTTTTTACCGACCCGTAATAAATTTGTTTATTCATTGCAAGTCCATCAATTCGTGAACGTAAAAAGTTTGGGAACCACTGACAAAGGCTACATAATGGCAATTACGAAAAGTATTCTTTCCAAAGTTCAGCTACTATGTTCAACAATGAAAGTGCTGAAAATGAAAATGAAGAGCACTACAAGATAATCTGTAATATGAGTAAGATAAATTGCATGCAAAAAAGCAGGCACTAATTAATTACCACCCAAAGATGCTTAGGCAGATGAGATATCAAAATCTTGATTCCTTACTACAAGTAGTATCATCATTATCATCAATCCTAACCCTTTTTTCGTGACTATGGCATGGTCCCAGCAGAACTGGGAGCACAGGGAAGATCTATTGGGTGGTACTTTTACGAAGCCGGCTGCTAATCGAAAGCTTGAACCTCTTAGTTAAGACTTATTTTCTACGCGGAGGCAATTTTCTCACTCAAGGCTGGAGGAGGGTAAGCTGCAGCACCTGGAAATCTTCTGAATCACATATCCAATCTACTCCGTGTAGTGAAGGTTCTCTTACTGTGGACACGGGGTAACGGTCCAATTTACTCCGTATAGTGAAGGGTAGTGGCTAGTGAAGGTTTTTTTTTTACTGTGGATACGGGGTAACGGCTTAATTTCCCATCCGAGGGTGGAAGGCGCTCTTGAAGCTCCTCTCTCGGCCCTTTGAAAAGCCACCCGCATCAATCAGGAGTCCCATATAGGTGGACTGTATTTGATAACTTAGCAATTTAGTGTGTCATTGTGGTGCTGCAGTCCAAAACATGCTCTTAAATGACATTGATGAATTTTGTGGGGAAATTTTGAAGGAGAAGCATCATCAGCTGCGAATTAAAGAAGGAAAATGGAGTAACTAAAATGACTGAACTAATAAAAAGCAAGTAGCCGTACGACTCTCAGGAGCTTCACCAGATTGTGAAACAACATGTCTCTTGTGTTCTTTACTTTCAATGCCAACTTTGGGAATAATTTTCCCTCTCTCACAGCATTTAATACTAAGAAACATCCGGTTCCCCTTTTCACTCCCAAGGTGTAATATTTTTCACTTGCTAGTGTACCATTGCTTTGAGTATGTGTGGAGGGAGGGTATGCCTCTGAAGGTATTGCTGTAATGGACATGGTTCAAGTAGAACGAGAAACAGATCCGTCTAAGGAGTAATCCCCAAGGCTCTACTATCATCTTAAAAGCTCAAGAAACACATTTTTAAAAGCATAAAATATTACAACAATCATGTGGATGTGGTGGCCACTTGAAAACTTAATGAATAATTTATGAATTAAAAAAACGAGATCTACTTTCACATTATGTCACTCAATTTCACCTAAGTAAACGGGTGTTTCATATGAACCACACAACATGCACCTCGAAAAAAATTTCAATTTTAGCACACAGAAATAACACTACACTAATAAACCTTCTCTAATTAGCGAGTATTATGGGTATATTATAAAATTCATCTTTCATATCCAACCTCATCTCGGTGTGGCGCACAGGTAGGGTGCTGGACTACAGCGTCAGTTGTACCCGGTTGGATCTTCCACCGTGGAGAAAGACAGGTGCACGTTTGTTTATGAAGGGTTGCCAGTGTGCCATCAGCTGTGGCCCTATGCGGTGAGTACGGCCCCTTAGTACATGAAGTAAAATATACGTGCAGTTCGGCAAAATTTGCAGGAGTAGAAGCTCTCCTTCCTGGTGTTTGTGGAGGAAGAAGTGACCCCACGAATCAAAATAAGTCGATGGGAAGTTGCCAAGTTGCGTTGGACACACCAGTTCTCGCGAGATCACTGAAGTTAAGCAACACAAACCCACTTTAGTACAGTAGAATCTCGTTATATCGAACCTCAGGGGACCGTGAAAAATATTTCGATATATCCGAGATTCGATATATCCAAACCTGGAATTATATGTAAAGCTAAAATTTACATCGGGCGGGACCGGCGCTCAAGCTTCGATATAAGCGGGAATAAGCAGGATTTCGATATAAGCGAGTTCGATATACCGAAGTTCTACTGTACCAACATAGGTGTTTGGGTGCTGCAAATTGCTCCCCTCCTACATCACGTACACTTGCTTCCTCCTCTCCCGCGAGAAGCCTTCTAAGGGTTCGGCCTGTTATGGCTGCTTGGCCTGCTCCCCAACCCGGTAGTGTAACATAGATAGAAGAATAATGAAATGACAGAGGGTTGTAGAATTAGGTTGGCAGCCGGTTGCGTTAAAATACAGCCCAACAGATCACTCTTGTGTCCCAATTGAACAAAATGGGCACCATAGCATCCTACCATCCTACCATAGGCGACAGAAGGGTTAGTGATGCAAGGTATTTCACATCCAGCGTTTTTAAGATTAAATTAAGCATTACATGATAATGATATCATTAATGTGATTTCTTGAAACCTACTCTTGAACTTCAATTATTATTATTATTATATTTACTCTAAAAATGAATGATGAATATCTTCTACCTTGACTGCAGGAAAAATAACACTTATTACAGCTAGATGACATTTATATAAATAACCTTCACCTCACACACACACACAGAGGAAGGAGTGCTTCCAATTTCGTCTATTAAACTAATATCCAGTAAACAATTCCGGGGAAAAATTTCCAGGAATTTTTATGAAAGTAGCTAAGAAAAATCGACAAAAAATATACAGCATAAAGATTAGAAGATTTTGGTAATGAAGGAGTTATTTTAATGAAAAACGCTTGACATTTTCTGCATTATATTGTTTAGTAGTTGCAGTTTTATTTAAAAAGTATTTCATATTAAACTTGATATGACAAGTATAATTGATAGCATGGTAAGCGAAAAAAATGTCTTCTAAATTGTTAATATGCAACCATTTTGAAATTAATTGGTCCTCAAAAGTAAATGACAAGAATGACAAAAAAATAGTAGGTTGGATATGAACAGTGAAAATACCTCGGAATTTATTTTATTCCTCAGTAAAGACAGCAGCTTAACATGTAATACGAGTGTGACAATTACTAAGAGAACAAGAAACAGAAATTGATTGCAAAAAATATTGTTTTCCTACAAAAAAATACAAGTGAGAGAGAGACACACATTCAATATGGGGTTTTTCTTATCATAATAAGCATTTACATGAAATATTATTAGTAATATTATGGAGTAGGCGGGTGTAGCAAAAAGCTATTATATGCAACATCAACTATCTCCAATATTCGCGTCATTTTTAATGAAGACAAATCAGACTTTTTTTATCAGCAGTTAATCATGATGTCACTTAATATGTTAGTTTGTGACATATCTGTACACTATATATTTAAGTTTGCCACTTGAATGCTAGTTGCAAAGTGCTCTTATAAGCTCTTAGGTACTTACTAGGGCTTTCTTCTTTTCCCCCATTGCACATTATCATCATGAAACTCATATTTTTAAAAGAATTCACATATCAATATCTCTCTCACCTTTTTTCATACTAAAAGGATCTAATGTTCAAAACCTTGAAGTACTGCTAGAAGAAAAATAACTTTAACCAATGCGTCCTGAAAGTATCCTCTTCACCAGTACAGCCCTACGCAACCGGTACCCCTACTATAATAATTTCTAACTCTTTCCTTTATCCTCTATCTCCTTATTTACTCTCTGCTCTTTCCTCTCCTTTCTCCCCCTTCTCTCTACTCTATCTCCCCTTTCTCTCCCTACTCTCTACCGTATCTCCCTTTTCTCTATCTCTCTAGTCTATCCCCTCTCTTTTCCTTCTTAATCCTCTTCCTTTGCGCCTTCCCCTCTCTCGTTTCTATCTGTGCCTCCCTCTCTCTCCCTGCCTCCCTCCCTCTCTCTCTCTCTGCCTCTCTCTCTCTGTGCCCTTGCCACCCCACACATATCGTACTATAAACAATACCATGTAGAAGTTCTTCCTCAAATTCATTGCCACCCTTTGATTACACAGAATCAGAATCGTTTGTCTTCACTTCACCCACCCTACACTGATTTTATGATTCACATCCAAATCTTTTTTTTACCTCGGCTTGGTACAACTGATACAAAAAATTTGGACTGATGCACCTTTTCACCCTTTCACCAACCATTTTTTTCAACAAATATTATAGCCAGTGCCGGATTTACCATTAGGCTAATTAGGCTGAGCCTAGGGTCTCATCATTTAGCAGGCTTCAAAACTTAAGAAAAGGGCCTCCAAAGGGTTTGAAAAGGGCCTCGCAATTTAAATAGCCTAGGGCCTCTAAATATCTAAATCCGGCACTGATTGTAGCAATCTTTAGCTCCCTTCTAGTAAGTATACGATTAAAATTTTAGACACCTTCAAACTTTAGTCGACGAAATTGTATAAATTCCGATTATGCATAGTAGTGAAATTACAATTTATAGCAATAAAAATGTTTGCATTTCTATTTTAGGTAATGGATATATTGAAGGTAATGAATTGGACAGTTTTTTGAGGGAATTCGTATCAAGCGTGAATGCCACTGATTGCGGACCAGAGGTAAGCTTCTATAAAATTTTAAATACGTTTAATAAAACAAAACTTTTAATTTCTCCATCCAGCTCTTTTTTTTATCTAAGTACAAATTTGGATTAATTTATCACATAACTAATTAAAGAAACTTTTCTATTCTTCACTTTAATTTTTCAAACATCCTTCAGTGGTAGTAGTGTCTCGAAAGAGGTCATGATACTGATCAATTTCAAAGAAAAAAAATCCACCTTAAATTTGATGGTAAATTCAATCCTGAACGCATTAATATTTAATGAAAATGAAGTGTGTTTATGCATCGATTTGCTTGATACATTATTTATAGACTGCCATCATTAATGTACTGTATTTATTGCTACTGCCAGGTAGAAACAATCCATTTTAAGTAGATACTGGACGGAAATCAAACGTTTAATTTAGTTATATATATTAAGACAATTATTTAACAATCATGCAATTTAAAAACAGATACTTTAAAATCGTGAAAAAAATATTCATTCATTTCAGAGTTATAAATGTTAGTATGATACAATAACAGAAGTAATAAAAACGGTTTTAAAACATTTTGAAATCAAGTAATGAGCCCGCCACAATACCTGATAGTTGAATTAATTATTAGAGACTTTAATAAGATTAAAGTTTAATAAATCGGAATTTGTCTGGAATCGATGTGCTTTGTGTAGCTTTAAAAAATGCGCATTGCGGATCATGTGATTACATGAGAAAGAGAAAGGGGAAGAGATGAGGCCACAGTATAAGAAGTTACCTGTCTCCAATATTTGTGATATTATGGCATAGTCACGGTAGCGCTATATGTAAGGTTTCAAAAAAAAATTGCTAAAAATGGGATACATATTTATAGATCCAAAATCCATAAAATTTAACTGGGTTCCAATCTCATCCATTCCTTATATTTACATTATTTTTATTATTATTGTTATTACACCAGCATACTGAATTTACCTTCAACTTCATTCACTAATATAAATAAGCAGATGGTATTTCAGAAAGAAAAATAATTTTTTACCATTATTTATACTCAAGAAAGATCTGTTGCAATCATTTGTTCAAAATAATACTTTAGATAAACGAATACAAATGAAAAAAGTTTATATATACTTTCTTCAATATAGAAACATAATACGTTAAAACAGTCTTAGGGCGTTTTGCATGTTAACACCAAATATTCCATATATTTATTTATTTTACAATTTTGCCCCGCCTCCGTGGGGAGAGATAGCGCGCTGGACTTATGTGTCAGTGGCCCGGGGGCCATAGTGAAAGAGAGGGGGAGGAGAAGTCCCCTTCAGTGCGTATTCCGACGAATAGGATATAAAGCCGAGGCCTCGTGTGGTGTGTACCATGTCACCACTACAAGAAAAAAGTACCCTTATTATCTGGAGTAAAATACATGTTTGGCAAACTCGCCTCTCCTGGTTTCTCTGTTGGTGTTTTAGGGCCCTTCAACTACAAGGTCATTAGAGCCCCGTCCACAGCATGATTCTTACGCAGAGACTGCACAGACACTATACTAATGCGACGATTTTTGGGTATTAGCAGTACCCAGTTTTCCCAAGCCACCAACCATGTCAGTACTAGGTGGGGTTGCGCTGCTTAACTTCAGTGATCAGACGAGAACTGGCGTGTCAAACGCAATTCGCTGTTCCCGCCTATCCTGGTGGCGTCGGAAAGAAAAAGAGTCATCATCATACCCTTATCCCGCCTGCTGCAGAGTCGGGTCTGCGAGTTCAAGCCCTCCACTCCTGCCTATATCCCACCAGGTCCCCGTCCACCCCACACACTACCATATCCTTATGGTAGTGTGTGGGGTGGACGCCGCCTGCCCCGGGTGCTTCCGACCACTTGCATTCCTGGAATGGACCTAACGAACTCCTCCTCCCTTCTTCTCATTACATGCCCATACCTCCTCAAACTATTCTCCCTCATTTTTTCGGCTATGTCCACCACCCCCAGGCTACCTCTCATATACTCATTCCTAATTCGGATAGAAGAAGAAGAGTACCCCATCGAATCAAAATAGGCCGACGACAGAAATGGAGAGGTGATAATAATAATTTGTTTTATAATTTGAATAAGAAAAACTAACTGAGTTAGTCCTTCAAAGAAGTCACCAGTAGCTCTACCATAAAATGTCTTTTCCAAACAGAATTGATCTCGGGTCACTTGCCAGGAAAAATTCGCCTTTGGTCCAAAAAAAAGAAACCCACTACCTCTTAAGAAATATGGATACCCTACAAAACGTTACTTGTAATTTAGAAGAACATATATCTTTAGATATCTTTTTATGATGTTTCAAGATGTCACCTAGGGTCATAACGACTTATAATTTGTTCCTAGCATTATACTTCAAAAGGTGATGTATTTTTGATTGGGTCAGTAAATGAACCAAGTTGCCTCCTGAGTGTTGTGAACAATATACTATATACAACTTTGTGTATGTCAGTTTTCATGCGACTTTCATTCGACAGCAACAATGTCTCAATTAGCTTGCTCTCTTTCTTTTGTACAAACCATTTTTAGTTTCTTTCTTCCTTAAAGTTTTATAATCTCACTCTGGAGCTACCATTTGTGATTTAAGGATTAGTTTGTCTTTATAAATTAACTCGTTTCTCGCTTTAAATTCGACAAAACAACACAAGAAAACGGTATGCGACAAACCCTACTTGGATGTAGGGCTTGTATAAAATTGATTGGACACCAGGTGGCGAAGGAAATCATTTTCTGATTCCATCTAATTGTACATTTTCCTTTCGGATATAATTCTCTGGCCTTTTTCCACGTTTGTTCACTGTAATTATGGGCGTATAAAATGAAATGCATTATTTGATACAAACACAGATGTGATCAATATTATCCGTTTTGACCAACTGTTTGTTTTTTCTACCTCCAACATCAATATACAATGCAGTACACTACCACATATGGATTTCAATAATGAAACTTTTCATTTCAAATATTTGATTTCTGAAACAATGACTGGGGCACACAAAAAAATTTAACTCAGCATGTTATTGCTTCTAAAGTTATATGCTAATACCAAAAAAACCTAAGATAGGTGCGCAGTTGCGTGGGAATGGCTGTGGGTCCCTGAGGTTGTTTGCATTTAGACCGTAGAAATGCCGGCTTTTTAGTAATAAACCTCTTAAGCGCAATATAAGTAAAAAATCTGCCCTTATAAGTGTGCATTCTGTCGGGCGGAAATGAAAGTCTCTGTTGTTACATCCCTGGTCAAGACGGGCGCTTTCTTTCAACATGTGAATATCCCCTCCCAACTATCTAATCGGGATAGAGTGGTAAATCATTGAACAGGCGCAACAAACTCGTTGTTGGGACCTATGATTGTCAATAGTCTCCAAAAGTTATCAGCTATTATCGTCGGTCAACTGTTATGTTATACTCTACTAACGGGTTGGGGAGTAAGCCAAGCAGCCATAACAGGCTGAACCCTTAGGAGACTGCTCGCGGGGAGGGGGGGGAAGCGGCGAATTGCGCTGGACACACCAGTTCTCGTCTGATCACTGACGTTAAGCAGCATAACCCCAGCTAGTACTGACATGGGTGGCCGCTTGGGAAGAACTGCGCACCGCTAGTATCCAAAAGTCGTCGCATTAGTGTAGTGTCTGTGCAGTCTTTGCATCAGAACTACACAGTGGACGAGGCTCTAATGACCTTGTAGTTGAAGGGCCCTAAAACACCAGCAAACAACAATAACTGCTCGCGGGAGATGAACAGGTAGGTGAAAAGGATATAAGGGAGAGGTGAAATTTGCAGCACCCAACGTTCTTTACCAACCACCCATGTTGGTACTAACGAGGGCTTGCATTGCTTAACTTCAGTGATCTGACGAGAACTGGTGTGTCAACGCAACTTGGCTGCACAGTTTCGTTGCTCACAGTGTTCGTTGGAGCATGCCACCGACGCCACGGGGCGAGCTACTACACTTGGAAATGTTGCCTCCTCTACCCGTTGCATAGTAGAGAGGGTTATTTTACGTGGAAATGCCATCGTACACCACACGGGACCTCGGTTTTACTTCTCATCTTAAAAAAAACGCACTTGGGGCCTCTTTCTCGCCCGAAAGGAACCATACTACCTCGGTCCAGTCTCGACCTTAGATCTACTGACGAAGTTATCGAGCGTGCTACCCACTGCACCACCAAGGTGGGTCAATGTAACGCAGCCGATGTAAAATTTTTTACGGATCCGACATCTCTTGACGCCCCAATAAATAGGTACTGGGCTAGCGACTCGAACGTGTCATCATTCCACCATTCGAGTGTTCCGAGTTCATGAATAGTCCTTTATCAAAAGGTATGGCTTTTTGGGGTTCTTAACATCGGTCTATTTACTTAAAGGAAGTAATTTCCTGACGCCAGGGGCAAGCTCCTACACCTAGGAAATTTGCAAATTGCACAAAATATTTTATTTCATGTAGAAATGGTTCTTTCACATGCAGATGACATTGTACATTAACACGGGACCAAGGCTTTATTTCCATTGTTGTTTGTTGGAGTTTAAGGTCCCGTCAACTACAAGGTCATTAGAGACCCGTCCACTGCATAGTTCTAATGCATGTACAGCACAGACACTATACTAATGCGACGATTATTGGGTATTAGCAGTACCCAGCTTTCCCGAGCGACCACCCATGTCAGTACTAACTTAGCTTGCGTTTCTTAACTTCAGTGATCAGACGAGAACTGGTGTGTCCAACGCAACTCGCCGCTCCCGCTTTATTTCCATCCGACGGAAGGTACACTGGGGACCTTTCTCTTCCCCGGAAGAAACCAAATTACTTTGGTCACGGGCCGAGCCCGCACCTGTAAAAATCTACCATATAGTCACTAGTCATTGTAGTCAAGTATGTTACTGCCGACTCACAGAAGCCGGCTTAGCAGAGAGGAAATTACTACCCTGAAAACTTTAAGCTCAAGTAGCAAATGCTTATATTGCGAGTAATATGTAAAAATTACGTGTTCAAAATTTTAAAATGTAGTCATACAATTGTACATACAAAGAATGGCAAATAAAGTAGATTTAGAAGAGAAACCAAAATAGATTCTACCTTCAGACTCGAATAATGGCTGGATAAGTTCATGGCACCAAAAGCTAGTAAGGTTTATTTCCAAAATTAGGCTCTACCATGAACGTGCTCTAACCATGCTGACTTCCCTGATTAACATAAAAGCTAGACTCCACTTCACCCTATTAAAAAATAGCAAGGAAGCTGATTTGACAGACAAGAAGACAGTATCAAAGCAGACTTCTTTATGACCACCTCCCTCAATCATGGCGATCATCTCTAAAGTAACTTCTAACCCTTTTCCCGCCTATGGCATGGTCGGGTACCCCTCTTGTCCCGCTGAATGGACACAAGAGCGATATATTAGATTACTGGATTAGTTTCAAGTGTTGGGGAGTTAGCCAGGCAGCCATAACAGGATGAACCCTTAGGAGACTGCCCGCGGGAGATGAGGAGGTAGGTGACAGGATGAAGGAGAGGGCTAATTTGCAGCACCCAACGTTCTTTACCAACCACCCATGTTGGTATTGACGTGGGCTTGCGCTGCTTAACTTTAGTGATCTCACGGGCACTGGTGTGTTCAACGCAACTTGGTTGCACTTGGCTAGACAGTGCTTTTCCACAGTCGGTTGCCGACCAACGCTGCAACCCCTATGCTTATTTATCGTCGATCTACTGTTCGTTGGGGCATTCCTACGACGCCACCACGGGGCGAGCTCCTACACCTGGAAATTTTGCCTCTTCTACCCGTTGCATAGTAGAAAGGGTTCTTTTACGTGCAAATGCCATCGTACATCACAGGACGTCGGTTTTACTTCTCATCCGAAAAAAAGCGTACTTTGGGCCTCTTTCTCGTCCGAAAGGAGCCAAACTACCTCGGTCCAGTATCGACCCTAGATCTACTGACGCAGTTACCGAGGATGCTACCCACTGCGCCACCGTGGCGGGTAATCATAATGATCATCTCTCTCGAATGAATACTAGTAAAAAAAGACGTCGTCACCCTTTATCGCATCTCCCAAAACGACGTAATTTTATCGGACTAGTGAGGAAAGGAGTACCAAATAACTTTTTGAGGAGGAAAAAATCTTTGATACAAAATTTGAATTGGATGCTTGAGGTTTTTGACAGCTTTCTTAAGGGCCAAATGTTACTACTCAATTCCCATCTTCCACTAAAAAAAATTACAAGGGGTAAGGGGAAAGCAATTCCCTTTTTTAGACACCTGTATTAAGATAAGTCATTTTGCTTTTGGTTTCCTTTCCAACTCCGTGCACACTTGCTGATTTTTTGTCTCTCCTTGGTGAATTCAAATATCATGAATGGTTATTGAAATGACAACCAACAGGAAATCCATAGACATGACCAAGATTTATCATTGACTATCACAATCCCTAGAGTTATCACCACAGAACTACGGTCATCATTTCCATCAGTGCCCACTTCCTATTTCTTCAATCGATGTTGACCATTCCCCTCCACTCCTTTCCTCCTTAAATACATGACGTGTGAATATTGATTAACATCAGGTCGCTCACTACTTATGGTGCCCTTTTCTCAAGAGATTATTAAAAGTATTCTAATATATTTAGGTCATGTAATGCCAGATATAAAATCTTAAGTCACAAAATGAAGATTTGTTATTTTTCTTCCTTCTTCAGTTACAATCTTTATAATTTCTGATGCAAACTACTGGTCATAACTTCTTCAGACGTGTAGTACTCATTTAAATGGACAGACCTACACGTCTTCTTTGTAAAGAGTCTCTTTACTCATCTCTTTGAAAGATGCAAATTCAACTTATTTCAAGAAGGGGGAAGATGTCTGCAATTTGCATAACGAGACAAGCTATTTAAAGTTACATTTCATGCCATTCAGACCATTGTATGTCACCATGTTTGAATTAATAAATGTCTCTCTTGTTGGATTTTGTGTGTACACAAGGGATGCAAAACTTGCTGTCATTATTGTACATATACATTAAATTGCAAGCTTACATTTAATCCTTAAGTTGACTGTCAAACAGCATATGAAACAATATTGTAGTGACACATTAACTGCCAAGCATCAAGAAATATGCCCAAAATGTAAAACCAATTCTGACAAAAATTGCAGAAAACAAGTGCAATGATAATATAAAATCGATTTCGTTCCTTCATATCCAGTATTACTTCTGACCCATTTCCGGCCTTATGGTTGAGCGAAATAACAATAAATTCGACATGTCTACACAGGAAAAAAATCGAAAAGGGAGACAGAAATTGGAAATAAAGACAGGTAGAAAAACAAAGAAGTTGAACGTCATCACAGATATAATGCGCGAAAAAACATGACCTCAACAATCCCTAGTGTGAATTCCGGGAAAATATCTCTCAATATCGCAAGGTGATGACTAAAAGAGTTGCGGAATTTGGTCGGAAGTCAAACCATATATGTACTATAGACCTGCTTTAAAACCATCGTTCAGTACCTCACCGATGAATTACTTCTCATTTCTTTACCTTTATCATCTTTCTACTGCCGGTTTCATTCCCACCTTACTCTTGCTTCTGCCTATGCTTAACCATCTTGAATTCATTGACTTAGACTAGAGGTTCCCAACATAAGGTACTCGAAGAATAGAGGCACATGGTGCAAGTATATTCCGCTTGTTTGTTTGTTGGTGTTTTAGGGCCCTTCAACAACAAAGTCATTAGAGCCCAGTCCACAGCATAGTTGTTATGTAGAGACTGCACAGACACTACACAAATGCGATGATTTTTGGGTATTAGCAGTAGCCAGTTTTCCCAAGCGGCCACCCATGTCAGTACTAGCTGAAATTGTGTTGCTTAACTTCAGTGATCAGACGAGAACTGGTGTGCCCAACACAATTCGCCGCTCCCAGTATATTCCACATGTGTGTGCATTGGCTTGCTTATTGTTATTGTGCAATAGGTCAGACATCATGCAATATTATAACCAACAAAGCATTAATTTACCTGTCAAAGTTTCTATTTTGGTTGTATAATGCGATGTTGAAAAAAATGGGGTAGGCCCGCATCCCCCACCGACAACCCAGCCAATGTTCCTGCGGGTTCCAGACGCCTGGCTGTGGTGCCCCCAGTTAGAGCATGTTCAGTGGACCCGCAGATCCGACCCCGCCACAGGCGGGATAACGGTATGATGATGATGACATGGTATAAGTATATTTTCGTACTGCATGGGGTTCAACTCTAGGGTGCACAACTTTGGGAAATTGGTTGCCAAATGGTACACAAATCAAAAAAGGTTGGGAACCGCTGACTTAGATCCTGGGCTCGGTTAGCAACAGAAGTACACCAGTGTTGCTATTAAATCGTTTCCCGCCTACGACAGGAATGAATACTAATAAGGGTCAGACATCCGGTCAGGAAAGGAAGAAAGAAGGAAGGATCATGCGTAGTAAAAATGGGAAGATCAATTTGCTGTCCGCTCCTATGATCATGAAAGGATGCAAAGAAAAATAGCTCAATATCCTATCCAGAAATCCACACTGAAGGGGTAGGGGCGTAATCATTTCAATTATTCCACAAATAGTACGTTAGTATGCATGTATGTACTGTGTTGTGCTAATGGGCTGGGGAGTAAGCCAAGCAGCCATAACAGGCCGAATCCTAAGAAGGCTGCTCGCGGGTAAGAAGTAGGCAGGTGTAGGGGATGGAGGAACGGGGAAATTTGCAGTACCCAACGTTCCCTACCAACCATTCATGTTGGTACTAATTTGGGTTTGCGTTGCTTAAATGCAGTGATCTGACGGGAACTGGTGTGTGTATACTCCGCAAATATTATTGGAATTTTGCTTCAAACATAGCGAATAATCAATTTAATCGGCCAACAGGTAATGCTACAACTTGCACCTTTATGGCTGGTGTATGTGGTGCTAAAGCCTCCTATACACGGAGAGCTCGGCCCTCACCATGTGAGATCAAATGAAAATAAAAATGTCGTGAGAGAGGCAAGCGGAAGTTGACAGAAGCACAATATAGACCAGTGTTTTCCAACCAGGGTTCCACGGAACATACGGGTTCCGTGGGGTCCGCCCAAGGGTTCCGCCAATGGCAAAGTAAAATATAAAAACAATGGAAACACAAGAAACGAGAACGACTTTTGTCTGTCGAAGATCACCTTCGGGTGTCTGATTCTCAAAGATGGACCTTACACGTTTAATCTGGCATCAGTTCAATCCAGATTGACAGTATTTATTCGATTATTCGCATAAATAACAATCCATTACATCAATCCGTCAATATGGCCATTACACGTTCAATCTTTTATCAATCTGGATCACAGAATTGGATTAAACTGATGCCAGATTGAACGTGTTAGGTCCGTCAAACATTAGGCTGGGAAAGCAATTGCTTATGCTAACACAAACACCTGTATCAATTAATGTCTTTTCCTGTCACTGTCATCCCCTGTATGGGGTTCCGCGAAAGGTCTAAATGGTCCAAAGGGTTCAGTTCCAATAAAAAGGTTGAAAAACACTGCTATAGACGGTACCTTCAGGAATGAAGTTTTTCAGTAGTGCGAATATTTCAGATTATCGGAGTAGGGCAGATCATAAAACACGAAATGTTTCAATTGAATTTTTCTGTTCCTGACTCTATGGGAACATTACCTGTATGTTAAGTTAGGTCAGACTTTTATTCGTCATGAAGTTTTATAGAATTTTTGCATTGCTCTTCTTAAGAATTGTTTAAATCTTTTTGTCAGGGAGGATATTTGTAATAAATTCTGAATTTTTCCATATATTTTATGATTTCCTCTAATGCACAAACCTCACGAGTTGACACCTTCAACTGGCGAATGTCGACTGAATTTCTGTCTGTTTATAACTGCCCTCTCTGAAACGTCAAAAGGGCCAACAGAAAACTCTTCAAGGCTGCTGCTGGAGTCTCCTGCACATACAGAAAGCGCCTACTGAAAAAAAAACAGTACTGTATTCAAAGTAATTACGTACTACTTACGAAATTTTGTGGTGTTTTAGGGTCCTCCAACTACAAGGTCATTAGAGCCCCATCCACTGCATAGTTCTAATGCAGATACTGCACAGACACTACACGCTAATGCGACGATTTTTGGGTATTAGCGGTACCCAGTTTTCCCAAGCAGCCACCCATGTTAGTGCTAGCTGAGATTGCGTTGCTTAAATTCAGTGATGAGACGAGAACTGGTGTGTCCAACATAATAAACCACTCCCTGACCCACTTACGCATAAACTGCCATGCAGAAACTAGATGAAAACAACCTCACAATGCACCAAATAAATTATCATTATTGCGCATTATTTTCTCAATTAGACATATTGCCTATTCCTTGCAGCAATTTCCAAAATAAAATAATATTCAGAAAGCAAATAGATAATAAACAGAGACATCAACATATAAATTATAGTAACTCATTTAGGTTCTCCTACTATTATACCTTTTTTACAGCAATTGAAATATAACTTTATTGCATTGGTTGACTTAATAAATATGTGACCACTATTCCCTCATATTTTCTGCACTAAAACTATAGTGCGGTTGGTGTTAATGTGCCCACTCTTAAATGGTAACCGTGGTAACTATGACATTTGATGCAATGACCTGACTCCCTTTTATTTATTTCAGAAATATAGGAAGCAGTGTGTATTAATGAAAATCTGTTGCTAAGAAACCTAACGTTATTTATTCAGAAATAGAAGATGTTTTTCTCGTTGTTTGTTTCCTACCAGAAATCTCATTTTATGTGAATCTTATTATAAGGTCAAATTAATTTGCAAGTCAACGGTAGACTGAGAAAGAAAAAAGATGGCACAGATGACATCCGTTGATAACATTTCTAAGTGACACTTTATCGCTTTCCGCTTTTGTTCACCAAACTAGTGGAGAGAGAGACACACACAGAGAGAGATTACCTAAAAATCTTTTAACGAAATGAACCCGTCAAATTACAAGAAGAAACGTTAAAAACTTTTCCTTGTGATGATTTTATCAGAATACTATACTTCTCTTTCTCTACTACAGCGATTCTCAACCACTGGGCCGCGAGATTCATGAAATGTGACGCCACTGCCAATACACCCATACATAAGTGACATCAGACAAGTAGTTCAATCGGTTCTCCCTTCCTAGGAGGGACTGGCTGAGCCAATGGACATGAATCTCACCTGAGCCGTAACGGGGGTATGAAGCGCCTGTGGCAAGTGTCTAACTTTCGCTTGCCCGTAACCCTATAAGGACAAAAAACTTAAACATTTTGCACCCCAAACCGAGTTGCGCCCGTCTTCTTCGCCACGCCCTAGTTACGGCCCTGGTTCTCACTATTGGTTAACAAAGCTATGTAGTAGTTTAGTCTACTAGTCACCCGCTTGATGTGCGCATAGGGCTAGGTTACAAGTAACTTCTAACCCTCTTCCCGCCTATGGCAGGGTTGGGTAACCATCTTGTCCCTCTGAGTGGACACAAGGGCGATATATTGAACAGCGTTTTTCCATAGCGGACCAAAGCTGCAACCCTTATGCTATTTATCGTCTTTCTACTGTTCGTTGGGACATCCCACTGAAGCCAGGGGGCGAGCTCCTACTCCTGAGAATTTTGCTTACTCTCCACCCGCTCCATAATAAAGAGGGTTCTTTCACGTGTAGATGCCATCGTACGCCACACGGGACTTCGGTTTTACTTCTTATCCGAAAGAAGGCGCAGTCAGGGCTTCTCTCTCTCCCGACAAAAGCCAACCCACCTCGATCCGGTATGGAATCAAAAACTACTGATGCAGTTACCGAGCGTGCTACTCACTGCCCCACCGAGGCGAATTTTTGCATAGGGTTAGGCTACAACTTATATATTTTCTTTGGCGTTTGTGTGGCCTAAATGTGTCGTTGTTAGTGGGCCACCACATTTTTAAATTATTAAAAATGTACCGTGACGAAAAAAAGGTTGAGAACCGCTGCTCTACTAAAAAGAGAAAAAAAACATGCCTATTTTACTCAGTATGATAATGCCTGCTGAATTTTAGTTATAATTTCCATGCGCCTACTTTAATCGCAGCAGAAATTTGGGTTTAGAATTAAATCTTATTTTTATGTATGATCAGTTTTGGTGAAATTATAAGTGACACAATCTTGAATCTTAACTATATATGTAGAGCATCTCTGAGTAGAGAAAAGTAGTCTATAATTGCAATTTACATCACTCTGCCAGTGAAAACACTGGATATTAATGGAATTTCCACTTAATTTTCAGAAATCCTCAATTTTTTTATTCAGTATATTAACTAAATTACCACCATTCTTATCTGCATTATCATCTACTGACAATAACTTCCTTCAAATATTCAGTGAAACGCGGATTATCAGCACTTTCATTAAAATGTGCCTAAACAAATTATGAAAATGATGGACATTATCTCTTCATCATTATTTACTTTATTCGTATGCAATGTCGCAAATGAGTACTAAGCTTCGGTAGCTGTTAGCTTGTTAGCTCGTTAACTGATACGTGTTAGGTCAGTGGAGGCTAAGGTCAGCCCATGTTTATCACGGATAGAGCAGGCGGAAGGAGGCGGTTTGAACCCCCTTTAGTAGGCATTTAATCGTGCACATAATAAATCTGTGGTCCCCATGTGATACGAACAAATTAACTTCCTGTCTGCATCACAGGAACTTCCAAGTATGCAGGTATGGCCTTCGCTATGCAAAGTGTTTACGCCAGGAGGGAAGTGCCCCAGATTTGGATCTAGAGGACAGATCGGAAATCAGCTTACATTTTCATGCAGAAAAATGAAGAACTTACGACCTAACGGATGGCCTGAGAAATGCAAACATCTAACAGGTTGGATCACTAGAGTAGCCCTCAGGCGACATCACAGATGTCAAAGGGGACTTCCAAGTCGTTAAAATAGGAATAATCTTATTAATCATATTCCTTACAAGGTTATAAGTTACAACCCCTGCCAATTTCAAATAGATGACCTAAGTTATTTATGGCCATTTTTCAGACAAAATATTCAATAGGCTAGTGCTTAGTATTTAACAAATGTGTCTGGGGTATATTACGCTATGCGTGAATGGACACGTTTGGATTGCTGAAATTGGATGTGGCACAACTACTGGACAGAACGATAGAAGTGAACCGTCTCTCATTCTACCGGAAATGAATGACCGTTGAAACACAAATTTAATGACCAGATTCTAAATACCATCGTCTGAATACTGCTACCCATTTCGACGTAATTTCACTGTTGGACTATTGTGGATCACGTTTGAAACGAATTTAATACCTTTCAGAAAGCGCTAGAAATAGAAAAAGAAATTGGGATATAAAAAAATTCTATATAAAAAAAGGACGTCGACATCAAAAAACCGAGACAGCCTAGGAGTGAGGGACATAATGAAAAATATGAGAGGGTACACTGGGATGATATAAGGGGCGAAGGAGCTGGTTAAGTCCATCAAAGGGATACAGGTAACAAAAGAGGAAGTGGAGATAGGCCAACGCAAACATGACGACTGGGCATTGTGTGGAGTGGAGAGCAACCTGGTGAAAAATGAATCGAAATGGGCTGTCAGAACTCCTAAACCCATAGGCGGGATGAGGGGATTATGATGATGACGTCAAAGACGGAAAATGCTTTTTTACTTGACTGCCGGCTTGACATCATCCCGCCTATGACAGCGTTGGGTTACGAGTTCTGACAGTCCATTAAATTAAACTTCTAAACTTAACATCTGGGGCAGTGGTTTCCAACGTGGGGCAATTTGAAGTTTAAGGGGGGGGGCAGTTCAAGAATGATTTTTTTTCATCACCTAATATTTTTAGTTTTCTTTACAATTACCTAGTGATTTCTTCCTAGGTACATTACTGTCCTACTGTGTCCTGAACAGGTTGTCATTTTGGCTTCATTCAGTGAAAAAGAGCACTTTTTGAATAATAAGAAATATCTATATGTCCCCATGGGGGTATCAGGATTGTAGAGCAGCTTAGGAGGAGAATGGCCAAAAAAAAAAGGTTGGGAAACGCGGATCTACGGAATCGATAATATCGCAGAATGAATTACATCTTTAATTATTTAACCCTTTAAGCGCCGTGTCGGCCATAGGTATCTGACATTCAACTTTCGGTTTAGGTTTCGTCGGCCATCGATGTCCCCGACGCGTATAAAATGTAATAAATAATATATTTATATTCAAAATGGAATTCTCGGGATAACGAAAACAGAAAGAAATATTGAATAATATTAATAATAAATATAAAATGTGATTACGTAAAAGGGCTCATGTGGAGTAAACGGAAAATCAGGCAAGATGGGCTCGGCGCTTAAAGTGTTGACAAGTCTATGGCCTGAAACCTGGTGTTGATTAGCAACGCAGTATCAAAGTATCGCCTAGGGAATTTGTAGCAATCCTTTAACTTAATCACAATCACCCTGCAGCAGGGACAAGAATGCAAGATCATGCGATGCTGAGGGACCCGGAGTTAAATTGAGATCTCTTTTCCATGGAACTTAGCTTTAGTGCGTATCTAGGGGCGGGAACGGATAAAATTCTTCGAAGTCTGTCAGTTCAAAAGCACGATGACCACAGCTACTGCGTCACGTTTTGCCTACATTACTTATATACAGGAGAGTGAAAAAGAAACTACTAACCCTCTTACGCCGCAATCAGTCACCCATTTGTGTCCCTCTGGATCCGTTGAACGGTGTTTTTACGCAGTCGGCTGCCGACCTAAGCTACAACCCCTATGTTTATTTATCGTAGGCTTACTGTTCGTTGGGGTGAGCTTCTACTCATGGGAATATTGCTTGATATATCAGCATCATCATCTCACCCTCCTCCCGCCCGAGGCAGGGTCGGGTCTACGGGTTCTAATGGAATATTGCTTGATATACTCGTTGCATAATAGTGTTCTTTAACGTGTAAATGACACGGTACACCACACGGGGGGGGCCACAGTTTTTCTTCCCATCCGACGGAATGCACACTCGCCCCCCTTCTCTGACCCGAAAGAAGCCAACCCACATCAATCCAGTATCGAACCTAGTTCTAGAAACCTAGAACCTGACATCTCCCCACGTAAGTGGGTACATCCACAGAAGGGAGTGCCCAATAAAATTCTTGTTGAAGGGCAGTTGAAATCATCATCATCGTCATCACTAATCCTTTTCCCAGTGGCGTAATTTGTAGGAGCAATGGGGTCAAATTGCCCCGGGCTCCGGACAAAGTTCCACCTTAGGGGACGCCTTGTCCGCCTTGCTGGAAATCAGCTGCTGCGACCCAATGTCTTTGCGACGACTTTAGGGCAAATAAAAAGTGCCTACATACGCGTACCATGTCTGTTGAAGACAAGCAACAGTGGAGGAGGAGGGGGGGGGTCGCTTCGAATGTCTCTTGCCCGGACGCCACAACTGAAGTTACGCCAATGCCTTTTCCCGCTTCTGGCAGGGTCAGGTGCCCATTTTGTTCACATTGGTACACATGCACGATTGTGCACTAATGCTTATTTATAACCAGCCTATTGGAGTCGTTTGGGAGGGCATTCTGCTCCATCGACGACAGGGAAGGGGTGAGCACCTGCACCTGGAAATGTTTACGAAGTTTTACGTACGTTTTACTCATCGCCCACACCACACGGGACCACAGCTTCACCTCCCATCCGACGGAAGGTGCACTGGGGACGTGTCTTTTCTCTCCCTCTCTTCTTCGCCTGAAAGATGCCACCCTTAGCAATCCAGAATCGATCGTGGAACCACTGACGATCTGCATTACCGAGACGGATTGTTGGAAAGCAGTTCAAAGATGATTGAATTTTACGACTGAAATTCACTAATGTAATTAAAATTGAGTATATTAAAGTGAATGCACTTATATCAGACTATTTCTTTGATACAATGATAACAAAGAAGTATTTTACCCTTAAATATTTACTTGGATCTCAAATTTAATGGTGGGGGGAGGGTCCTATGGTTCTATAGTGACTACCACTTCACTTGAGAGAATGTCAATATTTGGGTCTGAAATATAGTATCTTGCCTTTCATGGCAACGATACGGTTGCCGGAACATTTTCAAGCTTAACGCCATTTCTTACAATGTAATTAGAAAACTAAGACAATAATCAATATCACTAATGATCTTTTTTCCCAAGGAAATAAATTAAAAAAACGCAATAAGGCCTTTAAAAGCGAGTTATAATTGACTATAGCTTCACAGTCTGAAATATTACTAAACTATAAGTTTTACTTAAGGTGTGCCTATATCCTCCAACCACTGAATCGATCAATGTAACTCTGAAAAGCCATTACTGTCATTTAATTCTGAGGTGCATTGTTAGACCCGAAAATTTCAATACTCAAATTATTCTGCATTTCAGAAACAAAGCGATTTTGAACCTAAAACTACAGTATATTATAGTTAAGGAATATTGGATCTATTTATAGGTCTGTAGACAATTTCTTTGAAGGAGGGTTGAGACCTCCATCGATTTCAAGCAGAATTTTACTGCACTTTGAGAAATTGTTCTCGTTGAGAGCATCATCCTCTTCACATTTCTAATCAATTTCTTGCCAAGGTTGAATGGTCAGTTTGAATAACACAATTGACATAGTACTGTAGTCCAACATTACATTTCGATTGCAGGGTAGTAGAAAAAAAAAGAAAAGGTAAATAAAATTCAACTGAACTATTTAGCAATCGTAAAAAGAAGACATAATTTCCGCTCAAAATAACTAAGATGACAGTGACCTAGACAATACTGTATCAAAGAGTTCTGTTGACCTCTTGTTGGAGCAAAAACTGCAACGTCGTGAGGAGCACTGACCATTCTGTACATAAAAACAACCTACTTCTTACATATGAAGGAAGACTGGAATCTAACAAGAAGCTGTATGAGCTCGCCCTTTGGTATCTGAGAAAACACCAGCAGTAAAAGACTGCAGTTAGTTAAATTAACTAACCAACATCCGTTTCCTAAATTGGCATAACATTCAGGTAACCAACTATTTCTTGAGCCATTTTTGTTGAAATTGTAACTAAAAAGCTCATATAAAAAAGCAGTCAACCTCAACAGAAATAAGAAGCAGCATGCAGAATATCGATGTAACGTGAACTAAAAATATCATTTCCAATCTCATGTTTAATGAATAAACCGGATGTCAAAAAATGATGCACATTTCGATTGAATAGTCAACGTTGTTCTCGAAACCCATTTCAAGCGTCCCGAGAGATCCTGAGGAGTGACATATTTGCCTATCTATACATTTCTTTTCCGTATAGAAAGGAGGTTTCTACCAATGGACGAGATGTGCTTAACTTCAGTGATCAGACGAGAACTGGTGTGTCCAACACAATAAGCCACTCCCTGGACATAGCGAACCTGGTTCCAGACTCTGAAGGAAGGCAGTAGGGAGTGTTTCTGTACCAGGAATCAACACTCTACACTTTTTCAGTAGCATAGAGGATCCCTTTACGAACTGGAGCACAAATAGACCTAGCTATTACTTTCGATCTGACAGAAGGCATTAGAAAAAAAAACACCCCGTTTGATTTGGTCATAGACTCAAGAACTCGTACTTAGGCCATACTCACAAGCTGGTTCCTGCCTTGATATAAGGTTAAAAAACTTAAAAGTACAATCGCAAAATTTTGAATAAGCATGTTCACCGTGGATACCAAATTTGATCCTAGAAAAAATTTTGACAGCCAACAAGTAGAGCAAACCACAACTCGACCTCCGCCCACAGCATAGTTCTAAAGCAGAATCTGCACAGACACTACGCTGTTATGACGATATTTCGTATTAGCAGTACAAACGCTTCCCAGGCGGTCATCCACGCTAGTACTAGCTGGGGTTGCGTTGCTTAATTTCAGTGATCAGACGAGAACTGATGTGTCCAACGCAGTACAGCCGCTCTGGCTAATGGGTGCATCAGGTACTCACGACTTTACAATATGCAGTCAGAATGAAAAGTGTAATCAATGTCTGCCTTAGTGACGTAGAGGCAGTGCGTTTGATCCGTGCCTCCGTGGTTGCAGGCTCGATCCTAGGTAAGGTGGCTTCTAAGGACGTCAATAAACGAAATTGCCTCCAAGAAGGAAATAGACGGACGTTAAAATAACTAAGGGATTGCAGCATCACATCGACAGTCTGCCAAGAAATTGTCCATGTTTTGCCAATTCCATACTCTACCCTACAGTAGGCGTGAAAAGAGTTAGGAGTGATGATGATGGCGATGACTTAATGAAAAGTTCACCTGAAGGAGGAAATTCCTAGAAGTGTGAAATAAATACAGGATGGACATCAGGAATTAATTAGATAAAAAAACTCTGAGTGTTTAGTCATCATTTAGGGATACAGTAGCCCTGGATGATGCTGTAATCCAGAGCCTACAGTGGACTACTATAAACCGCAATAGAAACCGATATTAGCTTTTTATATCAACACAAATAAGACCTTGACGACGTCACTCTTTTGCTCTTTGACAAACCCGAATGGGACAGATGTATAAAATGCCACCTTTAAACATTCCAATTTACTGAAATACCATTTCTGATGTAAGTAGTACAGTGCTTCAAGAGTTATTTAGTCAATGCAAACTATGTGGATACCGGATACAAAGGAGAAACCCAATGAAAACATCATTGCTCACAAATGCCATAAAACCCACATGAATTATTAAGAATAAGTGTGTATTACACCCTGAAAATATAACAGCTGTACAGAATCCTATGTTGCGGCTTTAAAATAAAAAATAACTGTATGTAAGACTGTAAAATATAAGTATTAGCCTTATGCGCAGCTCGAATAGCAAAATTTAACCACATTTTTCTTAATATAAAATATGAACTGTGTTGAGACAAATATTGGTTTTCTTATACAACTGCAATGGACGATTTATGAGAACTTTTAATAATATATATTTTGAGGTCCCTAGGAGAATTAGAGACTTTATCAATGGCTTATATTTGAATAATGTCAATTTTTGATTTAGCATAATCGATTCTTATATGGAATTTCATTATTGTAAATACTCTTTGCATCACGTTGATCACTTCTGAAGCTAACCTTGAGCAATGAATTTAAAAATGTCAAATTTGTGTTTAGATTAAAAACTTCAATATAAATAATGTCAATTTTCATATCTGTTTCTTTTTTTTAGGTTGTGTCTGACGCAATGCTTGCTGAATTGAAAGAATGTTTCATGGAGGCCTATGATGATAATCAGGATGGTCGAATTGAGATCAGAGAGGTAAAAATTATTATATTCTGGCAGGGCCTGTATTCTGGTGCTAGCTTTTGAGTTATGGATTATATTCATCTACTGTATTTACATCTGAAATTCAAGTCTTGAGTCGCGTATACCATCAGATGGAAACACTAACTGACAACTAGCATGATATTGCAGGGACTAGAATAATATATTCAACGTGAAAAAAGACTTAACAAAATTTAAAAGAGTCAATACGAAATAAAAAGAGACGATTTTATCTAGGAAAACAGAGAGAAAGAGAAAGAGAGAGAGAGAGATAAACTCCCGAATAGTTTGTTTGACGAAAAATAATGAAAATGTAATACGATTCCCTTGGTGTTGCCAACTTGCAGTATGCGAAGATGCAAATATACAATCATCTTATAAAGTATCCTGGATTCAAGCTCTTAAATTGAAAGTCAATTTCATGCCAGAAACTCAATTTAAATTGTTACCAACTCAAATATAAGTTCAAACCCAAATCCCTGTGAAAATCTAAAACATAAACACAACAAAACCTCTATAGTAAATTGGATAAAATGTCATTACTCGTTATCTTTGTGCCGTTACAGTAACATGACAAACGACTAAATAATGTCTCTGACGTACACACCGGTGACAAAAATACTTCTTTATAGGCACCGAAACAGCATCACAATTTCTCCAAATTCAGATCTTCTATAGAATAGAGGATAAGACCTGGAGATTAAATTAGATTACAACCTATGTGACCTAGTAGATAAGTCGAAAATTTACGCACATCTAAACAGTCATCATATATACCTCAATGATGAATGACACATTGGAAATATTCTCTTCGTGGATCAATAAAAGCAACTACTAATCCCCCTTCCCGCCTATCACAGGTTCGGGCACCCATTTTTGTCCCGCTTGAGACATATGCTTATTTAGGATCGGCCTACTGTTCGTTGGGGTACTCCACAGACGTCAGGGGGCGAGTTACAACACCTGGGATTTTTCCCTGTCTACTCTTTACATAGTAGGACCCGCCGCGGTGGCGTAGTGGTTAGCTCACTCGGCAACTACGCCGTGGCAACTACCGCAACTACGCCTTTCGATACTGGACCGTGGTGGGTTGGCTTCTTTCGGGCGAGAGAGAAGCCGCGAGTGCGCCTTCTTTCGGATGAGAAGTAAAACCGAGGTCCCGTGTGGGTGTACGATGGCGCTTGCACCTAAAAGAACCCTCTCTACTACGCAACGGGTAGATGAGGCAAAATTTCCAGGTGTAGGAGCTCGCCCCCTGAGAGCGTCGGTAGCATTCCCCAACGAACACTAGACCGACGATAAATAAGCGTAGGGGTGCAGCTTTGGCCGGCAACCGGCTGCAGAAAAAACTATGTCCAATATAACACCCTGTGTCCATTCAGAGGGACAAATAGGTACCCGACCCTGCCATAGGCGGGAAAAGGGTTAGGAGTTGCTTTTACTCTTTACATAGCAGAAAATTATATCTTACATTACACGGGGGTCAGCCTTACATCCCACCAGATGGAAGGCGTACTCGGAGCCTCTCTCTCTCTCTTGCCCGAAAGAAGCAACTCACGCAGTAGTCGAGCAAGCTACCTGCGCCACTGAGGCGGGTCCATATTATTTGTGGATCAATAGTCTTTTAAAATGTTTTTTTAGGGAGGCTCAATTTTGAGAATGTGAATTCAAGAATTCACAGAACATTTGAAATTTTCCCCCAGGAAGGTTTCTGGAAATATTCTGAAACGTAGCATTTTTTTCTGTCAGTATGCAGTATGGATCACTGGTTTTATTCCCCATGCATAACTTAGCTCTGTCGCGTAGAAGGAACCAGAAACAATAGACGTGGCATACGCATTCATCATCATTATCATATCCTTCTGCCATCTATGGTAGGGTCTCTCCTTCTCCTCACTTTCCCTTTCCATTCCGAAACCAAAGGTCCCTAACTTTCTAATATACATGATCTCAAGCCTGATTATATTTCCTTCTTCTCCTTTCTATTTTAAACCTGCAGTTCCATAATGGAATTAACCACAACCTTTCGCCATACCTTTTCTGTTTTACTCAACATCATTCTCACTATACCGTTATCCTGCATGCCCATGGCAGGGTGCAATATGAAAATTTTGGCTCCTACATGCCACGTCCCATCAATAAGGTTTACAAACATTCTGAAGGCTCCTAAATCTTTCCTTCTTAGGGCTGTGTTGGTCTCCACGTTTCCTAGTTCTTACCTTTATTTTTATAATGGATCTCGCCATTTCTTTTCCCTTTTCATCGTGTTTCATCTCATCACATCTACTATCCCCCAAGTAGCCCCTAAAGGGTGTACTCCTAACCCTATCTCTCTTTGTCATCCCACATAAACATATGCCTTACCACTAACATCTCGGAAACAGCGTCCTAGTTCCATTTTCCTGACCACAGTCATCTTTGTAAATAAATCGTGAAAAATTTGGGAATTAACTCTTAGGCGGCTTTCACACCAAAGATGCAAGAGACAAGACATGTGCCTCCTGGATGCAGGAGGCATTAGTGTCCTTTTCTTGGAGAAACATGCTTCACACCAAAGAGGCATATGCAGCCTCCATCTTCTGTCTGCTTCTACCTGACAGATATATAGAAATCAGAATAAAAATAATTTTTTTTTATTAATATTCTATATTTTTTTATGAATTTGATCTGTTCGTTGGTGTTTTAGGGCCCTTCCCACTTCTAACGCAGAGTACACAGACACTACACTAATGTGACGATTTTTGACTATAACTGGTACCCAGCTTTCCCGCTCCCAAAAGGCCACCCATGTCAGTACTAACTGGTGTGTCCAAATCACTAAGCTGTTCCCCACCTTTTCTTTATGAAAGGGGCCCTTCAATGCTCACACATGCGCATCCTGGCTGCAATAAGATGCAGTGTCATACAGTGCCTGGTACTCTTCGAAGGCAGCAATAAATGTTGTCACATTGTTGATTGTGAGGTAACATGTTTCGGATTCATCCCTCCCTACACATTGGAAAGCGCATGTGCTAATTCAGATTTTCATTGATTTGTTAGTGTTTAAGGGTCCTTCAACCACAAGGTTCATTAGAGCCCCGTCCAATGCATAGTTCTAATGCGGTCTGCACAGACCCTACGCTGTTGCAATGATTTTTGGGTATTTGCAGTACCCGGTGTTCTCACGCGAACACCCATGTCAGTACTAACTGGGTGCGTTGCTTAACCTCAGTGATCAGGCAAGAACTGGTGTGTTCAACGCAATAGAGCAAATCTTCTAATACAGGGGAATCACACGCTGACCAAAAAGGCAAAGAGGCAGGAAGCATAAAACCAACCAACCGGTTTTCAAGGAACATGTGCCTCATGCTTCCAGGACGTAAGATGCACATGTCATTTCGGTGTGAAAGACGTCGTCGCTTTATATGTGTTGGTGTTCGAAGACGCATGCCTCCTGCATCCAGGAGGCACATGTCTTGTCTCTTGCATCTTTGGTGTGAAAGCCGCCTTAAAGCTAAAGTGACGAGGGATCTAGGGCAATGGGGGAGGAGGGCAGTGGGATCAGTTCAGTAGTTGGTTAGGTCGCTCCGCCATGAACTTAATCACACCTGAATCTGATATTAAATCCATCTCAGATCACCATCATCAATGACTAAAGAAATTAATGAACTTTATTATGATGCAAGTGGGTTTATTATGGCTAGATATCATTGAGGTAGGTAAAATTTCGGTTAACCATTTACCAATTTTTATATAAATTACAGTATATTAATTTTTTATTTGATTCGGCTCGACTCGTTAGCTCTGGAGGCCATTAACAGACTCAAAGGGTGAGCTCTTTCACCTGGAAATTTTGCAAGTCAGCCTATTTGTTTGAGGTATAGGCCCCTAGACAACGTTCCTTTATGTGCAATTGACATCCGATAACCCACACAAAGGTGAAAACGTCTCGGTCCCTGTTTATAGGCGAAGTTGCAAGGCCCAAGAGAAAATGCCCACCTCGGCCAAGCCTGCTTTGCGCCATACATCATATTTCCGTCGCACTTCAAAGCAGTTCCTCTAAGCTCTTTATACTAGGTTCATAATAAGGAAAATGACCCTTTCAATAGACCCTGATAAGCCTTTTGTTCTTTGGTGGGATATAACTTCATGTAATTATAAAGCTCACATTGTTCACATGAAAATACCTGTTTCAGTTATAATCTTAGCACCATGTGCACAATGACAGCGAAGAGAGATACCAAAGAGGACACCGCAGTTGAAGTAGGCAGTGCCGTAACGGGGGTATGAAGCGCCTGTGACAAGTGTCTTTCGCTTGCCCGTAACCCAATAATGACAAAAAAACTTAAACATTTTGCGCCCCAAACCCTGTTGCGCCCGTGGCGGCCACCTTCTTCGCCACGCCCTCGTTACCGCCCTGGAAGTAGGCCCTACCTCAGGGTCAGTAATGCAAAACAAGGGGACATATCATATGCCAATGAGACGTGCAGATGGTTTCGATGACCTAAATATTGGCAAAGTAATGGATAAGGTATATATTGGGAAGGATATTAAATGGAATTTGGGTCACTTTGGAAATAGTTGATGACATTAAGTATTTTTGGTCCTTTGTGCGAAGTATTTATCGGTCCCTATTGTGCACATTCAATGTCGTGCATTTATTACAAATGCATCAATCGTGTAACTCAGCCTCCCTAAAGACCCGAGGCCAATTGAAGCTCACTGCCTTTGCCGAGCTAGCTGCTCCTCTGGTTGGTGAGAGTCAATATATGAATGTCAGAGGGGCTTAAGAAAGAGAGAGAAGGGGACCAAAACGCATTCAGGAGCAGCTACTTTGGATGAATATGTCAAGACGAAAAGTGGATAGGGACCTGGTTGAAGAAAGGGAAGAAGATAATACATGAGGATGAAATTTGGTTGCTCACGAGAAGTATCGATTTTTGATACCATTTCCTAATAGGAGGAGGTTTTTTTGAATGTCTGTCGAAGGGCCTGTGGCTAGAACACTTACATTTGTTCCACCCTATGTGTGTAAAAGTCACGATGAAGGACGATGTTTTTCATAATGAATATTCTCAGAAAACTATGTGACACGTCTGTGGAAAATTGGTGTCCAATAAGTAAATGACACGAAAAGACATCTTAGCACCTACTAGAGTTTTGTTGGAGATGAAAAGACTGGTAAAAAGACACTTCAAGAATTAACTTACTACGCATTTTGCATTGCACTTCAATCAAATTAATCTTAATGGGGCAACATCTCAGAAAAATGCTACCAAAACAGTAAATAATATTGTTTGTTGATAACATTATGACATACACATTTCCATTAACACTCAGGCAGTGCAAGTAGGCCTACACGTCATGAGGCATTTTGCCAACAAATATAAGGTTCACTTAATAATAATAAATATTTACTACAACATAAGAAACTAATAACAGAAACATCATATGCACAACAGGAGGATATAAGGATGAGAAAAAAAAGCACACCTAAGTAGATAGGGAGGTATAAGCACACCCATTTTTTGAGTTTTTCTGGAAAATGATGCTGACAAAGCTGCAAACATCAGCACATTTTTTATTTAATTAATGATCGTTGGGTGTGGAAAATAACACTACTGCAAAACAAAGAAATCAAAAGACTGTGAAAAATAAAACGATTTCTTTGTGCACAGCAGATACTTAAAACGGCATGCAGCAAATATCAAACCGCAGAATGGATGCAGCACAGTATAATTAAAAAAACGGAAATAAAGATTCAATTTCAAAAAGACCCGACTCACCTAAGAGTACAACATGAACCATTTCTGTGTAATAAGTGACATGAGAGGACTCAGCAATGCTTTCCTTTTATCTTGCTCTCTGTTGTCTACATGCTGCAGATCATTAAAGTTTTACTTTATTGTTTAGTTCCCCAATTTGAGTGTCTCTTATTTTCAATTTAATATACCATTTTAACAAGAACTTTTATATTTTAAAACAATGCTTTTTCATCTCTGTTGCAATTACCTTCCGGAAAATCTTTTTCAGGGTGGGCTTGAGATGTATTAAACTATAAGGAAAATTCAATGTGATTTAAATCTCAATCCATCTCTCTCCCTCTCTAGTTCTCAAATAATATGACTGTCTAACATTTCATTAACTACTCACTCAAAGTATAATATGTGCCTGTTGGGATGAACGTCAATGGAGAAGACGAGAAAAAAATTACAAGAACTACTAAAATTGCAGCAGTGTCATTTTGTTAGAGCTAACGTATCCATAGTAACACAACTTCTCAGCATCTCTGTTGAAGTTTTTTAATGGATAAACAAGTGCCTAAAA
This sequence comes from Trigoniulus corallinus, assembly GCA_013389805.1. Lineage (NCBI taxonomy): Eukaryota > Metazoa > Arthropoda > Diplopoda > Spirobolida > Trigoniulidae > Trigoniulus > Trigoniulus corallinus. The sequence goes on along the minus strand of JAAFCE010009126.1, from coordinate 9,722,760 downwards.
TGCTTTCATTTACCATCAAAAAATAGCCTTAATAATGTTACTTTAGATCTTGATATAGCATTATGATTGTTGACACAAATTTTGTCCGTATTACAGCTCCATTCAGGAAAGAAAAATTCTCCAATTTATTACACCAATTGTTGTGTATTATTGTCTTAAAACTGCATTTCAGACATAAATCTAAGCTTATTTACTAAAAGAGAAAACTTTAAGCTGGACTAACATAGAGATGATCATGCTTGATTTATTCACCAAAAGATGCTCTTAAAAGTCTAACAAGAATTGAACACCGCTTATTTTGCGCGAGTCATTTGATAATTATATTTTAAAATAAGAAAATCCCTTGTAGCAATAACTAGCCTGGATATTATCGATCTTGAAAAACCTACATTCGAGTTGTTTTTTTTTAAAGCACATACCATGATCATATAATAACTATATGAATTAACCCTTGAGGTTATATGAAAGTGTCGCTACCAGTTTTGAATGCAAATACTAAACTGAGGAACATATACCTGCATTACTTTATTTATAAATCTACTGCCTTCACATATGATGTTTCAAATGCATTGCTAATTTCATCCACAAATTCTTTTATTAACAATTATATAACTTTATATTCATTTCAGCTCGCTCAACTACTTCCTATGGAAGAAAATTTCTTGCTGCTCTTCAGGTTTGATAATCCGTTGGATTCAAGTGTAGAGTTTATGAAGGTGCCAACTTTTTACCTAATTAAATTTCGTGCGGGTTTTATACTACAGGTGCAACTCCTATATGCTAATTCGATTAAGGAGTTATTATTTAGCTACCACCCTTTTATTACGAGTAACATGTATCAGTTTGTTAAAAATTTATGCAAAATTATCTCTCTTTTGCTCTCTAAGTTTTCATTGATCCTAAATGAGAGCCTTGATTAGGAATGTAAAGATGCAGATTACGTTATATCCTACGAAACGATTAAGAAAAGTGAAGCTGAAAATGCTCTATTACACATAATTCAGTTGCATTCAATTGTATACTAAGTCAAATTGTGACATTCATTTCAATATTACGCACGCGTAATCTTCTATTAAGGTCACTATACATAAATTTCTGGCAGGAAAACAGCAAGGAAAGCCCAGATATAGGGGGTAAACGTGGCATCTGCGCGGAGGCCGCAAAAATAATTGCTGAGGGGGGGAGATAAAAGCTGGATCGGGGCCTGCTTCAAAGGTTCAGACCTTAGTTACGTATTATGCTGTTTGTTACTTTTCCGGCTTCTTTAAAACAAGCCCCATGTCATAAATGACTCTAGAATGTTGTAAGTTGATGGGTCCTTTAGTTATGAAAGATATTTAGATGGTCCACTACTACGAAAGACGCCGGCCCTTTGTAAAGACTAAGAGTGGATTTACCATCCTATGTCTTCACCGCTGAGCTGGGGATTTGAACTCGAGAATCACTTGCATACCAGACTGGTAGCCAACCTATTAATGCCCCCAGTCAGGGTTGCATGAGATATAAAAGTGTGTATCCCTCTTTGTAAATGTGTATGTGTGTTTGAATACCACTAAACTGACAGATCCAAGATCTATTGGGGACCTGTAGGGGCAAACGATGTCGGAGAAACATTTAATCACTTTTAATTATTCCATCTAATTTGTTTAATGCTAAGATATGGAGAGAATATGACCAAGACAACAGTGGTTATATTGAAGCAGACGAACTAAAGGTGACTATGGTGCTTTCAATTTTAATCAGATATTAATAATTAAATCCAGTTATATGCAGTTAAATATCATATTTACCAAAATAAATATTTTTTGAATAGAATTTCTTAAGAGATTTACTGAAAGAAGCTAAGAAGGAATGCGAAGTTTCTGAAGACAAACTCATCGAATATACCGATACTTTGGTAATATCCTATTTAAAATATTTCTCACCAAAATTATAGTACGCATCATTAAAATCACACTTTTTAATTTTAATTTTAAATATTTTTATTCTACGACTACTGTTATTTTGTGGAACTGAAACTGCTTGCTAATATAGCTGCAAATTTTCGACACAAATAAAGATGGCAAGCTTCAACTCAGCGAAATGTCAAAGTAAGTAAAATACTATTTCAAGCAGTATTTGTAAACGTCCTATATGTGAATATTAATTAAGTCTGTGGAAATTGCTAGAATATGAGAATATTTTGCAAACTCCCTTTTTTCAAATATACCGATTTCTTTTAGATTGCTTCCTGTTAAAGAAAACTTTTTGTGTCGATCAATTTTTAAGGTAACTATAACAAATGAATGGTAGTTAATGACTGTCTATTCGTTTCTTTAAAGTCCTTAATTCACCTCAGTGACAATGTGTTGTGGCTTTAGTAATTTCAAATACCGTTTATAACGTATTTATTACGACAGATTATGTCAATTTATTAATTATACTATATAAGTAAAAAGTCTCTCTGTTTAAATGTATGTACAGTATGTGTAAGTCGGATATTAATGGTAAGCTATGTTAATTGAAAACTCATCGATATAATTTTAATATTACAATATATTTGTGTGTGTGGTTTTCATCATGTAATGATTAACGTACCCAGGATTTTTCTTCCTATAATCCCAATACATAGGTAAATAATTGGTTACTCTTCATTTTAGATGATCTCACAGCCCAGGAATGTACAGTTCAAGTTTAGATTTACCTGCTTCGTGGATATTTTGGACAATATACATGGTGTTTCATAGACCCTTGATCCCTATCTCTACCAGTTTAAAATGAAAGAAAAAAAAACACCTTCAAAATGTCCTAAACTGCACAATTTCCCTGTAGAAAAGCGGATATCATTAAATTACTGCATGAGCAATGAATTTTGTCTTTTAAGTAAATCTTTCATTATTAAGATATTTTATTTTGTTTTAATTATTCACTATTCTTACTATTAGAGAATTCAAATTTGTAGACATCACATAGTAGTTTCCATATATAATGTGTCTTGCACTGCCATGGATAAATATGCACTTAAAAGACAACAATTTTTACCAACAAAATATTTCCAGATCTAGTTTGTAGGCTTATATAAACCCTGCCTAGATAATTTGGCAAAGCATTAATGGTAAAGGAATTACTTACTGGGGATTAAAGTTGTTGAATAGTGTCCAGAATTAATTTATGAAAAGCTGGAATCTTAAAGTCCACTCCTTTCTACAAGAGATCTGGTCATAGGAATGATGAATTTAGAGGCCACAATTGTCACCAAATCTGGAAAAGAAATGTTGAATTAGTTGAATTAGAGGGAAATATTGTATAGAGGGACAGATTAGGTGATGTTAACATAAAAGTCACTCCCTGACTAACACATAAAATCCACAATTTATTTTCGAGTTTTGAACCTAAGTAGGAGCCTAAAGAAAGTTATAATTTCAGGCCTCGGCAACCTCAACTTTGGTGTTAGTAAAAGCACTTGTAAAACTTTCTGAGAGTCACTGAATTAATTCAACTAGATAACCACTCAAATTCCCATTAAAAAACCATTAAACAAAATCACATTGCATGCTTCGTAGTTTGTAGAAAAATATGCTTATACATCTGCCTTACAAAAGTTTGCTAATCACTATTATAAAATTAAAAGAGTTTTGTTTACAAAGTACCTAACAGAAATACAGTATATTTGAATCACCTTGTATATACTGTACACGCATACTTGTAGAATTCATAATCACGTATTAATTCTTCATATATAATTTCTAAAATCATGATAAAAATTCATGAATTTGTTTGGCATAAAATATGGTCATAGCATGGGAGCCACGAACAACTCTAAGAGAAATCCACTACAAGGCTTCAAATCTCATAAATAACAGTACCCAAATACATTTGTTGTTGCTGAAGGCACAACAATTTAGTCTGATGTTCAGTAAACGAAATACACAGTATTTCACACAAGATCAACATTAACGGCAAATTTTTTTTAACCAGAAAACAAATTTCCACGAAATTTTAAATGTTGTGTCAGTGTGTGTTCACTGCATTTTGACAATGCCTGCGTAACATAACTCATGTCTCGTTTGTCCTTTCACGTGTCAAAATGTGCTTTATGTATAATATTAATATGATCAGTATGTGATAAAGTAGGTAAGTTGATGTCAAATAACTTGGTTTGCACGGTTCAATTCATCAGAAATCAAATAATCAAATTATTATATTTTGCGTTCGTCGTATATTTAGTTAATTAATATTAATTTATATATATATATTTCTTGATTTTTTTTCATATTATTTGAGTTCATATATGGAGCAGACTATGCATGGAGTAATCTTGCCTTTAAACATACAGATACATATTACTGCAATAAAAATATTGATCATACAACTTGAAGACACACCAAGAATTCTTCTGAATTTTTCAAATAAAGCTTTAAACAAATCTTTTAAAAAAAACATCTGATATGGCGTAAATATAATTTAAAAATGGCAGTAGTTGTTATTAGATTGAAAACTATATTCTGATACTTCCATTCACGGTCTGCTCTAGATTTTTGTTTCTTGGTTTCTTTTCCTTCGTATATCTTAGACTCATCATGGATGCCCTTCTTTTACTCAGGGAGCAAGTAAACTGACAAAAGAGGATATTGAACGAGTATTTGCTCTGTATGATCGAGTAAGTGTTAAAAGTGGGCAAGAAACGTAGCCTTCACATCTCGGGAGTACTGTTATTTTGATCTTCCTTTATATTTCCTGCACACACAAATAAAGCACTATAGATTTTCAACATTTTAAATACATTTTGTTTATTATTTTAGGATAAGAATGGAACAATAGAAAATGAAGAACTGAGGGGCTTTCTCAAAGACCTTTTGGAACTGGTAAAAAAGGTAAAATTCACCTACTTGGCAAATTAATAAGGTAGGAGTCTTAACCATTAACCACTATAGCTCCCTTTTTATCAGACGAATGAGGTTTGTGGACCTCCAGTTGCAGCCTTATGGAGTTATTTTTTGTCAGTGTAGTAAAGGCAGTGCCGGATTTACCAATAGGTTAAGTAGGCTGAAGCCTAGGGCCTCTCAATATCTAAATCCGGCACTGAGTAAAGGGATCACGATTAAACGTGTAATTTATTGATAAACACTGATGAAAACTTAAAGAGATCCCTGGGTATGAGACACTTGCTGTAAGTGCTCCATGTCTGAAAGCTTGTTTTAAAAAAGGATATAAGTGTGCCCACAACAAGCATAATGGTTAAGATGTAACTTTTCAAAAGATAGTACTAACTAAACATAATCAAATTTACAATTATCAGGATTACGATGAACAAGATCTTAAAGATTTTCAAGAGACAATTATGAGAGGATGTGACTATAATCGAGATGGAAAGATTAATAAAAAGGAATTGACCATGATATTATTGGCACTTGCAAAACACTCACAAGAAGAGGAAAGTGCCCAATAGAGGAAGTCTTCAGGCTGAGGGAGTTTCTTTATTATTGTATCTGGGGAATGCCAATGGTTATTTCAAAGAGAGTCTTCAAACTAAGAAATGCTTAACTGGTATGTATGTATTATTGTCTGGTGGAACGCAACAGCAGCCGTAGTTTTATTCAAAAAAACAAAAACACCATACAAGCAAATCACATTTTCCTATTCATTTAATTCCTATACTTGTTCTCCAAAGCTGTCTTTCTTTCTCTATATTTTTCTCGTTACGTCAAACGATCTAGCTAATCCATCATACGGAATTTTAGGAAATAAATGTAAAACATAACTTAAATTACTCCAGTAACTTATTGCATAACTTATACTCGTATACTACATAATATCCTGTTCTCCCACAATGATACATTTGCATACAAATTAAATTAATAGATTTTATATAGCTTGCCATGGCAACCCTATTATTGTGAAGGGCCACAATGGATAATTTATCAATCAAAATGTAAAGTTTTAAAAAGTTTGCAATGACAAATCTAAAATTTAAAGACTTTAGAACTAAAGTAATGCAAAGTGTCAAATGTGCTAGAACATTTTAGACATAGTTGATAATATTTAAAACTTATGACATAAAGTATTGAGTAAAACAGGCACTAGGAAAAGGACCTAATATTTCATCACCAGTGTGTCATATGTGGCTAAAACGGCGTTGCTCTAGTTTCGCACGTACTACGTATATTTATGATGCAGGCAGCTATTGTTTTGAAAGCTTACTATATTACTCAGATTTAATATTCACTCTATACCTCTACACACGATGCTTAGCTATTAATTGTTACGCAATTTCGTTATCTATTAGGTGTAAAACGGCCTGATTTTTGGCTCTTCTTAATTGTTGGTTGGTCTCTAATATTTCTATAGTTCATTTCTATGCTGGGCGTGGGTATTACAACCTAACAGTAATTGAGGTAGACTTTAATTTCAATCACATAAATTTAACCTCTGATAGTAGATTTATTCTAATTATATCAATTATAATGAGTCTTTGTTTTATTTATATGTGAATGTTATAGTCTTCCTACTCATTATAATGGCATCAAAACTCCATTATGTTAGATTTTCACCATAAAGTTACTCATCTCTTGTTTCTTTAAAACTGATAATTTAAGCAGTTGATTTATACCTATACATAAACAACTTATTATGATTATCAAGGAACTTCCACCAATTTTAAGTATTTACTATTACGGAAGAAACTGGTAGGTGCCAACAAATGAAAACTTCTTACACTATTTATACTACAACAAAGCTTTACCATAATTACCCCGGAATTGTGCTCAGCAACAAATTAAGAATTTAGCTATGGAATCGGAAATCCTCAAAACATGAATTAAAACTTTTTCAAGATAAGAAGTATTCAGATATAAGTTTGTTTTTAAGAAATTTGTTAACCTCTATTGGTATAATTTGCAATTATTCTTGTATAACAAATCAACTATTAAGACGTATATACATTTACTTCCACTTACAGCTTTTAATTCGATGCTCAACTATATGACTTTGAACATTTCCTCTGTAACGTATAATGTGTACTTGTAAAGACATTGTGTAATGCTAATCATTTTGTAAATATGTATTTTTGTGTGGCAATGTGCAACATTATTATACTCTATAATGTTCATCACGATTTAAGGAGAACTTGACATTTTTCCTATCAGTTGTCTTAAGAACAAAATAAAATTCATTCCTTCAACATTGTACGTACTGTATTAATAGTTTCTTAGTTCTAGATTGGAACATCATTTGTTGGAGGTCAACATGCCCAAGTAACCTTAATTCACAAAGCACCGTTGACGGTACAGTAGATAAATAACTATTATGATATTCTGATATGACTGGGGTGTCACAGAGAACCTGCAACGAGTAGAGGAGGCAAAGTATTCAGGTGTAGGAAACTCATCCCGTGGCGTCGTGAATTCCCCAACGAATAGTGGACCGACGATAAATAAGCATAGGGGGTTGCAGCTTTGGTCGGCAACCGGCTGTGGAAAAACACTGTGCAATATATTGCTCTTGTGTCCATTCAGAAGGACAAGATGGGTATCCGACCCTACCATAGGCAGGAAAAAGGGTTAGAAGTTGCTTGCTTACGTTGTCAAACATCGATTTAATCAGCAACATCATCGCAAAAATATAATTCACAAATATAAATATAATTCAACTATTACCATCTAGAATTTGACGTTCGATGTGACTATTAAATTTGAATTTCGCTTATTCTACCATTGTGATACGCTTAGGGAAACGGCGCCATCTACAACCTACAATTAGGCCTAGTATAGCCTCAGAAAATTTTGGTAAAGGAGAAATAAAATCACGGCTGACAACGTTATGCACCCTTTCAAAGTAGCTGTAATTTTGACCACGTTTGTTGCTGGTAAATGAAATTTGATGCCTATAATGTCATAAAGAAACAGCCATAAAGTCATTCTATAAAACGCAAATCGATACGTACTTCAGTTTGGAGTGACTATTAAGTCTGTACACGAACACTCACTTACAGCGCTATTGCAAGAGACTTTATAGAGGACCTGGTGCTGTTCTCCTTTCTAATTCTTGCAGGCCACCAACATCATCATCATCTCACCCTTCTCCCGCCTGAGGCAGGGTCGGGTCTGTGGGTTCTAATCCTCCATTCCCGCCTATTTCCCACCAAGTCCCCCTCCACCCTGCACACCTCCATGTCCCTTTGCACCACCTGCTCCCACGTCCGCTTCGGTTTCCCTCTACCTCTGATGCCCCCAACCACCTGCAGTCCCATAATGGACCTAATAAGCTCCTCCTCTCCCCTTCGCATCACATGCCCATACCACCTCAACCGGTTCCCTCTCATCTTCTCCGCAATGTCTCCCACCCCCAGGCTACCTCTAATGTAATCGTTTCTAATTCTATCCGCTCGCGTCACCCCACACATGTAGCGCAGCATTCGCATCTCGGCCACTTGCATTTGCCTTTCATGGTTCTTCCTAACTGCCCAACACTCTGACCCATACAGCATAGCTGGCCTAACGACGGTTCTGTAGACCTTACCTTTCAACTTCATTGGGACCCGGCCGTCACACAGGCCCCCACTTGCCTGCCTCCATTTCAGCCACCCTGCATTAATTCTATGGGTCACATCAGAATCTATTTCCCCATTGCTCTGGAAAACTGATCCTAAATACCTAAACTTTTGTACCACTGGAATCCTGTCTCCCCCACAGTGAAGCTCACCCCCTTGCCCCTGGTCACTAAAATTGAAAGCTAGGTACTCTGTCTTCTTCATGTTCACCTTGAGACCCCCACTTTCCACTGCTGTCTTAATGTCATGTAGGCCCTTTTGTGCATCCTCTTTGGACTCCTCTAGCCGTCCCACATCATCATCATACACGATAAAAATTTTCAAATGGAGTTACATCTTCATAATGTACTGCGTATGTTGAGAATCAACATCCTATTAACATGCATCATACTGTATACAGTATGTGCAACTTTGGAATTCCTTGTCCGCGCCCTCCCCAGAGCCCAACAAGGGGACGCCCATTTGGGTCACCAGGGTTGCTCGGACAGGTAACCGTCAGAGAGCCATGACCCCCGAGTACCAGTTGTTGTTTGTTGGTGTTTTAGGGCCCGTCAACTACATAGGTCATTAGAGCCCCGTCCACAGCATAGTTCTTATGCAGAACCTGCACAGACACTACACTAATGCGACGATTTTTTGGGTATTACCAGTACCCAGTTTTCCCAAGCGGCCACCCATGTCAGTACTAGCTGAGATTGCGCTGCTTAACTTAAGTGATCAGCCCGAGTACCAGGAAAATCAAAACAGACAATACAAATTATTTATTACCACGTATATGTGATCAGATTTGAACTCTTCAACTGACAAATACTTTCCTAAAATAAATGACAATGGTCAACTGACTCAAACAATGGGTGATACCCCTTGTTAGCTTTCTTCCAATGTCTTATTTTTCACACCTTCACTTCCCTCTTTAATCAGGAGGCTGTATCTCCTGTTTTAAAGTGAAATCGACCAACCTCGAATGCGCTCCTGGGTTGGATTGACTGTACTCCTTCACACAGCCTTATCGGTCTGCAGACCAGAGCCAGAAAATGGTCATCAGACTGACGTTAAATAACCCTGCCTCCTATATATAGTAAGTAGCAACTTGTAATCATCTTTATACTATTCATTTGACAAGGGAGACTCACCTTACCCCTTTCGATGGATGGACAACGTGCTGGCTCCTTCACAGCCATTAGCAGATGGGGTTGCTCTGCTCCAGGATGGCCAGGGAAACTTGTAGAGAAACGTGCTTACCATAAGTTAATAGATGAACTTGTGATTTATTTGTCCTACTCTTGCTTTGGCAGCTCAGTGCGCTTGACATCGTAAGTCCATGGTTGAAAATTCGATCCTAGCCAAGGCAGACGACTCTAATCTAGCCGTGATGGTGTACACAATGCCCCTTTCACCTATGAGAGCGTGTAGACTGACACTATTTCCAGGTATAGGAGGCCGCCCCTGCGTAACAAAAAATAAGTAGATGATAAATAACATTAAAAATACCGTCCAACATTTCACGGGTGTGTTCCCGCTGGACAAACAGGTAACCGAATCTGTCATAGTCAGGAAAGGGGCTACAAATAATGGTGATGAGGACCTCCTAAAACGGTTGTTACCTATTTTAAATATTTTTGGCCCCTAAAAAATGAAATTCGACATGTATACACAGATCGACATATGCTGTGCTTGCTCAGTGAGTAAACATCAGGTCCCATTCAGGCTGTGGGGTCAAGTTGCTAAAGAATTAGAAGTTAGATAACCAAGACCCCTGGTAGTGAATCATTCGTGACAGTGACGGGAAGATAAGATCGAGTCGAAAATTAGACAGCCGTTAGGTGTCGAGAGAATACAGGTGAAAGAAAGTGGGCCAAACCTCAGGTGTTACGCTAATATGCTGCATAAGGTGGATGATGAAAGACTAGTAAAACACCATGATAGGCACAAAAACTAGGTAATATTCTCTAATGCAATGTTGGGACTCAAGGGGCTGCTAGAGGACTGATGATTACGACTGACTAAAAAGTTGCAGAAGACAGTAGAAAAGACTACTACTACATTTAGGCGGTGAGGTAAAAAAGCAAACAATAGGCCCTCTATTTGTTTAACGGGGGTATGTTTTTTGAGATGTGGAACAACAAATAATCGCTTCCCAATGTTTGCAATTGTGGTAGTAATTGAATGGTATTGTTGTGCAACAATGAGGTATTTTCTTAATGTAGAAGTGCATTTCACATTCCGATCATCTCCAATTAACACCTACAGCAAGCTGGGAGCTTTTGGAAGGGAAGGAAGCCATAACCAAAGAATATTTTTATCATTAACGCTTTGTGCACAAAAAATGAAACCATGTTTCAAAAATGGATCTTAATGGCACGAGGTTGAAATAATCCATGTGTACTCTGAACATGCAGTCACAGGACACAAGAACTTTGCAGAAGTAAGCGACAAGCTTTAATATGGGGACAAAGCAGTCAAATGAAATGATCATCATTCGAGATATCATCATCAACGTACCCTCCTCCCACCTGCGGGTTCTAGCCTTCCACTCCCGCCTATCTCCCACCAGGTCCCCTTCTACCCCACACACTATCATGTCCTTGCGGACAACCTGCTCCCACATCAGCTTCGGTCTCCTCCCGCCCCGGGTGCTACCGACCACTTGCATTCCTGGTATGGCCCTAATGAGCTCCCCTCTTCTCATTACGTGCCCATGCCACCTCAGCCTATTCTCCCTCATATTTTCGGCGATGTCCACCACCCGCAGGCTACCTCTGATATACTCATTCCTGATCCTGTCAGCTCTCGACACGCCACTCATGTACCGCAGCATTCGCATCTCGGCCACTTGCATTCTATTGACGTGGCTCTTCCTCACTGCCAAACACTCTGAACCATACAGCATAGCTGGCCTAACCACTGCTCTGTAGACCTTCCCTTTCAACTTGATTGGGACCCTTCTATCGCACAGGACTCCACTTCAGCCACCCCCCATAATCATTCATTCGGCATAAAGAAAAGGAAATTGTACGGGATGATTTTTCACAAAAAGCCTCAATAACTTTTTGAAGTACAGTAGTCAAATTTTAACCCCTTCTTTGGCAACGTTAGTAACATCAGCAGGACATCACACAACTGTTGAGTAAAATAATCAGAAAGTACTGAATAAGCGCCCATGGACGAATGGTTGATACATGGGTATTTATTTGGTTCTCGAAAATTCAAGTCAAACATTTTGATTATTTTGTCGGAATTAGCATGTTTTATCACTTTTTGGACATACGTACAGGATCCATACACAATGGGACTTTAATTGTGAAACTATGTTTTTTTCTACATTTTCGTTGTTGTTTGTTGGTGTTTAAGGTCCCGTCAACTACAAGGTCATTAGAGACCCCTACATTTTCGTAATTTCTAACATCTAATCTAATTCTGCTTTTCAACCTTAATTTTCAAATACTTGCTGTATTAAATATGTGCCATATTGATTTTTTTTTTCTAAAAATCGTCATTTCAATCAGCTCGAGTCCGCAATATTCATTAAATCCGTCATTACTGCGAATATTATTTTAATTGATTTTTGAAATGTTGCAAATAATCGTCCAACAGCGTTTTGGTCGAAAAAATAACAAGAGAAAAATGGCTACGCTAAATAAATACCCAGGGCGCTTATTCAGCACTTTTTGGTAATGAGTTTTAAAAGTTCAAAGTTGGCAATGAACGCCAGACATTATTAACGCCAATTTAATGCACTTTAAAATATTTGGAAATGCATTCCTATCAAACCAGGTTATGACATCGTGAATATTCTTCATGGCCGAACGATTTTTCGAAATGTCCTGCTCAGCACTACTTCCGGATTCTAACAGACTACTACTGTATTAACTTTTAGGGCGCTGTCCATAAGAGCTCACAACGTACAGCAGATATTCCCGTTATGGGGAGATATAGATAACAATTCAAAGTATTTTTAACTGACCTTGTTCCAAATTTTAATCGAAAATCATTCTAAAATTGCTTGGCCCTTACTACACATCAAATGGACATTATTAGTGTTAGTGTTGTAAACTGAGAGATCTACATGTTTACAAAGAGAGGTAAGAATCTTTCTAAATGATGGTTTAAAATATATTGAAATGGATACAAGGTGAATGAGGAACATTAAGGCAAAAACAGCTTGGAAAAGCATACAGAACAACTATTTTCAAATTTCGGTTTGAGCAGAATCGAACCTGCGTGCCTCTAATGTGATATGCAGTAGCTCCAAGTTGTTACCTCATAACCGCATGCATTTGTTGGTGTTTTAGGGCCCTTCAACTACAAGGTCATTAGAGCCCTGTCCACTGTGTAGTTCTGATGCAGAATCTGCACAGACACTACACTAATGCGACGATTTTTGGATACTCGCGGTACCCAGTTTTCCTAAGCGTCCACCCATGTCAGTACTAGCTGGAGTTGCGTTGCTTACCTTCAGTGATCAGACGAGAACTGGTGTGTCCAACACAATTCGCCGCTCCCCCGCAATTCGCCGCCAGTGCGGCCAAGTTGCGTTGGACACACCAGTTCCCGTTAGATCACTGAAGTTAAGCAGCGCATACCCACGTCAATATCAACTTGGGTGGTTGGTAAAGAACGTTGGGTGCTGCAAATTAACCATCTTCCTTGTCCTTTCACCTATCTCCTCATCTCCCGCGGGCAGCCTCCTAAGGGGTTAACCTGTTACGGCTGCCTGGCTTACACCCCAACCCACAAACTAATCCTATCCAACCGCATGCAAGTGATACTGTACGTAGCTCACAAGAAACAAATTTTAAGTTAACGTGGGATCCGGTCAGCTTCTTTTGGCAAGTGCATATCGAGAATATATCGAGATGAGACAAATGTAGACCCTTTCATCACTACAAAGTTGCAACCGTTAATTTGCTGTAAAAGCATTGAAAGTAATTCACGTTAATCTGACAGTTACTGAGGTTGAAATCATGGTGCGTCAATCGATCCTGGCAGATGTAGATGATTTCTTTCGAGCGAGAAAGTAACCCCAAAGTGCATCTTCCGTCGGGTGGCAAATAAAGCGTATGGTTCTGTGGGGGGAGTATGATGTCACGTGCATGTACTAATAACAAAACCTGCAGATTTGCAAATTTTCTAGGTGTAGGAGCTGACCAGGAGGCGACTCATGGGGCAGGCAAACCTAGGCGGCTGCCTAGGGCGGCAAATTTCATAGGGGCGGCCAAATTACACAGGTACTTCTTTGCTATGAAGTCCATCGGTCATGTAAAATGTTCATAGTCCTGGGGTTCCCAACTGTGATTGGTGGGGCCTTTTCTAAATGTTGACTTTCTCGAGGGGCCTTGTTGCAGAGCCTTAGCAATGCATTGGGGCAAATGCAAAGAGCATGAGGGATGCTCGAACAATTTTGAACTGCATTAAATTTAATGGGGACGGCGACGATAGACCCACTTGCCTAGGGCGTCTGAAGCTCACGAGCCGGGCCTGGAGCTGGCCTTGTACTTTCAGTAGATCCCAAACCTCTTTCTGGTTAGTACAGTTTTAAAAAAAATCTACAATACTGCATTATAATTCATGTTGTTTATCACCACAATCATATTTCTTCTATAATTAAAAATGACAACTTACATTTCCGCTAGCTTTTTGTTTTGATGGGTCCCGTTATAATTTATCCTCAATATTCTTATTTAAATGAAGGGTACACAGTTGACGTTAATATGAATGCTAATAAATATACTTTTTTTCTTGAGTTTTAAGGTATAAAACGGGGTAAAAAAATATACCTGTTCATATTTTTTGGCACTTAATTTTAATGACTACTGTATGTTTGACGGTTTATAAACATGTCATACCCAAATCCTACCCCAAAAAACTCCTTCAGAAAATTTGTAAAGTAGATAGATCTAGGTTATTTTAATATATTTTGCCATCTAAACTTATTAAGATGCCGTCTAACTTTAGATTTTCTTACTGTAGGGTTATAATTTAGTAGTATGAATTTTTATAATAAACTGCAGGCCTACATGGTACTGTATGCATCCAAAAACTTGAAAAATGTGTAGAAAATGGAAACCCACTAAGGTAACTTTAGCATGTTTAGTTTTATAATATTCTACTAAATTATGATAAAAGCAACATCACCTCTTGGTGGGCCTTTTTTTCTTTAAAATGGTCCAATTAACTGAAGGGAAAATTGTTTGACGTCAGTCGTATGCCCGTTCAACATTTTCAAGATGCTGTGCATTACTGAACACAAGGTTGATCACTAACAACCACAAGGTGGAGCTGTTTACTTCATTGATCGGACCATCATCATCATCATCTCTGTCCTCCTATTCCTCCTCATCTTTCTCAACTTCACATCGTCGTAGGTTGGTGAGTTTTCAAACAGCAGACGTGGTTCTCTCATTCCAGCAGTCTGATATATTCACTCGTCATAAATACTACTACTTTTACTACTACAACAACTACTACTACTGCTACTACACCTCTAGAAAGAAGCAAAAAAGTGGATTCAATTAGTTTAATATTTAATTTAAATAAGAAACATGAAAATTGTCACATTTCTTCATTTTCTTCAGAAAAGTTTTGTCCAAATCTCAGTGTTGTTTTAAGTGTTATTTTACTGGAAGTAATTTGTCGTAATCTGCAAAAAAATTTGTTTCTTTGCTGATGTCCGTTGGGATTTCCGGACAGTTTGTTAGAAACGCTTGCTAATGAGTTCGAAGACATCAAATTTTTTAACATAAAAATATTACATACGTATTTTTTTTCCTGGAAAAAAGAAACCGAAAAATTGACAAATACAAAGCTGTTTCTTACCAAAATGGGTCTAATCATTGTCCACGTGGTTTGTCGACTTAACCACTACCACTTGATGTGACATCTATCCTACTTTCTTTCATAACAGTCATAAACATGAATAGTTAAAATGCATTCTTGGATATTTTGGGTCATTTTTGTAATTCGACTATGAGGTGTCGTGTCCGAAATCGATTATTATTGTTATTATTATTATTAGCCTTATTTGCGTTATTTTGGGGGCTACTTTCAACCTTAGCCCTTGACTATAACCAATCAACATCTAGTGAACTTACTAATAATAATAATAATATCGAGCAGAATGGTGCAACAGTTATTAAAGAAGAATTATCAAAAAATTTGGATGCAATGTATCAATGGCAGTTATTTTCGCCATACAAGACATTATCATCGCCGAAGATTACGAACATTATCAACGATATAACTAATAATAATAATAACAATGACCTTGAGGATGTTATTTTTAATCCTGATGCAAAATCATTTCATCGAAGGTTACCTAGGAGTTCCCCTATTCGTCATCTCAAAAGTAGACAACAACATCTGAAATTTCGACAAGAAAAACTGCAAAAAATGAAAGCATTACATCAGTATATATCAGACATTAATATATCACATAAACAAAATAATATCATGAACGATACTACTAGTAAGCATTTATCAATTTCTGAAGGGTACACTGAAGAAGAGATCGCCAAACAACTATTGCCATCATCATCATCAACGACATCAACAACAAAAACACCAACAACATTTCTGTTGTCACCAATCTTAGTTCCATCAACAAGTGTCCCCTTATCGAAACCATTAAAGCCTCAACCACGATCATCTTTAAAAATAGGAGCACCAAATTTATTAAATAAATTTAGAGCCTCTGGAAATTTCAGATATACTAGTGCTGGTGAAGATGATGATTATCTCAATGACGATCATCACCTTGTATCAAATAGTCTTAAGAACAATAATGAAGATGACGATGATGATATCAGTGATAACAGCAATCACTTAGAAAGTGAGTTACCTGTTGGCATGGATAATAATAATAATCATCCTGCTTTGACGGAATCAGAAAGTGACCAGCATACCACGACCGGACCATCTGTAACTGAAAAGACAAACGACGTTCAAGAAGATATTGTAACAAAATTCTTAAGAATTGTAGAAAGTCAAAATATACTAGGAGAAAATTGTGTTGCCGGTACGGAAATGAATTTAGGAGATGGCGTTGTGGATAGATATGCTCAAGAAAAATTTCGGTCTGAAGCTGAAGTGGCTGTCAATAGGGCAAATTTTCTTACCAGGCTTTGGAAATATGCATGGCCAGTCTTGTTGGAATCTGAATACATTTTATACACATCTGTAAGATCAATGGTGGAATTTGATGAAGATATATTTGCTGCTGGAAATTGCTATGATAAATATCAATATAAGGATTATCTTCTCTTTTGTCCATTTGGTTATCGGCTTCCAGAGGGACCTATTCTGGTTAAAAATCTTGCAGTCGAATATAAATATTTGAGCGATACAGCAGAGTGGTTTTACAGAGCAAGAAAATCTGCAGAAAGAGTTATTAAAAACTTCACCAATTTTAAACGGGGTAAGTCGATTTATGCTTATATTTCAAAACGGAGAAAGGGGCAGGGAGGCCAATAAGCTTTATAAGAGACATGTGAAAGTAGTTTTACACAAGGAGATTGTATTTCGAGCAGCCTTAGTTACATTCTGATTTTAACTTGAAACTTTTTTTATTGAACTATTGTAGCTGTTGGAGTTTAATAGGATTTAGAAATGTGAAAATATCAGTTAAGTTTTGGACAGGAAATTACCTTTTTGCAGATCAATGCAAACTTAGTTTCAATTTTGTTGCTGATATGAGGCGATAGAATTGAGGAGTCAAATACATCAATACTGAATAGGAGTCACCATCGGTTTTTAGCCCCTATTAAAGCTGATATAAAATGAAAGTTATTTGAAGGTGTGCTCTCTATACCAGTTTTTGTCATTCAGATGACGTCAATTGGTCTTATTTTGGTCAAGAGACGAACAAAATGACATTTACATAGTTTAAAGCACTTAGTTTAAGGCATTTAGTTAGCATCATTGCAAGATCTATTCATTCTCAGATACTGATACCTAAACTGGTATTCAAGATTCATGAACAGGCAAGTGACATTGTACTATGCCATGACTTTTATGTCCTATTTGACGTATGGAGTAGTTTAGGTTTTCCCTTATCAGAGAGGCGACTAGAGGCAAAGGTAGTCTCTAAGCTCAAGAAGCAGTAGCAAATGAGCTCTACCAATTGAGTTGTCGAGGTCTCATTTCCTCACTATTCATACGAAAATACGCAAACGTCAGAATGTTTTAAGTGAAAAATGCAAATGAAGGAAGATTACAAGTGTATAACTTCCAAAATAATGTACTGTACTTATTTTCTCCAAAAGATGAATTCTTAAAAGTTGTGTCGAAATGACTGTATTATTAAATAGGTAGCTTGTGATATGTGCCTGCATTCATTATTGTTAAACAATGTCGTTTTTCATCTTTTGTCAAGCAAACAGTAGGAATGACGAGATAGATAGAGAGGATAAAAATTAATTAGCAACGAAAAATACTATGCTTCCGTTTAATTTGTTGTTATACCTGTCAAAAACTAGAATCAAGGTCAGGACCTAGAGATAGTTACAATATGTGAATACTGTATGTATAATTCTGTGTTAGCGTCGCATTTTCTTTCTACTGATAGCGCTAAGGTGGAAGCCTGAAATAAAATGAAAGCAACTGTCTTTTGAATGAATGCAGTGGCGTCACTAGGGGGGTGTGGGCCACACCGGGTGACACCAAAGCAGAAGAAGCGGCTTTTTTCTGGAGGTGGGGTGACGCCAACCCTAGCGACGCTACTGAATGAATGTACCATCTGCCCGTTCTGGAGCTTCGAGGGTTACTTATCAGTACTAACAATTCCCCGCCTATGGTAGGTTCGGCCGCCCATTTTGTCCCATCGGGACACATGGGCGATCAATTCAACGAAATTTTTACACCGCCGGTCGCCAACCTAATGCTATAACCTCTATGCTTATTTATCGTCGGCCCGAGATTCACATATATTTTACCTCCACGTGCAGAACGTGCAAAAGACATCGTACACCATAGGGGAACCAGGCGAAGGCGCATTCGGGGCCTCCCGAGGTAGAGTATTTCTGAGCATCACCCACTTTGGGTTTAATTACTACTTGACAATAAGTGGATGAATGAGAAAGGTACCTAGGGGAGACCGGGGCAAGTTGACGATACT
Source organism: Trigoniulus corallinus (assembly GCA_013389805.1). Classification (NCBI taxonomy): domain Eukaryota; kingdom Metazoa; phylum Arthropoda; class Diplopoda; order Spirobolida; family Trigoniulidae; genus Trigoniulus; species Trigoniulus corallinus. The sequence goes on along the minus strand of JAAFCE010009126.1, from coordinate 9,704,122 downwards.
AAGAGTTTTCAAATTAATTTTTTATTTTTCTTTCGAGATAAAATGTTTTACTGTGCTGAGATACTTAGAATGCTCCTTTATTTATAATTTAGTGGTTTAAAGTGAAACATTTTTTGATATCTTCAAGGTGATTTTATAATTTTTAATGAACGATGTAAAATTCGTCATCTTGCCCCACACCCGGGGCAAGATGACGGCCATTGGAAAGTAAAAGAAATTAGTAAATTCTCCAAATTCTATTATTGTACCCTTATTTCTTTTATAGTAAAATAGGATTAGGCATTATTTATTGCATTGATAAAGGTAAATGAACTAATATTTTTAATTTTTTTGTGAATACTAAAAACGCATTAACACTAAAAGTTAAAATCGAAGTAAATAGTAAATCGAATTTATTGTCAACTTAAAAGTTAATGTTTCTAGTTAAAAATAATCAGAGGTAAGCTGTCCACCACAAAGCAGATGCCAGTTAACAGTGAGGGTCAAGATGGTGAGTTCGTCAACTTGCCCCAGTCATCTTGCCCCAGCAACAATTTTAAAATTTAAGTATTATAGCAATGAGTTTAAAAAATTATTTTAATAATGAATGCTGAATATGAATAGCCAGTTGTCTAAGGTAGATCAAAATGCTATTAGATATTTCTATAGCTAACCTCTATATTAATTAAATCTTATTTCCAAAATTTGGTTTCATATAGCACACAGCAGGAAAACAGTGAAACTCATGTAAATAATACAGTAATGGCAACAGTGCCTTGACAAAATGATTTTTTAGTGTCTAGTCATGAGGAGTACTAGTAGTATTCATATGATGCTGCTAACTATCAGGAAAACCGCTAATTAAGGCATTAGTCATCTTGCCCCGCTCGTCATCTTGCCCCGGTCTCCCCTATACACCTGCGGAAAGGAGGACTTTGAAGGTATGCAGTTATTCATAACCTGATTGAAGAAAATTCTTTAATACCTGTATTAAAAAGTGTGAAGAATGTTGTCTACAGAAAGTGTTTGAATTCGAGAAGAAAACATCACTGCTATCAGTTATTAGGTTGTGGTGGTTGTTTGCTCGTCTAATAAGGCCGCAATATGTAGTATATATATATATATATATATATATATTCCTCAATTAATTACTTTATCATGAACATTGTTGTCATGGCATCTGACGTGTAGCGTATTTAAGAGATAACATTATGCCGATATCCTATTACTTATACTGTGAACATCTTGTCTGTATATTTGAGGTTGCAAACATTTACATGACCAACCCTCTTCCACTCACAGCAAGTACGACAGCAACAAAAGAAATTGAGGATTTCTTAGTCATTTGATGCCATAATTGGATATAAACTATAGTGAGTTAGATTCTCTTGGAAGATACCCTCCTTGAAGGATGTACTCTTTCTAGATGTCTGGGTAAAGACTCTAGTAATAGTAGTATGTTTAGTCCAACAAACAGAGGTAGAGTCCAATAAGGGAGTCAGACTACAGTATGTCATCATCCAATTATAATACTGTATAACATTTTTACAACGACTGTCTAATACTGTCATTATTAAAAAGTCTATTGAAGATGATTTGGAGAGTGAATTAGACAAGTGACTGCTTTGATTCTTTTAGTTAAAAATATCCTCAGTGGGCTAACAGACTACATCCTATTATATTTTATAATAACTTTGAAAAAAAAACTTACTTGCTTTTAGCTTATTGTTACTGAAGAATTATAATCTATTCCACTAGACATAATCTAAAATATTTCCATATTTGAAGGATGTAAGTGATTATTATTTTTACTTCACACTACTATTGAAAAGGAAATCTACATAAGATCAAAAGTATTATTCAAAACATCTTAGAATAAATTTAATATATCATTTATAAGTATATAAAACATGCCATTATAAAAAAAACTTATTAGCAAGTCATACTCACAAAAATTTCAGTTGACTGATTCGGAAAAATTATCTTAGTCCTCCATCATCCTTGTCATAAAAACCTCTTGAGACAAAATAAAGATTGATGAATCTCGCAAATGTGAGAATAAATTCATGCTAAAGAAACTAAAATCGTTAAAAATGCGTATTGAATGAAAATGGCAAAAAAACCTTAGAAATATCATGATTGGTTTAGATTATATAATATCAGGCTTTCAGCTCTGAAGTCTAGTTACCAATGCCAGGAAAAGTACTTCTGCAATTGGAAAATTTCTTGATCCATAAATTTCCTTTCCGTGTAGAAAGGGTTTCTTTTAGGTTTGGTGACAAGGTACATTATGGCTTTGCTACTTTGACTGTGGAAGGTACACTTCGGCGGGATTGACCCTATACTCGTAGACAGCGCCGGCCTTCTTTATAAAGGGGCCCGGGTGCAAAAATCCTTATGGGCCCCATGAACTCCTATCCCATTCTGAGATCCTTCCTAATTTTAGAAGGTATTACATTTTTGGATGATGCCATGTGTCCTAATATGTCGCCATTGCATTTATGAGTTGGTCTGAAAGCTTATGTGGACGTCCACACCTTGGAACATTTCAGTTGGACCAGTGTCATTATATTTTTTATTGCACTTCTGATTATTAAAGCTATTTTGGTTTTAACAACCCCAAAATAATAGCATTATTAAATTATTGACTCTTGACCTCTAATTCTGGGTTGTCCAACCTGTGTCCCATTGAGGCTTGTAATGTGGCCCATAATGCAACATTTTTAATTATGCATTATAGCCTACCTGCTATGTAACACCTAACATTATCTTCACCCGTTTTGGTTTTCACAGCCTGTGGCTGGCAATCAGTTCATGGAGCAGCTGAGTGACCCACAACACCAAAAAGGTTGTACAACCCTGGTGTAGTTCAATGGCAGGGTTGTTAGGCTACGTTAGGTTATATTGAATTGGCAGGGTCGAATGAGGGACGTTGCCCCTACAATGACGTATTAAACTTTTAATATTAGCAATGATCTCGGCCCTGATGGGACCCCCCCTCAATCGTGGGGCCCGGGTGCAATGCACCCTCTCCCCCCCCCCCCCCCGGATGGCCGGCCCTGCTCGTAAGCTAAGAAATTGAGCATGATACAGCTAAGCCAGTGAGGAAGGACTTACTGAAAAATAAAAATTTAAATAATCAACGAGACAGGTTTATAACTCTGCTTATAATATAATGTAAATACCGTGTTTCCCTGAAAATAAGACCTACCCAAAAAAGTAAGCCCTACTAAGATTTTTCAAGATGTGCTTAATATAAGCCCTTCCCCAAAAATAAGCCCTACGACAGCCCTAAGGCAAATAGCACATCCGTTTTTGTTTCCTGTATCTGATAGGGTGATTTCCTTAAAGGGAGTGGTGATTATAGAGCAACGGTTCTCAACCACTGTTCCAAGAGATTGAAGAAATGTGCCGCCGCGCCACTGGGAATAGTCATTCGTAAGTGACGTCAGACAAGTCGTTTAATCAGTTCTGCCTTCCTAGGAGGGACTGGCTGAAGCAATGGGCATGAATATTACTTTTCTTACCACTCGCTAAAAAGCATAGGGCTAGGTTACAAGTAGCAGGCGAGGGTACCCATCTTGTCTCTCCGAGTGGACACAAGGACGATATATGTATTGCAGTGTTTTCCCTCACGCGGTTGCCGACCAAAGCTGCAACCCCTATCCTTCTTATCGTCTCTCTACTGTTCGTTTGGTGTCCAGGGGGCGAGGTCCTACACCTGGAAATTTTGCTTTCTCTACCCGTTCCATACTAGAGAGGGTTCTTTCACGTGCAGATGCCATCGTACGGGACGCAGAACCTCGGTTTACTTCTCATCTGAAAGAAGGTGCAGTCAGGCTTTCTCCCTCGCCCGAAAAAGTCGACCTTTGACTTTAAAAGATAATATTACAGAAAAGAATAAGACATTCCCCGAAAATAAGACAGTGGCTTATTATCGGGGAAACACGGTCGTACAGTATAGCAATCGCTGTCTAATAGAGTCGAGACAAAAGGATTTGGCCTACGAATTCTGATGTGCTGAATCAATGAAAAAGTAATTAAAATAAACTTAAAATAAGGATTAAGCATATCGATTGTAGTTATAGAAAGTTTTTATAACTTAAAAATTAGTTTTACATAATAGTCATTAATTCAGTAACTTCATTCAGAAACTGCTATCAACTTGAAAATTTAATCTGAAGCAAGGAACCAAAATTGACCTGCAAACACAGTATTTTGTGTTTACATTTAATCAATGATTAAATGCATAGAAATGCAGCATCATTGTATTCGGCGAATTTAAACCTCTTATTAAACAAAACAGGGATTAAAAATAAAAATACGCAAGTGATCAAAGAGTAGTATTAGGTTTGACCTCTTAATGCACATGCCGAATCGACCGAATTGGGCTGGGCCTTTCGCTGAATGATGTCGGATGAACCATTCGTTGCTGAGATAGCTCGGATAACGTCAACTATTTGGGGCCCTTGTGGTGAGATAAACGTGAAGTGTCTCTCCGTTTTATTGATATAGCGAAACTGTCAGTTGGTTGTCCGCACTTATACGATGGCATTTTCAGGAAATGGTCAATGGTCAGCTGTCGTTTGCTTCCGTATTTCAAAACAACGATAGTCTCCACGACGGATCTACGTTGGTCATTATCAGTCCTTCATCCAATATAGCAATAATTTTTGACTCATTGAATGACTGACCATTGTCCAGAGCAGAGGTTTCTACAAACAACGTTATAATAAATGCATTTATTCAGACTTTCAAATCCGATATAAAATCTCACTGGTATTTCAATCCTCATTTCCATTTATGATGGCTTTTAAATGAATGAATATAGGAAGTCTAGGGTCGCCAGATTATAGTACAGGCACACCAGAAAATCATACTTTCCGGGTCTTCTAAGAAAAACTGATACATTATTCAATCTGCGTTTTAACTAAATGCGGATTTCCGGTTCAATTTTTTGTTACACCCATCACCACTCTTCATTTCTCCTCTGGACTCTAGGGAGTTTCCCAGGCAACTTCATTATCTTAAAAAGTTCCTGTTGACTATTATACTCTGACAAAAACGACATAGATGATTACATTTTCAGGCAACGTCTTCAGGAAAAATAAATAAAGGAAATAACATTCATACTGTGATCAAAAAGAAAGGTTTCAAACGATTACTGAACTACTTTGAGATATCTGATCAAGTGTGACCAGAAGATAGTCCGCATGCTTGAATTAAATTGATTTATTAATTTTAAAATACGCATAACCCCCCCCCCAGTGTGCCTTCCGTCGGATCAGAAGTAGGTCGTTGTCCAATGCTATCAGTATTGAGATCGTCATGTAACTCCACACACTTTCCCACGTATAGAAGCCCGGATCCTGGCGTCAATAAAAATAGAACAGCTGGCAGACGTTAAATAATCAGGGATTGTTACCGGCAATCGGCTTCTTAAAGATACTGTCAAACAATATACCATACCGTGTAAGATCAGGACAAATGAGTATCCGATCCTGTCGTAGATGGGGAAAGGGTGAAAATAGCATAATTACGATTATGAGAAAACCAGGATAACGCTACAAATTCCTCCTGTCTCGGAAGCTCAACTCAAATGACAATGTGTTTGACTTTTGCACAATTTGGTAGTCGTTCAATCCTGGTTAAGGCTGACCAACTTCCATTGGTGCAGCAGTAAAATCTTCTTTTGTCCCCAAGTAATGAAATACTGAGAGTACAAATGATTCGGTCTAGAGATACTCATACCATAGCAGAGTCGTCTACAAATTCTTGCCCTTCATTCCTGTTCTCAACTAAGTCCCTGTTCACCTCACAGCCTACCGTGTACCCGTCTTATAATCCAAACGTTCACGCTTGCTTCGGCCTACCTATACCCTGCCTGCTACCTGTGAATATTTTGTTCATTTCTATCTGCCACTGTCACCCTTTGAGTTTCACTGGGACTCATTGCATTGACTCCCTCTTTTCTATTTACACTTCATCCAGCCCACATACCGGTATTAATAAAACTTATCAGTCAAATCCAATGTCCCAGCAGTAATGTCCCGACCAAATTCTTGATTCCTGTGAGCCCTAAGCTCCAATGCATTTCAACACTTGCAGCAACTCCATACGGGGGCTACTAGTCAAGAAGTTTGGAGCCATTATTATAATGCCAGGTCCACACCGGCCGCGCTCTGCAGCAGTGCTCTGATCAAAATGGAGCACAACTGTGCAAAACAGCAGTGAACAGCACAGAATAGAGCAATGAATTTGCAGTTGAGCACGTGCAAGTGTCTTTTTGTTGTATTGAAAAATAATACATTAATTTTATTATTAGATGGAATCTGATGGTATCATTTTTCTTCATTTTTTAACCTTCCGTCTACAAGGAAACGATTTTCGAAATTCGTTACAAGGTGGGGTTAATTTTTACCCCAAAGAGAAATTTTGATTTTTAATGCTAAAATATATTCAGAATTAAGAGATTATCATCTATATTGCATTAAACAACATTTATATAAATGTTAAACAGTGAAAATAATGTTAAAACTCACAAATAATTATATAATTGCCAATTAACCTGAGTGACGTCATGAATTTTTTTATGAACAAGCCACAATTGTCATTTTATTATGCAAATAGTCTAACGATATTTAAAAAGAGGTAAACATTTTATATGCCAAAACATATGAGTCAATTATTCCGAATTGAATCCACAATAGAACTCTAAATATCCACGCTTTCAGATTCTGTAAAACATTTCTCACAATACAGTACAGCTTTTGAATGCTTCTTGCAAATGGGATGATGGCATTCATGGCATGTGTTACTGTAGATGTTTCCTAACTTATAAATACAGTAATTTATAACCTCTTAGTTTGATTATGATAAGATTTCAACCTTTCCTAGAACTTCAAAAAATCAAACTGGCATTAAAACCCTAAAGCAATGTAGGGCATAGATAATCATCTCAAATTAAACATTTTGAAGTACATTGGGATAAACCCCCATGGGTCTAGGGGTAAAGAAAGTGGTTTGAAGAGGCATCACTAAAATTTCACATACATCACAAGGTGGGGGTCAGGAAAAACCCCATATCTGTCCCATTCCCCAAAAAAATGAAAATAAAATATGATAATTACTTAGGAGACCAGCCAACTTCCCTAGATAGGTAAAGAAAACATTGGAGAACAGGTACTCAAAGGCTGGTTAAGATTGGAGAAAGTGATACATGTGGAGACACAATTTTTTAGGTCTGGGGTTTGCCAAAACCCCACCTTGTAGACGGAAGGTTAATGCGCACCAATGCAAAATTCCAAATGTCCACCGTCCAAAAGGAATGTGAACGAACGATGTACCGACATCATGCGGATCATGTTCGCCAGTGAGTGACTGCACAATATTGGGCGGTTTGCCATCCAATCTGATCGCTAGGCTATATCTTGTTTGGCGTAGTGCGGAGCGGCCGGTGTGGACCCGGCATAACAGTTCAGGACTTTTTCCTCACCGTATAACTTGGAATCCAGCATTTGTTGGAGGTGATAAACTGCTCGTGAACATTTGCTTGATCCCAATAGCCCTTACAAGGAAATGTCATTTGCACTGCTATGGATTCGGATTACCATAAAATCTCACCTAGAGTCTGCGGACTTTACGCGAAAATAGGTTCGTTTAGTGCGGACTATGAATGAAAACTGCTCCTCACATTGTGAACATTTTATTACACTGAACAACACGACTTTACACAGTACATTCTTATTTACCGTATTTATTCCAATAAACGCTGCACTGTTTATTTATTTCATGGCGTTTTTGGTGCGGCATTTATTAATTTTGTGATCCCTCATAGATGATAATGCTGGATGGTAAAATAAGTGACATATTTTCTAGGGGCGAACTAATGAAGAAGGTGAAAGAGGTCTATAGTGCTCGCCACAAAAGTTGACACATTGGTGGGAGGCAAAGGATGAGTCCTCTTCAAAAAATAGGGAAAATATTGAAGTTGTGTTTGCCATTACTGAATGAAGCCTGTCATTTGACCTTTTTCAAACTCCCTAATTTTTGTAGTGAACTTTCCTACCTTCTACCTCCCATGTGTCATCTTTCGTGGCGAGCACTATAGCACTTAGGATCAACGTTCCTTAGCAATAGGGAAATAGACTCTGATGTGACCCATAGAATCAATGGTGGATGGTTGAAGTGGAGATGGGCAACCAGTGTTCTGTGTGATAGGAGGGTCCCAACGTAGTTGAAAGGGAAGTTTTACAGGGTGGTGGTTAGACCAGCTATTTTGTATGGATCAGAGTGTTGGGTAGTGAGGAAGAGTCACATCAATGGAATGCAAGTAGCTGAGGTGTGAATGCTGCAGTACATGAATAGAATGTCAAGAGCTGATAGAATTACGAATGAATATATCTGAGGTAGCCTGGTATTCTTTTTTGCACATATGGAACCTAAACCACTGTTTGAAGCTGCCACTGTAGAAGTCAAACTTAGGGTAATCAAAAATCGAACGATGAAAAACTAATACAGTAATTGGGATGAGAATCCTTCAATAAGCGCCATAAGCACTGCAAGGGCAGCGGCGATTATTGGAGGGCGGCGTCCGTTGTTTTTTTCACACTGATGACGCGGCTCTTATTAGAGGGCGGCCTTTATTGGAATAAATATGGTATATGATATTGCAATATAAAAATCTCTCACACTTCAATTTCTTCGTCAGAGCAATCTGACATTTCATGTTCAAATTCATTTGACCCCATTGCCTCTACAAGTTGCGCCACCGGCTACATTAGGAATTTTAAAGTGAGGACTATAGGTATATATGAAACATACCCGTCGCTAATGCGGACTATACACTGGTGCGGACTCTACGTGAGATTTTACGGTATATTAATTGCATTACTCTCAGAGGGGTTGCATACTTGAGGCAATGGCAAATATTGATTTGCATGCACAGTTCTTTGCAGAACGCCTTGTCCTAGTCTGCCAGTTTTCAGGTTTACCACGCCATTTGTAACGGAGTAGATCCCATACCTATTCCGGTGGACTGAAGAGCAGGGCAGGCTCAGACGTCGATTTTTCGGTCTGAGGCCCCACATTTTCAAATTTGTAAGAAAATTTTGATAGTAAAATTTCCTTTTTGCAAACATTTTGGGGCCGCAACTCGGAACCACAGAGCATACATTAAAAGTACAGTAAAGTAAGCAGCTAGACCTATGCACAGTGCAACAGTCTGAACTTCTCAATAGGGCACAGTTCTTTACTTACTTACCATCTGAAAGAAGCAATCCTCCAGGATGACATATGCATATTGAGGGGTCAATGCCATTCATTGGCCTGGACGAGAAGGGTGCATGTGGGCTCCAGCAGCTGACTAGTAGGTTCTCTCAAATTCGCTGTTCAGTCCAATACTGTATTTCATTTCGTTGAGTTTATGATGTGGCCCTTTAGATGATAATTTTATGACTTTAGGATCCTAAATATGGAGTATCAACAAATATAATTTTTAGAATCTTTATTAGATTTTCGTCAAGAGAAAAAAGAAAGCGGAAGGGAAACTGCAAAACAGTGATGTGTCTTGAATATTAAACTGGTTAATCAATTAAAATGTGCGTCGGGTATAAGATAAAATGAACATAATGCATCGATCTACTATAGCTTCGGCATATCTTCCTATATATGACTGCAACACATATTATACGTACATTATATGAAGGTTGCAATTTTACGAGTCACCTTCAGCCCTGAAATCCGACCTGTGTTTCTGTTTATACATCTGTGAATTAAGTGGTTGGGTTATTGTCAGTGATCCTATAGTTTAAATTAACTATGGTTGTGCTCTTTCAATGATAATAATGCCTCCAAGGTATTAATGCGTACTGCAATTAAATCTGTAGAAACATCCTCACGTTTTCACTGGCCGAAATGGATTTAGTAATGTATTGCCATCAGAAATGATGACCATCTTGCAGCTTATGAATTTCACTAAAATTTCATATATTTTATGGAAGCAAAGACATGGTATTTGTGAAACATCTGGTTATGTTCACGTGAACACCACTGGAAAAACGTCACACTAAAAATCGACAAAAAGTCTCTCTGACATAACGGATTATTCTGCCTGGCTGATTGTGTAATTCAGCAGATGAACGTTGCTTCCTTTTGAATATATTTTGATAAAATAAGTGTCAACACAACAATGTCTAAAAGTACGTACTCAATAACAATGACCATACAAAGCAGATTATACCAAGCACTAGTGAATTTTTCTAACCGTAACGATGGATATTTCATTATTGAAAAGGCGGAGGAAGAGGAGGAGATAGTTTCCAAATGATGAACATCCTCTTAATACAGCGACATAAAAATTACATTTAAGATTTTTTTCTCTATATCTCTCCTCTTCTTGCCATAAAGTGCGAAATAGTAAACATTGGTCATTTATCATGTCGGAGTTCCGCCTATTCTCCGTTAAATCGCTGAATTGATCACATTTAAGAGGCGACGATTATGTACTCTTCAGAACAATCATCAGGAAATTACGGCCCTATCTAACTAGGTCCATTGTAATTTTAGATTGAAAGGTTAGGTAATTTAGGGTGCACTTGACAATACAGTACAATTATTGAATCATTCAAAAGCTTTCAAGTATTTTGTCTCAAACCAGTCTCGAACTTAGACGCTAGAGTTCAACAATCCTAAGTATATGTAATTAATGCAAAATTGTTTTAATGAGGAAGGAAGGAAGTAAGGATATTATTTGAAAAAATAAATTTTGATTAGTATTTCATTTTCACAATAGATTAAACATTTTAATAACTCCGACAGTAGTTCTTCAAAGAAATGAAATTTAAGAGTGAATAGGAAGACAACACAAATTATTTCAAAATGCTACTGATGCTAAAATTAACCACCGAGTAGATGATAATCAAGTGCTTAAATTTGAAAAATTAGCGTAAGCAAAGTGAAATTGCTCTTCACATCTGCCCTGGGTCATATACTTATGTAAAGCAAAAAAAAAGGACCTTTGAGCAAGTTCTTAACTGGACATTAAATCACCGACCTATATTGATCATCGATTATTAGGATTGATTCTACACTCACGAGTTGCTTAAATTACGTATAGAAACCTCACCACTCAGATATCTGGTTCCCCGAAGCTGCTTCGTGCATGCACAACATCTACTTATCAAATAAATGCAAACATTATGTAGGCACATTGTTGCTAGAAGTTTAAGAAGGTGGGAAGAGGAGAAGGGGAAAGGCACATGCCCTGCGGACTAAGTGAATCCATTTAAGTTTATGACGATGATCCAACTACATAGTCAGCTATCCATAATCTAAAACTAATAGACTATTAATCACAAGAGGTTGAATAAACATATTCATAACTACTATTAAGAATAGCTCATCTCTTGGAATCATTAACGTGTGATATTGCTAGACTAAATACTGTAGAGCAACGGTCTTCAAACTGTGTTCCGCGGAACCCCAGGGTTCCGCAATACATCTCTGGGGGTTCCGCGAGTCAAAATGAAAATTCGTTAGCAGCGGTAAGATATACTTTTCTAAAGGTGGGATGGGGTTCCCCCAAAACATCTTATAGTTATAAGGGGAGCGGCGAGTTGCGTTGGACACACCAGTTCTCGTCTGATCACTGAAGTTAAGCAACGCAAGCCCAGTTAGTACTGACATGGGTGGTCGCTCGGGAAAGCTGGGTACTGCTAATACCCAATAATCGTCGCATTAGTGTAGTGTCTGTGCAGTATATGCATTAGAACTATACAGTGGACGGGTCTCTAATGACCTTGTAGTTGACGGGACCTTAAACTCCAACCAACAACAACAAAAAATATAGTTATAAGGGTTCCATGAGTCGACAAAGTTTGAAGACCACTGCTGTAGAGTGATGAACAAAAATATCATCTTTAATAGTTAGGAGAAAATATGCTTATATTTAATGTCGAATGTCGTCAGTTAAGCTTTGAAGTTTAAAACCTAACTTACTGACTGGTTTCAGCTGATTTCCTGTTAATGACCAGTACAATGCCATGTAAGATATTAATTCATCTCTATCAAGACGAAAAAATCGATCTATTGGGCTTCCTAGTTTCGGAAAAATCCCTTAACTCGCGACTGTGGTATGATGGTGCAATAAGAGTAAGTCAACCTCTGGTTGAACTGTCTCACCACTCACAAAACCCTTCCACATACCTCAGTTTACATCCATTGCATATGCCAAGACATACTCAGTCCCTTTTCTTCCATCGCGGTCTTAATAACGGAAAAGCATCTTCGATAACGTCTCCCACAGCTTCAACCCTGAAATTAAAAATCAATATGAACTGATATTGATATGGAGCACTGAAAAGTCCAATGTTTTTTTTCCATATCTCTGGTGTATGAAATATAAGTGCAGTATTTTTGTTGTTAAAGTTATAAGATCTATGTGTCAAAGGAGGAGTGCAAGGAATTGATCTTTTATTTAAAAAACAAATATTTCCTTTAAAGAACTTATTGATAAACTTGAAACAAGAAATTGATTAATGACCTATACTTGTGATATTGAGGATAAAAAAAATCACGTTATGAAATTTTAGATGACATTGATACATTCAGTTTAGTTGTGTAGAGTTTTGAACTCGACTCAAATATGATTGCTATGTATTGAATGACAATTGGCGGAATTTACCACATCGAAAACAAATGCGAAATGAAAGCCACTGTTATTGAATTGTCTTTTTTTGTCAGTGGTAGTGAGTTGAATAAGGTGATTGATCCTTTACTTAAAATACGAATTCTTTCTTTAAAAGAAAGCATTTTTTTCACTTTCCTAAACGGTATTACGTCCTTTAGATGCAATAAAAATGTGATATCCCTTACGGGAATATTTGTTCTCCATATAGAAAGAATGGACTGCATGGTGAACAAATATTTTTTCCATCTAGGAAAGTAACCATAGCTACTGAAGAATAATATAAAATAACCACTTCCGTACTCATCCCAATTCACATTCCAAGCACGTCATCAGAATTGAAACAAAAGACTTTGGTAGATATATTTTGAATATGGACCTGTGAGGATATGTCAGACATTCATAATCTAAATAAAAGGTCAACCTGACCACTTCTAATGAAAAGATGATATGCCGGACAATATATATGAAAAGTTATCGTTAACATCTATTGTGAGAAATTCTCATTGTAATCTTATAATGAGGCAATAGCAGGACTCAGAAATTGGCAAAATGATTAAGAAATAACTAATTAGGCCTATAGCTTTATAAAGGCTTTCAACTGATATACTGTACGTCAAATTGGGCAGGACAATGTGTGGAATGTATGTCCACAATAAATCAAGAGATGAGCCCATAGTCCAATGAAGCGCAATAAATTTGAGGAATGCCAGGTCATTTCTTAAGCTATAAGAAATTTTAGAGATGGTATGCTATAAGGCGAAATAAATGTCCCGAATTCCATCATTAACACAGGTTCATTCTGTATTTAATATTTGTCTCATGAAGATTATGATTAATATTTAGAAGGACAGCGCCATCCAAGATATTAAATTGCTTAGGAGTATGTGAAGCTAAAATGTGTTTTACGGCCTATTTATTGTAAATGAAGGTTAATTTAATTTCCTCTTTGAATAATAATTTCAATTACACTGTCAATTCTTCAGATAGGTAGTATACCCGGTATAATCCATGCAATTTTGAAAAAAGCGTGATTATAAAATAAATACTACCGTGTACATACAATTTCTTGCCTATGACAAGGTAGGCACCCGATTGTCCCGCTGGGACCTGTTTGAATGTACACTACCGACTTAACATCGGCCTTAGGACAGTTCTTTTACACTTGGATAGCGTAGCAATCTATTTCACTCCATATTGGAGTGAAATAGATAGAGACATCGTACGGACGGCGCACTTAGGGCTTCCTCTTGTTCGAAAGAATAAGCCCTTTCTTTCGTCCAGGATCGATCCTACAAAGAGACAAACAGTACGCTAGCCAATGACCCACCTGCACATACTGCTTTATATAACATATACCGTAATTATTCTAATAAACGGCGCGCCGTTTATTTTTTTCAAAGGCCGTTTTGCTGCGCCGTTTATTATTTTTTTCAACTTATAAATGGAAACTTTTTAGCTGGACAAGTTTATTTCATTAATTTTGATTTTTGCTGATGCCACTCTCGCATCTGAATTTATTGGCAAAATGAAATTGAGAAAAATAATTATCAGTGGTTCATTTAAAATTTAAATCCTTACCCTAGATTCAGATAACTGTAGAGGTTTAGCCACAGGACGATTACTATCATTCTCAACTGCAGAAATTGCCAACAATTTAAATGCTAAAGAATACTTTCTCTTTGAAACTTTTCTTTCAACAATATCTGCACTAAAGCTTAGTTTACACGACTGTGACTTATTGGGAAGTTCAACCTATCATGTGAAAATACTGTGAATCGCATTGCACCAGGGTCACCCACAGAACAGAGAGGGGGAAGAAAAATCCTGGGGTACACCAGTACCTCTGTTCAGGCATGAGCCTGATTCCTTATTGCAGTATAGTGCAATAGGTCAGACACCATGCAATATTAAAACTGACAAAGCATTAATTTACCTGCCAAAATTTATATTTTGGTTGTAAAATGTGGTGTTGGGACAGTATGGTAGGCTGGCATCCCCACACAGACGGGAGCGGCGAGTTGCGTTGGATACACGAGTTCTCGTCTGATCACTGAAGTTAAGCAACGCAAGCCCAGTTAGTACCGACATGGGTGGTCGCTCGGGAAAGCTGGGTACTGCTAATACCCAATAATCGTCGCATTAGTGTAGTGCCTGTGCAGTATATGCATTAGAACTATACAGTGGACAACAAACAAGTGGACAACAAACATTAGAACTATACAGTGGACAACAAACAACCCACACAGACAACCAGCCAATATTCCTGTGGGTTCCAGACGCCTGGCTGGGGTGTTCCCAGTCATAGCATGTTCAATGGACCCACGGACCCAACCCTGCCACAGGCTGGATGTGGTGATGATGATACCAGTACCCCTGTGTAGCATTAAAGGGTTAATCATTAAAAAAATTCAAGTTGACTTGCACGATCACTTCCAGACAATTTTGAAATAAACGGCGCCATTTATTATTTCTTTTCAGCTGAAAGGTGCGCCGGTTATTGGAGGGCGCCGTTTATTAGAATAATTACGGTAGTATATTTCCTTCTCGTTTTAATTAATGCAACAATAGTCTGTAAATTTACGATATGCTATTAAGGATACGTTGATATAGTCAACAGATTGTTATGATTTAAAACAAAGTGATAGAAGATCATCGAGAGGCTGAAGTTAAATTAGCTTTCTACAGACAAAAATCAAAGTAATGTTCTGTCTTGAATCCAGACTGCTTAAATCTACTTATTTTTCAATAAAAATACAGATCGTGAAAGTAGTAAAAATTTTGATTGCTTTCCCACCAAAACTGCGAAGTGAAATTGAGAACAACATATACTGTACATACATTATGTATTACGGAAGAAAATGATAGTTATGGTTGGCTGAACTTGTACATCAAACTTTCAGAAAATGATTGCAACATTACTATCCTGGTAGTGTCGCATATACCTGAACACCCTTGTGAGCATAATCAATGTCATTAGAAGCGTAACATGTTAAACAATGTTCAGCGAAAAATTAAAGTATTGCATTACAGAAGTGCTTTAAATTAAGTCAAAGACATCATTACAATACTAGAAATGTTATGAAAAGACACTAATACGTACTTGGAATTGACAGAAATTATATAAAGAAAAGTAAGTTTGGATAACATAACATAACATAATTAATTTTTTTGACCAGTTATTGACAAGATGGCGGCATGAAGTAGCAGTTTTTGTAATACACTAGATTCACGCATGGAATCATCTATAACCAGCCTGGTCTAGAAGAAGCTGATGAGGGCGCATCCCTGGGAGGGAGGAAAGATGGGAGGGAATATTTCCCGCCGTAGGCCCAGAACAGCCAATCGAAAGGTAGCAATTGATCACGTGATATGTACTGGTCTCTCTAATTGGAAGGAACTACGCAGAAGAATGTTCTCGAAGAACAAAGAAAGATAAAATCGCATTACGTTGGTCCTCATAACAAATTCGCATATTTCAGCAGTATAAAATGTTACTAATGACAAGTAAGTCGTACCATTTACTTTATAAAAGAATAAATTTACAATGAGGTGTACCTTTTATGTAAGTATGAGTGGTTTGTTTCAACTGAAACTTTATGTATATTTGGGCTACTTTCATCTTCTAACGGCAGCCCTGTTGGATACCAAAGGGGGAATCATGCTTTAGTCAGGACGACGACTAGCTTATTAGTTAGGCGGTTTCGAATGACACAAATCAACGAGCGCCGAAAGTAATTTTAGTAGTACATAAAAGTTAAAGATTTTCGTCATAAATGTTTAATTATACTGTAAGTATATTAAGTAATGGGGAGCATCTGAAGGTACCGCATCTGAATGCCTTGTGTATTGGCTAACTTTTGTTAGTGTAGTGACACTGACAGATTCTACTACCGTCCCCCTTCCAAAGATTCTGTTTCAAGCTAGTAGTTATTTACCAACTCCAAGGATTTTATTTTTTGTCCTCTGATGACGGATGAGTGCAGTATTTTTTCAACTTCTCAAAAACGCACTATCTTTACGTCGATTATGTATATAGCTATTTTGTATACATGCAAACGTTTTCAAACAGCTGATAAGTGAATGTGAGTAATGTGGATAATGGAGGTGAACAACATTTGTACTGTATAAACTAATGCAAAGATCAAGAAAGCGTTTTTTTTTTCTTCTGAAGATGGTAGGGTCTACTAGGAGTATTATATAAATGGTAACATGCTGATGCATGTAAGACGATAAGATCATGTGTTTACCTTCTCAACATTTCATTTGCGTAACGCCTGTAATTCGTATGGTTTCTTTGATATGTATATACAGGCTGGTAATTAAGTCTGTCCTCCCCCCCTCAAAACTTCTAAACCATGGCAGAACTGGAAAAGCTGATACAGGGAACATATAGGAAGTATGTGGATCTCCAATGAATGGTGACCTTTACGTTTCCTACAAAGACCCCTATTCGGCCCTTCCTTAAGCCTGGTATACACGTAACGTTTTCTCATCAGTCTTGCACGATCTGAAAAGACTAACCAACTAGACTGACACAAATCATGTGGCTACACAGCTCAAACTTTCACTCAAACTTTTCCTCACACTTTTGCTCAGTTGTTCTGAAATCACCGTGGAGGAAAGACTTACCGACAATAATCGCTGTATGTGCCCAAAAATTAAACAAAAACAAAGTCTGTACGTCGTTTACGGTGTTCCTGAAAAGAGGGACACTCTCCCTCAAATGTTCTCAAAGAACGACAGCAGGAATCAGAAGATTGTTTGCGTTTGGATTTAACCCAAAAAATAGAGAAGCAAGACACTGCCATGAGGCTAGCTGTCAGCCCCCATGACTGTATGCCTAGTTTTCTTGTCTCTGTTGCAGTAAAAAATTTATTTAATTTTACTTTCCAGAGGCAAGGTAAGCTTTGGTAAAGCTCCATGAACGCAGCAGATCGGTGCCCCATGTATGCCGCCATTTTCTTTCACCCCTAAACGCAATAAAAATATCATTTGTAACCTACAGCATTGCCAAAAGCAGACGACAGGGGAACAAAGCTCTAGCCCATCAGTCTTTTGAGAGGTTTGTCCAACCTCTTCAGTTCATGCAAGACGTCCCACTTGCTGTCTACACGTAACGTTTTGTTTGTCAAATCTGGCATGATCATGCAAGACTAATGAGAAAACGTTACGTGTATACCAGGCTTTAGAGCTATCTTGGGAACTTTATGTGATAAACCAAAAAAAGTTAATTAGAAAGCTATTGGGCCTATCAAATTATGCACAATGACAAAAAAATCTTGCAAATAGGACCAATGGTCACCTCACAAAATGATAAACATGTCCTGAAGGTCACAACTTTTTCACCCAATAGCTAATCAGGTAAAAGTCATAAAAGTTACAAAATGCCTTAATGAAAAACTTGGAAAGTATTATGGGAAATTGTTCCATTATTCCACAATTATGGTGACTGGCTGGGCAATGATGGGTGTCATGTTGAGTGCACCCTTTACTGGTGATTTCCTTCGGCGTTGCATTGACCCATTTTGACCTTATTGCTCCTTTTGCTGCTGACATGTACTTCAGTTTTTTTGAGGGGGCCCATTGGTTTGATTTCAATAACATTTTTGTATTGTGCCTCATTTGATATGCTGAACAACTTTGCATTTGACATCTATTGTGTATCACGTGTGAATGGCAAGATAAGTCCCAGAAAGGCTGAAACATCACTTTGCTGGGTTCTGTACCCTACCAGGTGTGGAGGAACAAACTGAACAGCAGTGATATTAGATGGAATATGCATCTGCACTTTTTATGCACCTTAAACACCTTTATGCCCTTTGTTGTTGACAAACTGTTACCATAATTAGGTGGAGGTGAAGGATGTCATGTGTTGTGGAATAATGGAACTTCCTATAATACTTTCCGAATGTTATTCATTATTAAAGGCATTTTGTAACTTTTATCAGTTTTTCCTTATTAGTTATTGTGTGAAAAAAGTTGTGACCTTCAGTTGACCTTCGTGATATGGTTATCATTTTGTGAAGTGACCATTAGTCTGATTTGCATGATTTTTTGTCATTGTGCATAATTTGATAGGCCTAATAACTTTCTCATCGACTTTTGTGGTGTATCACCCATGGGCCCAAGATAGGTCCCAGAAAGGGCCGAATAGACCCTTTGTAGGAAACGTAGAGGTCACAAATTGTTTGAGACCCACATACTTCCTATTTGTTCCCTGTATCAGTGTTTTTCGTTTCTCCCATGGTTTAGAAGTTTTGAAGGGAAGGGCAGTAGTGTCTGTGGGTCTACTGGACATACTCTGACTGGGGTCACCCCAGCCAGGCGTCTGGAACCCGAAGGAATAATGGCAAAGTTGTCTGTGGGGGGATGCCGGCCTACCTCTCGAATTGAAAGGTCGACTGTTTACTGAAAATTTCTGGCAGATCATCCTTTAGAAAAATGAGTGGATGACCGTTGCAATTTCAGCATTGACTCTCATTAGAACGCAATTTTCCTTTCGTTTCTTTTGACATTTGTTGTCTTTTAATATAACAACCAAGGAAAACATTTCAGCAAATCTCTGTTAGGGTGATGCAGAAAATGAATTAATAAAGTACAGTGTTTAGGAAGTAATAAAATACAATGCTATGGTAATGCGATAAGATGGAACTTGGGTACTTTAGAATAATTCATGTCCTAAGATTAGACAGGACTGATGTATACCCAAGAAAAGCTGAGTCAGGTTATTATACTAGGATAGGACTAGGCAGTTTGTAGTGAAAAACAAGTACTGTACTTAGTTGAAAGTAGGCGAGGATGGAGTTTGAGGAATCGCATATATACCGATGCTGTTCTTGCATCGGTATCTCATAGTTTGTTTACCCTCGTAGAACCCTTGAAGTAATATGAAACTCTTGCGTAAAATTATTATCATTATTATGTTTTTCGTTTATAAGTTTAAATTATACATTTTCATTATAATTCCAAAGATTTCTACAAAAAAATATGTCATAAGTGCATTGTAAAATTATGAATAATAAACACAAAAATACAATTATACATGATTAGTCTTTCACTTTGTTGGGGAATTTTAGGGTTCCAAAGAGAGGAATCCTGGTTAGAAAATACTCATCTTGATAATGTGAGGCTTAAACTACAGGCATTCTTGCAATAACTTTTATAGGCATTTTTACCGTAGTAGTTAATACTTTGATGTGCAGTAACTTTCCTTCGTTTTAAACGTATTGCTAATATATGTGCTAAAGATTGTGTTAAATTTCAGAATTCTAATTAGTGTTTGGGTAGCATGAACTTAAATGGGTTATAAAATATTTCTTTGATAACGTGATATAGTCAAACATTTGCTAATTTCTTTTGCATATGCGTTATTTGCTGACTTTAAGGGTGCAAGAAACTTATAATCAAAATATTGGAAGAAGCCTAGAGGATGTGTGAAGGCTTGCACATGTAGTAATAGCTATATAAAGATCAGTTCATGATGGGCCTGTAAAGCAATCACTATTTAAAGGTATATTTTCTTTATGAAAAATGAGGTAGTTTTATGTGTAGGAGAAGTAAGTGTCCTCGAAGGATCTCGTCCCGGTATGCGATGTGTATGAATGCGTAATTATTAACTGTTTAAATTTTTTTTCTTAGTTAAAATACACACTATTAAATTCGATAGGTAGCACACACCCGAACGAAAGGTCTTTGACGATTCGTAAGAAATTTTTGAGGGGGTTTTTAAAATTGAAAGATGGTAAAGAAATGAGGGATATTATCAAGGATGCAAAGACTCGATAAAGGAGGTGGAATGAAAGAGAAAGAACGTGCTCACCCTAGTAACATTTAGATTATATGAGTGTTGAATTTGGCACATATACACAGAATTACTTAGTGCAGCGAGTATCTATCGTAAGTCAATGTCTTTCGAAACTAACTGTGCGCTTGAATTAGGGTTGAAAAATCTCAAAGTTGCTATTAACTGAGCGCTTGAATTAATAGTAACTTGAAATTTTCAGCACTAAGCTAAATCTTTTGAGATTTTCGTAGCAAATGTAATGGTTCTTTCAGTTTTATTTCAAGTATTCACTTCAAGAAGTTTTATACTTCTCGAGTCCTTATATTACTGACAGAATCAGTAATAAAGTTACTGACCCTTCCATTTTGTCCATTAACTCTAGTTGCGAATTTCATGTACATAAAATTTGCAATTTTAACTAGATATTTTATACTGTACTTATTCATTACAGTTTGCATAAGCAATGCTTCATGTTTAGAATGAACTTGTGAGTGACCCTAAAACTATTATCATCCCAAATGCAAACTGGAATAGTAAAAGTCGACTTTTAACAACCTTCTAGCCACTACCACGTCATACTATTCAGCATTTCTAATCACATTTAACATAATATGTATGCGGCTTGCACATGTCAGCCTTGGGCTACTGAATAGTTAGCACTGAGTCGGAAAGTCCACCATTTTCCTAATTTAATCAATGGTCACTTGAATCGGTATTTCGAGAGAGTATTACTGTACTTAGTAACTCGAATTGTATTTCCTTATCCTCTTCATTAGTTATCTTTTGAAAAATTGCCAATCAACTTGCCCACATTTTATGTGTAGTTCAATAACAAAAAGTGGAAATCACGAACTTTCATTGCAAAATTAAATTGAAAGCTGTAAGCGGGCTCTTAATGTTATTACCCATTTAAAGCCTTAATTTCTCCTCACTCGGATGTGTAGGGTTTGTAACAGGCAGATGAAACTACACATTCCATGCACAGGGCCTACAATCTGAGCATTCTGCCAACTGACCTACAAGTAATGAGATCTAGTAGCAAAAGAAAAGATAAGAAATGAGCATCTTTCTGTCGCATTCTTTTTGGAAATAAATTGTTGGGACTTTTAATTAAAGAAAAGATTATTTCGATGTCGTTCGTTGCGAACTGTAACGAGTAACGATTATTAAGGTAAAAATATTAATATTTAAAAGGGAGAATGAATTCAAAATGCACTGTTGAACCTGCCCGCCTTTAGAGGAGTTTAGCCAGACAAATGTAATTTGTATAGTGTTTTTCACCCTTAAGTGCCTTTGAATTAGATTTGAAGATTAGAAGTAACTGTAATTACTTTTTGCTGATGAATGTGTTACACATCTTGTGTGGTTACAATATAAATGAACAACTGTCCTACGTTTAGAGGAATACTTATTTCATCTTACAAACGAGTTTAGTGTTGTCATGTTGTTACATTGTGACGTTAAGCTATGTGTGTACGATCTTAGTGTGTAACCGTCAGGAATGCAGTCTAGCACAACGTTTAAATGGCGTGGTGTCTTTATTAAACAGGATAACGAGGATATTATGGTATAAGTTGGTCGTAGTCAGTTCTGCCCAATGTCCATCACTATTTTGCAGGATATGCTAAATTAAAGTTGTAATCAATCTTGTCGTTTGTATTAATGTAATAACAGGCGCATTCTAAGTGAAGCGTCTCGTCAGTAATTATCCATTGAGGTGTTTCATGTTGTATCCCATACTTTGCCCATGAAGATAATTTAATTCAACATTACAACCTTTGGTCAAGTGTAAGTAATGCATGGTAAGTTGAGCTGTCACTCGCAGATAAACTACAGTAGTAAATTTCTAGGGCTCAAATGTTTTGAAAACACCGTTCTCCTTGGGTTTAAAAATTCATTTTTATTGATAACGGCCAAATATAATTAAAATAGCATTAAAACTATCAGTGTTGCTAGGTTTTCATTCAGGTAAAGAAGAAAATTTTTCCAGGGATTTTAAAGAACTGCAATGCTGTGTCTATGGGTCGCTCCAGCAGGGTGTGGATGGGACATGGACTTCTTTTCTGTTTCTCCCATGGCTGATAATTATCTTCATCATTTGCCTACTTGCAATCTGTGAAAGCAAGGTACATTGATTTAAGTGAGAGTGCCTGGGATCAGCGTTTCAGAATAATGGGAAAACAGGTTCGGATGTTATCCTTAAGATCAATGCAGGCTGGATGAAGTGGAGCAAGGCTTGTCTGAGCGGAAAGTCCCAAAAAAGCCGAAGGGGAAGTTATACAGGGCCGTGGTTAGACCGGCTATGCTACATAGATTAATGCTGGGCAGTGCAGAATCATCATCATCATACCCTTATCCCGCCTGTGGCAGGGTCGGGTCTGCGGGTTCTAGCCCTCCATTCCCGTCTATCTCCCACCAGGTCCCCGTCCACCCCACGCACCACCATATCCTTACTGACAACCTGCTTCCACGTCTGCTTCGGCCTCCCTCTGCCCTGGATGCTTCCAACCATCTGCTTACCTGAAATGGACTTAACGAGCTCCTCCTCCCCTCTTCTCATTACGTGTTCATCCGCGATGTCCCCCACCCTAGATGCGCAGCATTGGCATCTAGGCTACTTGCATTCGATTAACATTGATACAAGAAACGTTTGATACAATTTTTTGTCCGGTTTTGGGCATTACCAAAAACGGACAGTCTGCACTTGACAAGATACTCTTTAATTTATTCGTGATTTCGTCGCTTTGTTTGTTAGTAATTGATTGTAGCTACTATCCTTGGAAGGCCATATTTTTTTATATCATACTTATATAATGCTATAATTTTCCTCTACTATTGGGTAATTATTATTCCTGTCACGTAGATGCAAGTAAAAGTAACTTTTAAAGTTCATGATTTTAATGTGCTTCTATCTAATGATAACTAAATAGCGATAAGTGGATTTTAGTTCGTTGGCCATTTGAACAGTTGAGTGAATATAAATTTCCTATTTCCAATTAATCTTAATCATATTAAAATCAACTACTGACTATATAACATATTACAGACTCATAAGATTGAAAAAAAAATACCATTTTTAACTCGTCAACCGTGGAATTGAATGAATTGGCTTGATAGCTGAAATTTTTCAAGAAAAAAAAATTTTTTTCTCCTGCCCTACCTTAAATAGGGATGAAGGTTTTATAGTGCCTTATTAAGCGATATACGTTTGTTTCTTGATTGCATATTAACATTATGCTTTAATGGATGACTAAATTCAAATTAGATGCAGGAAAGTTGTGTTGACATTAGTTTTAAATGCTTTCTTTGACATGCTTCTGCACTCAAAGTTTGAGTAATCATCTGATAAATTATCGACTAATGATATAGGAGAAGTTAAAAAATATTCAAATCAAGTCCAATGAGAATGTGTATATATATATATGTAATC
This sequence comes from Trigoniulus corallinus, assembly GCA_013389805.1. NCBI lineage: Eukaryota > Metazoa > Arthropoda > Diplopoda > Spirobolida > Trigoniulidae > Trigoniulus > Trigoniulus corallinus. The sequence goes on along the minus strand of JAAFCE010009126.1, from coordinate 9,680,242 downwards.
GCTTATCTCTCTACTCAACCTAGATATAAATACATAAATATATTTCTTCTAACTTTGTTTTATTTACCATACCATTTTGAAAAAATATAGGTCGTTATTCTTCGCCAGTAGGATTAGGTGGGTTTGTAGAGGTTGAATTGAGTCGAAGATTCACGCCTCGAGTTACGGTTATGATTTATTTCAGGTAACGCCTAAATAATATCAGGATGTTATTGTGCATCTTGAAAGTACATGTTTAGCAGAAGAGAGAACTATATTAATTCAACCATCTGTCTCAAGTATATTTTTCAAAGACAAAAATGGAGAAATGGGTCTGAGAGATGATTTTGTGTCGGCATCTGCATTTCAGTGATTTAAAGTGAGTAATCTATCGTGTAAATAAGTAAAAGGCAGCCTTCCCTTCCCCGACATCTTTAAGTAGTTTGCAAGGATGTCTTGTGTATTTTACATTTCACTGTGTAATAGATTATACTAGAAATCAATATCGTTATGTACTCTCAACGTGAAATTTGCATAGAAATACAAGTATTTTGCGATGTTGTATGACGCTATACAGATGTTTTTCTTTTGCTTTACGTGTTGTTTGGTAAATCTATTGACAATTTTCCAGTTTATAAGTATAAAGTAGTAGAAGAAATGTTTAATATTTTCGTCTTTCTCTCTGATGAGGGAAGTCTATTCATAGATATTATTTCCTGTTCCTAACTTTGTGACGCTAGTGTTCATTTGTAAGATGCAAAGATCCCCAAACCCTTTATTACCGTTTTCATATACAATCTTTATTGTAGTAACTGTATATGCCTGGTATGCATAGGCAAGTTTTTAAAATTCTTTTCGTATTATTATTATTATTAAAGAAGTTATTTTTGTTGGATAGGATTTCTTTTTCTCGCAAATTTGCATTACAAAATTGCATTGCTTTAGCATCAGTGACTATCCGTAGCATCAATCTTTTTCTCTGTCTGCAGCTATGTTAAAATTCGCATCAAAATTCCAACATAAAATTATAGCAAAAGTGAACATATGTAAAGGACGGAGCATTATTTTATATGTGTATATTTTCCTGGTACATTAACAATTAGAAATCGGACTCAGAACTATAAATTGATTAATTTTGTTTGGCAAATCCATATTATATACCGCTGCCCCGTCCCCCTCCTCCTCCCAAATGAATGAAATGACCTTTATAAGAGATGATGGCAAGGGTTGAAGCCCTCACAAAGGATTGCATATTCATAGTAACAAAAATGAAACTACCAGTGATAATTAAAATTACTTCATTGTTCATTAAGTTAAATGTCCACGATAATATCCTAGGAATTGACATTATAAATAATTTCCACAGCGAAGAAATGATTTCATAATCACATGAGGCAACATTTCAGTTGAAATATTAAGTTTTTATTGTCATTGCATAACATCATATATTTACTCAGCGAAATTGTTACTTTATTTACTTGCTGTCATTCTACTTGGGGCATAGCAGACTCCAATCTTTTTAATACTGTAGATCAGCGGCCTTCAAACTTTGTCGACTCGCGCGGAACCCTTAGGACTATAAGATGTTTTAGGGGAATCCCATCCCACCTTTTAGAAAAGTATATCTTGCCACTGCTAACGAATTTTCCTTTTGACTCGCGGAACACAGCTTGAAGACCACTGCTGTAGATCAACAGTGGGCTTGAACTCTGGATCATCTGCATGCCAAGTGAATGCCTAATATGTTCTGTGAGCTTTCAGTACTGGAATGGGTCATTCTAAGAGTCCTAACTGAGAATGCAAGAAGAATTAGTGAGATGATTTGGGCATATCGTAGACCTAATAAGGGATCAACTGGTTAGGTAAAAGTGTGATTATAAGAATGATTTCCAGCATGCTGACATACCAACAATCTTGGAACTGATAGAGGAATCGTTAAGTGTAATTTCTGATTTTGTTTTAAGGAATTTAAAAAAAAAAAAAAAATCGGCGTTGCAGTAAATTTGTGACACAATGCAAAACATCACTAATAACATTCAAAATTTAGCTCATACCGCTTGTTCTTTGTGCTTTCGTCTTCTTTTTAGTCGTATTATTGCTGTTGTTAAGGTTTCTCAATCATCAGAACAATGGGTGTTTCTGTCTTTTCGATAAATGTGCGAGATTTTTTTGCCGACGATCGTTTCTTTTCAACAACCACAAATCTGCCAAATCAATTATTTCCTCAGTGTAGCCAAAAGCGTGAATGTGATTAACCTGACGAAAAAAATCTGCATTAGTTTATAAAAAATATTGATTTTTTTCCAATGTGACTTTTTGCGGGTTCATATATAATTGGAAAACATAAATGCTCTATGGTGAAATAGATTTTTCACTTTTTAAAATACATTTTAAACGTCAAAATCATGTGAGCAGAAGAGTTAATAATTTAGCCGGTTACCTAGAATATGAAACTGTTTCAGCGGCTTACTGGTTAGTGTCACAATTTGAGGGATCGATTCTTACTGAGACAGGTGACTGCGTTCGGACGGTAGCGGAGCTCCTTCCTCTGTCAGATGAGAATTTAAGCTGTGGCCTCTTTCCCCTATGTACGATGTCACCAGTGGCGGATCCAGGATTTTCGTCGGCGGGGGGTTTAACCCCAAAAACCCCACCCTGGATCCGCGCGTGGATGTCACCTTCCTATATGGAGTGAAAATATAAGTATAAATCACAGTGCCGCCACGAAGAAAGTAGGTCGACTTTAAATGCATTAAGCAAGGGGTTGCAGCATTAGGTCAGCAACCGGCTATGTATAAATACCATTTAATAGTTCGGTCGGGCGTACCCAACTCATCATAAACTCTGATTGTAAATTCCAGTGAAGGTGTAACGCATAAGAGGAAAGAAATTCGATAATTTTCACCTTTTTTCTTGGGAATTGGGTGACATACTTTGAGGAGCTCATTATAGTTCAGAACACATTACAGTACCGTTTTGGGGCAAAATGAATGGCTTTCAGATAAGACGTTTTTATATCTATTTCTTACTGCCGTATCATTCTCATCTGATTTATTATTAGATTTCCATCGTATGATGGTACTAGAAACTTAATTGGAGTCCTGGAGTAGAAAACCAGGCGACAAAATTGGCATTTCCATCGCCATGACTCCTTTTGTTTTCATTTCAATGGTTTTAGACTCTCCAACAACTGGAGAAACGAAGAACTGTTGACATACTTTTGTTGAAGCATAATCTCTTTATTAATGAGTGACTGCAGATTTATAATTGATGCCACTGCAAAGTATCTCTGGCTAGTTCCACAGAATTTAATTAAAATGTCCTAACTAAACATTGTACCCTTTCAGCTATTTACTGCCCCTCCGGTAATTTAAGTGCCATGTTGTTGCAGAGTTGCGTAGTGCAGCCTTTAGTGTAATAGTATATAGTTATAACTAAACGATAATTTTATTTATGTTAATCGTGATTCTCTAAAAATGTTTAGCTTTGTTTTGAAATCCACCAATGAAGAAGGTTAAATTTTGTCCCAAAGTGAGACCTTAGAAACTTAGTAATTGGCAGTAATTCTTAAGTCCTTGACGCTTATAAGCAACAACAATGCTTTATGAGGTAGTGTTTTCTAGGAAATAACAGTTTTTTTTCTAGATTATGGTTGGAAGCCAGATTTGAAAGTGAGAATGATCCTGCATGATGGACCACAGGCTCAACACGGCCTAAAAAAAGTGGAAAGGGGGAAAAAAACGTTGTGTATTTTTTTTGTTAGTGTGTTGCACTTTCTTTAGTGGGTAATCTCACTTTGAGAAAGATAAATAGGTGGATGTTTGTCAGTGCCATGGTAAGGCCCACCATGCCACAGGATTTAGAAAGTATCTGCGGGAGGATTCAAAATGACGTCATATATCTAACAAATGAACGGCTATTAGAGACTTTTATGGTGTGACATTAACGCATAATGCTTTCATGTGCATAGATCTTAAGTCTTTGTGTTCTTGTAGTGAACGATATTTTTGCTCGCTTTTCTCTACTCTCTCAATAAATTGCTGCCGTATTGTGAAGAAAAAAACAGGTTGTTAGTTTTATTCAGAAGAAAAGGATCAGGGACTTTTTTTTGGTAGTTTGTATCCCTGGAGTCTTTTATGGATGTCAAAGTGATGCATCGTTATCATACAGTATTCATAGTTTGATTTCTTTAGTTTGCTCATACTCTATTTTTTTTTTATATATAAATAAAATTGAGTTAAAACAGTTTTCCAAATAAGTGATGAAAAATACTTGATTTTTTTTCTGATTTATATGTCTAAAGGTATATAATATGAATATTTTATGATTTTAAATTAATACCTTTGATTATTTATAACTGAAATACTAGGAATTGCCTTTAAATAAAATTATAATTTATGGTTAAAATATGTACGGTATAGATTCAATGTATAATTTGACTTTGAAGCTGTTTTTATTTATGTTTGCATCGTATATTAAAGTTAACTTATCACTACAGTTAAAAACGTCATCATAAGAAATATAGTTCTGACGGTTTGAACGATGGTTTGTGCAATTTACAGAGAGATTTCTAGCTCGTTTAAATGCAAGACGTAATCAGGAAGTTGAATTACAAGAGTACTATAGCGGTCTGAATTATCTTTAAAATGTAGCTTTCATTGATGTTGTTTCCTTTCATAAGTTTAGGCATTAGAAAAAAGATGCTGTCACAAAATTAATATGGTGATTTATTAAAATGCAGTATCATTTATCAATATATTAATACTAAAATGGAGCCATGAAGTACTATGAAATGCATTTTCTGTTTATTTCTGAGTAGTGTATTTCAGTCTGGCGGAAGACAGAAATTCATGTTTCATGTGTTAAGAGTTCGAGAACGGGCAGGTGTCATATTTTCTGCCTGTTGGAAGTGTACGGACCTAGGCAAAGGGCACACCTGCGTACCATGAGCTCAACCAACAAACCCTCTCTTACCAATTAAGTTGTTTAAGGCGGCGTTCAGCGTAATTACCAACAGAAAAATGTATGGTACGTGATTAATAAGAGTCTATAAATAGTAAGTAAATCTGCTTATTGACTTTTATTTCTGAGAAACGTTTTGTGATTGATCCATAAAATTGCGTGCTGGTAAAGTTGGTAGAAGTGGAGTTTTTTAAAAAAAAAACTAAAAATGAATGAAATAGTATATACGTAAATAATCATCTGGCGTTTAATGAATAAATAATAGTTGATAGGTGAAAGCGTGTTTTTAAGAATTCAAAAGAGGATAGGGTGTTGTTTAATGTGAGACACCAGTAATAGCAAAAATCTGCGATGTATAGGGGAGACCGGGGCAAGATGACTAATGACTTAGAGAGTTTCCTGATAGTTATCTGCACCATAGGTATACTACTAGCAGTCCTCATTAATAGACGCTAGAAAGTCATGTAATAACTTAATGAAATAACACACTAAAATAAAAATAAAAAAAATAATTTGAAAACTGTTAGTATCGTCAACTTGCCCCGGTCTCCCCTATGTACTTCTTTTTAATCGTTTCACAGTAGTCAAAAAATGACAAATGAAGGGTTGACAGGCTCGCCAAATCAAGGGAATGAGTATGATGTGGTCCGTCTGGTTGCGTAATAGTGAATGACAGGGGAATTTCGGTAATCCTCCTTTGGTTGGTTTTTCTCATTTCCTTCTTCCTAGATCTATTGGACCTTTCAGTAGATAAAATAACCTACTATACTCTATTTTGTGGCCTATTACAGTTCACATTTGTAATCCAAGTCAATCCTTCAATATTTTATTTTTAGGTGTGATCTTTTCATCGTTTTCAGCAATTTCTGATTGACAGACCCCTTGTTTGAACCTTCAAAGGAAGGTCAATTATCTATTAATATATTGTATTTTTAAGAAATTTAACGGCATCGAAAACCAGGGGCAGATCCAAAGGGGGAGCAATGCAGCAATTGCTCCCCCCTCAGCGCCTCAACGGTGCGCATATTTTAAATGATGTACAATTCAACTTTGCAACTGAAGCTTTTTTGCAGTTGCTATTCCCTTTTCTATACTGCCAGTCTAATCTGCAGTTGGGGACAGTAGAGGACCTATTGTAATTTCAAGCTAGATTTATATTGAGGGATTCTGAATATTTAAAAATATTTAGGGCGCACATTTTTTGAAGTGCTCCCCCCTGATCCGCCCCTGTTGAAAACTCGCGTAAGATGACCACAATAAATTTTATTATTAAAATATTCGAATAGTTTGAATCGTGAGAAAATATAAGTTTTATTTAAGGATAATTAGAATGAGTAGAATATCATGTATACATAAAAAAAGTAACATTTATTTTACTTTTGCAATTATTTTAAAAATCACAAAGCATTAAATTGTCTCGAAATATAACTATAATAAAGTTACAAGGGTAGTTTTACAGGTCAGTGGGTAGGCCAGCTATGCTATATGGATGAGTGTTGGGGAGTGAGGAAGAGCTACGTCAATAGGGGATGCAAGTAGCCGAAATGGGAATGCTGAGGTACAGGAGTGGGGTGTTGGGAGCTGATAGAATTAGGAATGAGTATATTAGAGGTAGCCTGGGGATGGGTACATCGCGGAAAAAAATGAGAGTAAATAGCGGTAGTATGGACACTTAATGAGAAGAAGGGAGGAGCAGCCCGTTAGGTCCATTACAGGAATGCAGGTGGTTGGTAGCATCCGGAGCATGTTGAAACCAAAACAATCGTGGGAGCAGGTTGTCCGTAAGGATATGGTGGTGTACGGGGGTTGAAGGGGACGTGGTGGGCTAGAACCCGCAGACCCGACTCTGACACAGGCGGTATAAGGGGAATGACGGTGATGATTGCTTCAATGCAACTCAATATGCAAATGTGTAAAACCGAATTTCCCATTTAAGAGACCTTTCGGGTTAAGAAGCCGTTAAACATCGTGTCCCTTGAAACACTTCTTATCCGGGTTCTACTGTACTTTTTTTGAGAGACAACCTTGCATGAGGTACTGTAAAGGGAAGTGGCATTTTTTCTTCAGTAAAGCCATGTAAAAACCATTGTCCATCACTTCGTTCATAAGTTCCCTACTCTTTTCCTATCCTTGTCAGTCAGTCTCTTCCTCCCCACCCCTGCTTTGTCTTTGCATCTTCCGTTTATCTTTTTTGTTAGCTCAATGTCCTCCTCAAGTTCTACTACCTCCAAAAATTCATAAATAATTGACCCTGCTGTTGGCGGTAGAAGGGTTTTTTTTGTCGGCAGCTATCGTGTTGATCAAAGATCATTTTCAGATCCTCATGATACACGATACAGATGGTAAGGTTTCTTGGTGATGGCATCTTTCCTACGCAGTTCCGTAACGAGGGTATGCAGCGCCTGTGGCAAGCGTCTAACTTGCGCTTCCTCGTAACCCGATAATGACCAAAAAAGAACCCCGAAGACCCTTTAAAGAACCACGTTTTTTGTTTTCTATAGGACGGAAGGGGCACTTTCAGTGGCGTCACTAGGGTTGGCGTTACCCAGTGAGGTAAAATCATGGTGTCACCCCTTTCCGCCTGGGTACAGATCATACATCTAACGCCCCCTGAGCCCCGTTGATAGAGCTAGAATCCACGAAGAATAAGTCGAAAAGTTAAAAATGATACAAATTTAACTATGATCGATTTGAAGCCCAACTAGACCGAGCTCTGTTCTGTAAAATTTTCAAGTTTTCATTTTTGTATCTCCCGGTGCGGTTTTATTGAATGTTAATAATTAGATTCAAACTTTTATTCGGTGGACATACATTAACCCTTTAGCAATAAGCTTTGGGACTTTTGGGACTGCATGTGCTTATGTATGAGCGTCTTAACTCGGCTATGATAGATATGAGAATAGAGTGAAATGTAAATAGGATAGCACAACACTGTTATAACATTTTATTGACTTTTGGATATTGCGTGGCACACAACACTAAACAAACATGATTGAAAAACAGGACCCGAATATTCGTGGTTTTATAATGCGAGACAGTTCATCAATACTGCACTGGAACATCTAAGTCTCAATGCCTCTTGATTTAGCCGAACTTTTAATTAGAAATGTATCTACTGCCTATACACTTTGGGCAACAATTTAAACTTTAAGGAAATTTTAAATTTACCCACGAGGGAATTAATTTCCTATTAAATTCCTTGTCGCACTTTTGGATGCCTAATCCTGCCCCGGGTTGGAAGCAGGTTAATAATGGTGGTGTTATTAGTAGCACACGGAACTGGGACATGCATATGAGATAGTCTATGTTCTTCAAATTTAATGCACTTTAAGAAACAGTGAGGTAATGTTTTGGCTTCGAGATATTTAGAAATGTATTACTTGTTCGCAACTTTTATGAGATTGGTTGTTTATAGTTTAGTGATCTAAAGACGAACATCTTCGTCTAGTTTTGCTCTGCATTCCAATAAAGCGACTTATTTAATTAATAATTTAGTCGCCACTAGGTATAATTAAAGGCAACACGGACTAGATGCTTGGTTTTACCTGTGAAGTTTTATTATCGTTTTGTCATTGTCGGAAATTGAGCTTTACATTATGTAAGAGACCCGCCTCAGCGGTTCCAGGTTCGATACTTGGTCGAGAAGGATTGGCTTCTTTCGGGCGAGAGAGAGAGAGAGGTTCTGAGTGCACCGAGTGCGTGGGGTGTGTACGATGTCACTTGCACGTAAAAGAACCCTTTTTACGTGCAACACATAGAAATTTCCAGGTGTAGTCCTAGTGCCTCAACGTACAGTAGCAAAAAAAAGCAACTCCTAACCCTCTTCCCGCCTATGGCAGGGTCGGGTACCCATTTGTCCCTCTGAATGGACACAGGGTGATATATTGGTCATAGTTTTTTTTCTGCAGCCGGTTGCCGGCCAAAGCTGCACCCCTACGCTTATTTATCGTCGGTCAAGTGTTCGTTGGGGAATGCTACCGACGCCAGGGGGGCGAGCTCCTACACCTAGAAATTTTGCCTCATCTACCCGTTGCGTAGGAGAGAGGGTTCTTTTACGTGCAAGTGCCATTGTACACCCACCCGGACCTCGGTTTTACATCTCATCCGAAAGAAGGCACACTCGTGGCTTTTCTCTCGCCCGAAAGAAGCCGACCAACCACGGTCCAGTATCGAACCTAGAACTACTGGCATAGTTGCCGAGCGTGCTAACCACTATGCCACCACGGCGGGTCCTCAACGTACAGTAGGCCCACGATAAATAAATATAGGGGTTGCAGCATTCATTCTGCAGTCGGCTGTGTAAAAAAAATACGGTCCAACAGATAGCCTATGTGTCGCAGTGGGACAAAAGTGGGTACCCGACCCTGTCATTGGAAGGAAAAAGGTTAGTGGTTGCGTTCTACTTTAGGGAATGTGAAAAAGCGCAATTTGGTACTGTTAAAAGACTTCTCTACTGAGCATCTTCATAATATTTTCTGAAACTCAGTTGATTTTGGTAGTAATTTCTGGAAAAGATAGTGAAAGTCATTTAATTGCAAGTAATGTATCACAGCGTTTAGCCGTTATCTCTCAAGACTTACATATAGTTGTAGAGGTTGCAATGAAAGAAATATTTTAATGGCAATAGACATATGGGTGGTTGTTCATTTCGTAAATCTACATCAGTAGGAGCTGCCCATTAAAGATGACCACTGGAAGTAACTTAATGGTAGCCGAGTTCACCAGTGCGTAACTTTTCTCCCGAAATCTATCTTTACAGTTACTGGATATGATTCATGGATGTTTGACACGTAACAAGGAGTTATACATGGTGTGTGCATAATTCATGAGGAACATTTTTTTTAATAGAAATAATAATTTACACATTTGTTTTGCACCATATACGTTTCACGACAAGCATTAGTTCTTTTGATAACTGATTGATATTAGCATTGGTCACGTTTCCAACTAGACATTACTAAATTACTTTAGTAGTTGAGAATGCCTATAACTAGTTATTGTCCTTTAATAGCAGTAATTACATGACATTGATATATTTCCTTCCACATTTATAACGCACCTTTTGCGAAGTTCTTAAAAATTTCCTCTCCCCCTCTCCCTGATAGTTCATATTTTTTCCCTCTAATTGGTCCTTTGTCGAGATATAGCCTGACCCCTTGTAGTTGGTTGCTGGAAACTTAATATTGGGAAGTTGAGTCACTTGAGAGAGATACCATAAATATTCGTTTACGACCACCAGTAAGGTTTCAACTGAGGAGGAGTTTCACGCCAAATGAAAGCGCTGAACTGAAAATGCGAAATTGCAACAATAAGGGTGAGTTTATTGTCTATAATGTCTAGACTCAAATATGTATTTATAGATGAAAATGGCGTCCTATCACATTTTTCTTTTCAAGTTGTGTTCATGAGTTTTTTAGTTGACAGATTACTTCTTTACTACGTGTTAACGAAATCTTTTTGGGGTGAAAAAAAATTTTAAGACTGAATAAGAAAGTGACACTAATGGCACCTCCAGAATTGTGAACTCACTCAATATAAACGTGTTATTTCTTTCTCTAAAATAAGGTTTCTCTTGTTTGCATAACTTTATTTTTGTAATTACAAGAAAATGGAAATTGCACTCTATAAAAAGAGTGTGATGTTTGAGATAGTCTTTTTCTGTTCATATTTTTTGTTAGAAAAAAGTGTTTACCGTATTTTTATATGGTATATGACAAGAAATGAATATGGAATATATGAGCACAATTGGGACCAAATGACATGTAGTGTGTATGCACTGGCATGTATTATGTTTATGGAGTAATATGATTTTAAGATGCAAACTAATACACCGCAAAACCTGTGTAAATAACATCTTAAAATAGGTTGTCGCAATTGTATTTTCCTTCGAAGTTGTGTTTTTTTTTTATGGGATATTTTCCTACATGGCCACGTCCTTTATAATGTACTTATAGTAGCTGTTTGTTGTTTTAAAACTTCGATTCAATTCACTATAGTCTGTAAAATAAATGAATGTTTCGTTTTTCTAATGAATGTATATGGTTAAAAAGGAACTTATGTTTATATCTTTCTAGAAAATAATAATATAAGGAGCAGAGTTTGTTACGAGTATCTCATAGAGCTCTTATGAATACAGATCCCACCCTTTAATGTTGCAATTTAAAAGATAGAAAACGTCCACTACGACAAATAAAATCAAGTTTGAGGTTTAGGAAGTGAGGGTCGATTTAAATGCAAGGTACCAGGTTTATTTACAAGCACAAAACTTCTGTTATTATTGCACTTCATGCCCTCTGCCACTGACTCAAAGGTGTAGCCTTTCAAGATGGGGACAATGTTTTGAGAATTGTACTTCCTCTTAGTAGGTTATGATGTCAGAGATCAAATGTTGAAGTCAATCTTTTATAAGCTTGAGTTATGGTGTTATATTCCGGTTAAAATAAAGCTTATTTCCTAGGTGGAAGGACCTAGGTCGACACTATATACTTGGCCAAATGCGATATGGTAGACCTGCAGTACACATGTAACAACTACTTCATAACAGGGTTTTTTTTTTAGATTTAATGTTTGAAACTTAAAGATCAGTGCTGAGTTAAATAATCAAAATATCTTAAGTGTTCATTTTTGACACTTAATGCAATTGAGATATTTAGGCTTTGGTAATATTACTCTGTCTAAAATATTTTCACCAAACGGTGCATGGTAATTTAGGAACTCTTAATAGTTTCCGAAACCAATCTAATATGGTATCCACTTGACAGGCACTCGTAAAAGACTAAAAATGACGTTGAGATTTCTCCAATAGATTGCCAACTTGACTTAGGCTGGAAAAAATCGTTTCTATGGTCTATTCCAATGTGTTATGTTTAGAGAGTTTGAAAAACGTATGACCAACTGTATTATTGTGATATGAATTGTTTCATTTTGCTGATAGTGGATCTGATTTCTGATCTCATTTGCATTCACTTCAGACAACTACTACTACATTTAACGCCCGAAAGGATAAATGATATCTTTTGCTTTTCTTTAGTTGATGGTGTTAAAAGCCCTACTGTAATTCGCGCTTACTGGAAGTGGTAATATGCTAAAAACTGTGTTTCAAAGTAAGTGAAGAGTGTTTGATTTAAATGGAAAAATTTTATACGGTTACTAACTACTTCCCGTAAGAAATGTTTTAAAAAGGAATTTAAATGATTCAAATTTGTCCATAATTTTGTTGTATTGGTGTTGCAGTAGGAGATTCCTAGAAAGAGTTAATCCTTGTTAAAGTTATAATCAGAATTTCTGAGAATTTAACGTTCTGAAAAATGATCCGTTTTCCAGTCCTCGAAATTTAACTGGTTGTCTGAATTTTTTAAAGTCTGTGGAAGAATTATTTTACGACGATATATATACATTTGATGCATAACTTCAAAATTGCGTAAAGACTTCATAACACAGTTATGTTATTCAAGAGGTTAAGACCTTTAGTCTACGTGCCTAGATTTGAATAGATTCTTCTAAGAAATCAAGTTACCCGTTTGACAATTTTATCTATATATCAAAATTATTGGATTTAAAGAAAGATTGTTGTATGGTTTTACAGTTTTGAAGTGTCTGGAAGTTCAGGTATTACATGTCGCCTTACGACATGTTCGTAAAATCAACAAGAGTCAACTAAGAGAGAGAGACACAATAAATTTGAGTGTTATCTTTTATGCATAAAGTTCACTATTTTATGATTTTCAAGGCGCAATCAATAAGCCCAAGAAAAAGAAAGTTATGCTTACAAAAGTCTCTTATCAGTTTAACGGCATTTCAAGCAAGGATTTTAAGCACATCATTTAGTGGATCAAAACATTAATGCAAACAGATGTTTATATTTTTATCAGAAACAACTTCCTGAGTAGGCTATATTAGTCGACTGTGATAAGGTGAGGATTGTTAATAACTCAATTAGTCAATGTATTTTGTTATTTAAGCTGTGTTTGTTGCATGATTTTTTTTTTCTTAGAGGTGTTTGGTTACATGTTGTTTGTCATGAGATATGCATTTAAATAAATTCTGTGGTTAAATCGGTTTAGGATTGATAGCGTGAGGTTGTTCCAAACGCCTAAATACACTGAAATTGTGGAGCTAGGTTGAATTTTTAACGAAAATTTTTCATAGTGCAGTAGATGGGTTTCAGATGTTGATCGAGTGCTTTTATTTCCTGCCTCCTGAACGTGTGTTTGGAATCGAAACTAGTTGTATTTTCTGACGAGAAGGAAGTAACTGTATGCTGGGGAGTAGAGTAGTTTCTAGGTGTTGTGCACAATGACATCTCTACACCTTACAGCAGTGGTTCTCAAAACGTGTTCCGTGAAACCACTTCAAGTGTTCCGCTAAAAAATTTAATGCACAAATAAAGCAATGGAGAGATACTCTGATGTGACCCGCAGAATCAGTGGGCGAGGAGTTGACTGAAGTGGAGACAGGCAAGCGGAGTCCTGTGTGATAGGAGGACCCCAATCTAGTTGAAAGGGAGGTTCTACAGGACAGTGGTTAGACCAGCTATGCTATATGGATCAGAGTGCTGGGCAGTGAGGAAGAGTCCTGTGTCGAGAGCTGACAGAATTAGGAATAAGCATATTAGAGGTAGCCTGGGGTGGTGGACATCGCCGAAAAATGAGGTGGTATGGGCTAGAGTTTCTAATCCGAATAATGGAATATTCGATATCCGGATATATTCGGCCTGTTTGCAAGTATTTGATATTCGAATATTTTAGAAATTATTCGAATAATATTCGGAAAAGTTTTAGGGCCATTTGTAACTAAATATTTTGCAAATGTCGACATTATAGGATAAATTCAGCAGTTAGTACAGTCGATGGTTTGATGCACAGCTTATTTATCTAGATTTCCAGAAATATTATTGACTTATTCATGCATGTGTTAGGGTTAGGGGCTATCCACTAACTGCTTGTATAAATTAAGTTCTCAACAAATATGGGATATTTTAGTTTTTACTTCCACCTACCCACTGGGTGATCCTTTGACTACCAACAAAACAAAATAAGTGTACTTCATCACGTGTACTCCATCAGTGAAATATTGGGTTATCCTAATTTTAATTGAATTAAAATTGGGTTATCCTAATTTTTCAGGTAAGTGATGCATAATAGATATCATCATCATACCTGTATCCCGCCTGTAGCAGGGTTGGGTCTGCAGGTTCTAGTCCCACACGCTACCATATAGTTACGAGCAAGCTGTTCCCACGTCTCTCCCTGCCCCGAGTTCTTCCAACCACCTGCATTCCTGTAATAGACCTAACGATCTCCTCCTCCCCTCTTCTCATTACATATCCATACTACCTCAATCTACTCTCCTTCATTTTACCACATTGTCCCCCCACCCCAAGCTACTAATAATATACTCGTTCCTAATTTTATCAGCTCTTGACATCCCACTCATGGACCACAGCGTTTGCGTCTCAGCTACTTGCATTCTATTTTTTACATGGCTCTTCCTCACTGCCCAAAACTCTGCTCCATATAGCATAGCAGGCCTAACCACTGCCTTATAAAACATCCTTTTCAACTTTATTATAGTTATAGTTTGAGACACTTAATGCTTTATTTTTCAAATTAAAATATTGTAAAATGAATTTAATAAATTAATTTTATAATAATTTTATTCATTTTATTATTATATATATATATTATCGTACCTATTTTAATAACCACGGAAAAGAGCTTTTACATTGTTCTCTCACAATTCAAACTATTCGAACATATATTCGAATAGTTTGAATTTCACCCGCGGCAATTCGGTGGCGTAGTGGTTAGCACACTCGGCAACTGCGTCAATAGTTCCAGGTTCGATACTGGAAGAGGCCGCGAGTGTGCCTTCTTTCGGATGAGAAATAAAACCGAGGTCCCGTGTGTGTGTGTACGATGGCACTTGCACGTAAAAGACCCCTCTCTACTACGCAACGGGTAGAGGAGGCAAAATTTCCAGGTGTAGGAGCTCGCCCCCTGGCGTCGGTAGCATTCCCCAACGAACACTAGACCGACGATAAATAAGCGTAGGGGTGCAGTTTTGGCCGGCAACCGGCTGCAGAATAAACTATGACCAATATACTACCCTGTGTCCATTCAGAGGAACAAGATGGGTACCCGACCCTGCCATAGGCGGGAAAAGGGTTAGGAGTTGCTTTTTATTCGAATAGTTTGAATTTTATTATTCGATATTCGAATAGCTGATGAAGCCCACTATTTGGAAACTCTAGTATGGACACGTCATGCGAAGAGACGAAGAGGAGCTCGTTAGGTTAATTCCAGGAATGCAGGTGGTCGGTAGCACCAAGGGCAGGGGGAGACCAAAGCAGATGTGGGAACAGGTTGTCCGTAAGGATGTGACAGTGTGTGGGGTGGACGGGGAACTGGGGGAGAGATAGACGGGAGTGGAGTGCTAGAACCCCGCAGACCCGACCCTGGCACAGGCGGGATAAGGGTATGATGATTGATGATGTAGTAAGTACCAAGTGTAGAAGGTGTACAACCTGCTTTAAAGTTTATGTTGAATTGTAAGTGTTCCGTGCTAGTAAAATGTCACAGTTTAGTGTTCCCCAACTTCAAAAAGATTGAGAACCACTGCCTTAGAGAGCGCTTCCGTTATCAGAAGAATGGCTCGTATTTTAATAGAGAGGTTCATGGAACCAGCGAGACAGGTAAGCATGTAGAAATGGAGGGGAAGGTTGTCTCCTTTCCATAGAAATTATTAGCCAAATCATTCGAGACGTGCGTGATAGGTCAGTAAGGGCTGTTGATCAAGCCAGTATGAATGGCTTATATTCTGTTACATAGAACATCCGAATTGAGCTAAAAATCAGTGGTGGAAAACGTACAAATGAGCCATTAGCACTTAAGAAAAATATGAATGCTGCAAAACCACATCCCTATAAAATTGATTAAGCATTAGGTTTTACAGTAATTTTGCCTCTCTGTTCGGATAGCGACTTTTTATTTCCCAGGTGACTTGTTTTCTGAAGTAATTTTGAATATTATACGATTCGCCCCGTACCCTGTGTACTGTGGTTTAAAGTAATGTGTTTAAATGAGAAAGGAAGCTATTATTGTAAAATATTGAAAATCCTGTTTTCTCTTCGTTGCCGAAATTTTGAAACTCGATTCATATACAAGCAATTGGGCTAAAAGGACTTTTCAGTTTTTCCTCCATAAAAATCGATTTGTTTCTTAAACCCCAAAGTAGATTCTATGTTTTAGTGCATTCTTTCATTTTCACGTTTTTGGTTCAATGAAATAAGGACCTAGAGCTTAAATTCTTTATTATAGAGGTCCTAGTGTAGATTGTGAATGATGGTATCATAATTCTTCGGTGCTTTTGAGATATTTGGGGTAAAAAATGTTCAGTGCTTTTTATATGAATTTATGGAAACTTTACTACCAACTTGTGACGTATAACATTTCATGTCGTGTTTGTGCTTTTTTTTTTAACATTATGGAAATAGATTAAAAAAATACCGTGGCCTGTTGCCTTTGAAGTATACAAACTACATTTTATCCTAAGAGTTATTATTATAGGTTATCCAATAAGGGTAAACAACATTGCAATGAAATAATAATTCAGGTTTAACCAGAAAACTGTCACTAGATATTTGAATTGTGTTTTGGCTAAGCCATCAATATTGTTATGGCATAAATTTCTATTTTAGAACCGGGGAAAGGTAATACTGTTTATTATTGTGTTGTGTAGCCTACGTTTATTTTGTAACCTTTTTTTCTTGAAATATATAAATTGTGTCGTTTATACGGTAAAAGAATTTGTTTCAAATCATTAAAAACAGCTGTTAGTTTGAGACTGAAGAATATGTGTGCGGATTTGTCATTCAGCAATCCATTTTAATTTTATCAGCGCACAAAATTATATTTATAATGTATTTATATTAAATGTTTTGCGCTTTTGTTCTTTGCTGATATTCAGCACTCGAGAAACCACCATTCATTTTTAGATTCCGTAAGGTTCCCCTCTTATCAGATAGTAAACCACAGACCTTTACCAAGGCGAACCTATGTAGTTTGAGTTCAAGAGAAAAGTGCGTCTCTCTATATTCAACTACTGAGGTTGGCCAAATTGGTGGCCGTTTGCACCAATTACACTCTTGATCCGTAGAGTTGATGTTGACAGCATCTTTCTGTCGGACAGAAGAAAAAAGTAGTGATTTAGGGTAAATTTGACACACGACACTTTCCGTTTTCAAACAGGTGCTTCAGGACATCATTTAAACTGTGTTAGAGATCAATACTTCAGTTTGTTGGTTGCACAATAGATTTCAAAATTTTCCTCATTACGTGTTATAAAGAATGACCATTACGATTTTAAGTGTCATATTACAGTTTTTTTACTGTTAGAGGACATTAAAACCAGATAGCATCCGTCCTGGATTGAAGAGTAATTCAAGTCATCATCGTCTTATCCTTGTCTCACCCATGGCGGGGTCGGGCCTGTGAGTTCTGTTCCTCCGCTACTTTCCATTTTTAGCCAGGTTCCCTTCACCCAAACGATTCCATATCCCGTTTAATTACTTGTTTCTAGGTATTTAGGGAGCGACTGTATTGCGTTGGACACACCAGTTCTCATCTGAGCACTGGAGTTAAGGAACGCAATCCCCAGTTAGTACTACTAACATGGGTGGCCGCTTGGGAACACTGGGTACCGCTAATACCCGAAAATCGTCTAACACCGTAGTGTCTGTGCAGACTACATTAAACTACGCTGTGAACGGGGCTCTAATGATGAATTGTAGTTGAAGAGCCTTAAAACACCAGCAAATCAATCATTCCTAGGTAGTTTTAGGCCTACATCTACTCAGTTTGTAACCGAAAACCTGCATTTCTCTTATCGATGTAACCAACTACTCCTCTCTCCTCCTTATAATATGTCCATACCATCTCAGCAGGGGCGGATCCAGAGACGGATTAGGTGGGAGCACTTCAAAAAATATGCGCCCCAAATATTTTTAAATACAGTATTCAGAATCCCTTAGTATCAATCTAGCTAGCAATTGCAATACTGCCATTTAGATAATGCCCTGTCTTCAGTGCTTTAGCCAACTACAGACTGGACCGGTGGTATAGAAATGGGAAGTGTGCATCAGCTGAAATATGCGCCCCATTGAGGCACTGAGGGGTGAGCAATTGCTGCATTGCGCCCCCCTCTGGATCCGCCCCTGCATCTCAGCCTACATCTCTCATTTTATTGAAGAGTAATTCAAGAATTGCGCAATGTGTGCCTAAAGTTAAAAATAACCAACAATTGAGATATTATTCACAATGCCTTATCAAATTTCATCCTTATCTAGGCGTTCGGTAGTTAGTTATTCTAGTAGCTAGCTATTCGAGCAGAATATTACAGGTGATATTTCTCAGGTTTATTTCGTTTGAAGTATGCATATTATGAAGTTGCTGTCTCTTAAACGTCAAATTTGTTGCTTTTTCGATACGTGAAGATATTGGCTCAGGCGTGGTTGAAATGACAGGCATTTGCATTTGACAAAAGCAAATACGTTACTTTGATGCTATTAGCACTGCATTGATGGTACAATAACCGTTCGTATTTAAAACTCATTCAGTTAGGAGCGTTTTCTCACATAGAGGGGAATTGTTATTGCAAATCGATTTTTGTATATTCATGAAACTCCAGAGTTATCATCTATTAATAACTTTTCAATGCAATAAGCAAAAGACAATGTACTTACCAATCTAATACTTATTAATGTGGAAAATTTGGATGTGAAAATGCTTTTGACAGCCAAAAGATATTTTTTTTCATGAAATTAGCTTTGTTTAAAAAACAAAATGGGTGGGTGACCCCAACTGTAGCATATAGGGTCTTCAAACACTTATCCGGCCTGTGACAGGGTTGGGTCTGATTGTCCTCCCGCCATGTCCTCATCCACCCCACACACTACCATATTCTTACGGACTCTGCCATAGGTAGGAAAGAGTTAAAGTGATGACAGTGTTATGGGCCATTTTTTTTCACATATACTTGTTATGAATTCTCAACAGTGTAACTTTTTGTCACTTATCAATCAATATTCATATTAATAAAGATAATTCAAGCGTGAAAAGCGTTAAAAAAATAAATATGAGTATTTGTTTTTAATAATATCTATGGGATGAGATGTAAGGGTAGTGAATGTGTAATTTGTGAAGAAGGTTGGAAATATTCGGTTGGGAAATGTCTTGATCTGATTTTCTTTGACTGTTGTCTTTATCATTCCCATGAGCTGTTTACAGAATCTTGTTTAAGTTTCACTGCACTCTCAATTAACACAAAAACACTGAAGAAAATCGATATGAACTGATAATTAAACCAACATGTGACTTAAGGTTTACTCAAAATGAGATGACTTTGGCACTGAGATCAATATCAAGGGCCTTTTCACTTGGTTAATGAAGGTCTATGATACATATTGGGAGAAAAGACAACGTTTTTCTTTTTTTGCTGGTTGCTTCTTCTAACTTTCAACATGAGTTCATCTCACTCAGTATCTTCCCCCTCACACTTGTTTAGTCAACCAACAAGGGTCTAATTCTGTGTTAAAATCACCTACCAGTATTAAACAGATTTCAATCACTTGACCATTAGCGTCAGATTAACACAACTTTAATGGCCGTCACACCTTGATGGCTGTGCATACTGATAGGCATTTCCTTTTCCTGTTTTAGACGTGACCTAAGATGCGGAATTGTCATTGTAGATCTGTTAAGTAAGAGCATTTGTGAATCATTTTCTTGCAGTGGTAATAGGGCCTAATACTAGATTTGACTGATTGACATGTTGATAAGGAACATTTCAGTGATGCTAATCATTTTCAAATATTCAAGACAGAGGGAAAGAGAGGGGAAAAAAAGCAGTAGCTTATCTGAATGTTGCAGTTTACCACAAAAATAATAAATAGTTATCGATTCAACTTCTGCAGATGCCATTTTTTTCATAAAGGGTGATATCTGTCTTTTTTTATATTTGATATAGCGTACAACAGCAGATCAACTATACATTTATTTTTGAAAAGATGTTAGTGTCATTCGTTTTAACTGTACATGACATTGTAGATTTTTTATTTTCAACAAGAAAAAAAGAGGAACATAGAAAGATTACTATAATTTTATATATTGTAGGTGTGTGATATTAATTTGATGTCAAATGTAGCCAACTATTGTTAATAACTCTCTCAATTTTTTGGTTTGAATTTTATATACTGACAGCTCCTCAGATTCAACGCGATGATGGGAGGTCAGTGAACAAATATTTTTGCTACCCTTTTTTTGATAGATTTTATTAACTTCCCTGTTTACACTTGATAAAGTAATAATTCAATAAAATAGTAGTTCCTACAGTGTGCTCCATATAATAATTCATATCTGATTTATTTACTCTTTATATGCATATAAATCATAATTAAATTATGAATTCAGTAGCTCCTACATATTTTTGATAAAATGTTGAATTTCAAATTGGTGTTATAACTCATTAAAACGGGTTTGTGACTTTCGTAATTTGCCTAAGTCATAATTCGGTTAAAAGAAATATGTTTTTACTAAATATTCATTTGTAAATGCCACAGATGTTTGAAATTGCTATTGAAATGACAGTTCTTTTGCAAATTGTTATACACGAAATAGGACTTCTCATCTATAAATATCTAATAATTTGTTTGTTAAAGTAATTCATGAGGAAATTAATGGAATCATTATCAGTTTTTATCAGTGCAGCACATTATTTTGATTGTTAAAGGGTTAGTAGTTTAAAAATTAAAAAAAATGCAACTAAACTTTACGATTCTCTGCTGACTGAAAAAAAAATAGCTGTGCAAATTCAGATTAATAGGCTTTAGTTGGCACTTTTATTTGGGATAATGTAAAAAAAGGATGATATCAAAAATGTGTGACGTTTGAAAATGTAAGAGGTGTGCAACCCTTTTAATAATATTTTAATAAGGATATTACCTGAATAGATAATTATGGCTGGAGCAAACAGCAATCTTTATATCTACCGGATAACCACCACTGCATTTAGCTTCATTTGGTTTATGGATTGAATTTTAAATAAGGTTGTAATCTAATTATGACTCTTGAAACAAAGAAAAATGTCTATTAAGTCTGAAGGAATGTATAGGATGCAAATTATAAAGTATCTTAGAAATGAAGATGAGACGAGGTCCTGGCTTCCTTTCCTTACCAAAATATTGACTTCATTATAACACTCACATGCCTTAATTTAATTTTGTCATTAAAGGCAGGCATAATGTTTTCATTAATATAGCTTTTAAGATATTTTTCTCTTTATAATATAACTACATAACAACTGTTGATTAGATATAATGTTTCTGAAATATGACAACTATGTTATTTGCTTAATGGGGAATCATATGTACGGTGAATGTTTGCATATCGTAAATTGATAGGAAGATAAATTTAGAAGAGTTTATGCTTTGATGGCATTTAATCTGAACCAATTGAGTTTTTATATGATATATTTACTTATCGATGTTTTCTTCATGATCTGAAAGTGTTGTCTCACGTTATAATTTTATTTCTTTGCAAATTAATCAAGTTTATTACGTCTTATATCCGATTAGGAAATGTTAACGTATGAAGACAATTAGTGCCACCTTCTGTTAAAATGACGGTTTGGTACTATGCGACTGAGATGCATTTCAACATCTTTTAAATGCATTTGACAAACGTAATCATACGGTATGTGCATAGCTTAAAAGTCCGCAGTAATTTTTGCTTGTCGAATTTGATGATGGCCAAGTTTGTGACGACTATCGTTGTCATTTAAGTGCCTGCAGTTAAATTTTTAATTAGGAAAAGTAAGGTCATTTGCAGCGAGCATGTTAGCACATCTGGTAACTTGTTAAAGAAATTAAAAAAAAAAGAAATGAGAAATTTCTACATAGCTTGAATTTGTCAACTTTTTTAATGTGCCGTTAACAACTCAGTAGTAATAAAATGAGTTCCCGTTTCTCTCAAATAGGCAAGTGGTGCTGAATGTTAAATGTACTCGTTAAATTTATCTTGAAATGGCGTACCATTTGAAAAGTATTGGGCTATTAGTAGAAATATACCAATTTTTATCTAAACTGACGCAAACTTTGTTGATTGCTTTTTTAAACTCTTGCTTTTATTGGTGTTCGGAACAGAGGGATCTCCCATACCTTTCGCTTAGTACATTATAACATGCATAAAAGGTTCTTTAGTGTGTCGATGGGGTTCTTATGAATCTAACGATTTATTTCTTCCTCAATAGAAAAACGGTCATAAAGCGCAGGGGTACTAAAGGAAGACCTTGTAGTGACTCTTCATCTGGTATGCCGTAAGAATGACCGTATCTATTGCTTTCTAGTGTTAGTCCCTGAATACCGTTAGAGCTGCTTCAAATTCAAATGATTTAGCAGGCAGGATCCTCATGGTTATGACTGTATCCTCTGCAGACGACGTAAGGTAGTTCATCACGCACCCCTATCAAAATGCTTCTCTTCAAGTTAATCATGGGTCAAGACTTTTAATTGAAATTGCACCGGGCTTACTAATATTCATATTCCAATAAAAAAAGCTTTCTTAATACTTCTTTAAAAACATTTGATCAACATTGTTTTTCTGGAATGTTAAGTGATCCGACATCTTGAGACTTTTTGCCCCAGTGAATAGGACCTTTGCACTCAAATGATGTCATGCAAGTGTAGAGACCCAATGCTTTACTTCTGCAGTTTCGAGTTGTCCCTTGTGTGACACCATCACCATCGATCTTGGTCAGCATTCAATCTACGAGTACTTACAGTACGTATATCGACAGGCTCACTACTTGCAGTTCACTAAGACACTTAAATTCACAGGTTTTGCTAGACAGATATATAAAGGCTCGTACAATAACCTGCATGTAGGCCTCTCTTGATTTTCATTTAATATATTGGTAACTGTAATCATCTCTGCATGCAGTAAGAGGGCGACTGAAAGGGGTGTGGCGTACGACCGGCATTTCCCATTCATGGACTTTTTATTTCCTTTATTTCATCAGTGTCTACTTGGTTCTCTCAACTGATGTACCCCCGACCTTACCATTGTTATACTAGTGTTGGACAGAGAAAGAAAGAATGCGGAATTTTAGATTCATTTTGTTCAGATTTGAATGCTGAGGCAAGGTGTATGTGTGAGCCTGAATAGTCTCGTACGGCATATCAATCATGGTGTTTCTTTTTATAGATCCATTCATGTGCAACATTACATATTCTATATATCTAGTGGGATATTCAAAGGGTTGATAATGTGGAAAATGAAAATCGGCTTGTGCGTGACTGTGGTGAGAACCCCTCTCGGTGGCGCAGGAAGTAATGTGCTCGACTGCTGCGTCAGTGTTCCAGGTTCGGTACTGGGTCATGGTGCGTTGACTTCTTTCGGACAAGAGGGAGGTCCCCAGCGCATCTTCCGTCGGATGGAAAATGAAGCCGTGGATCCGTGTCTTGAAGGTGCGCGGGGTGGCAGTATTAAGAGGGCAGCTGACCGTGTATAAGATTTTGTCTTTTAGGTCGCCCGTCTGTTCCCAATTCCGATGGAACAAAAAGTTTACCCGACTCTGCTCGAGAATTTACCGCCCCAGCAATGCCTTATAGGAATACAGTTATAAATCAATTTTTATTTTCCTTCTTCTTCTTTCTTGGTGTTTAAGGTCCCGTCAACTACAAGGTCATTAGAGACCCGTCCACTGCGTAGTTCTAATGCATAGACTGCGCAGACACTACACCAATGCGACGATTATTGGGTATTAGCAGTACCCAGCTTTCCCGAGCGACCACCCATGTCAGTATTAACTGGGCTTGCGTTGCTTAACTTCAGTGATCAGACGAGAACTGGTGTGTCCAACGCAACTCACCGCTCTTTTATTTTCCTATGAACACTGCTAGAAGTAACGTTTACCTGTTGGATCAATCAATGGATTGACTTTTTTGGGACTTTGTTCAGTGACTACATTGCGAGATGTTCGAGGTAGTTCTGTCTCACTGATGTTTGTAACACCATGCCTGACCATCAGTTCCTCACGCTTGTGAAAATATTGTTGGAATCGTTGCCTTAGTGCTGTGATACTGGAGCTTCCACTGGTGAAGTATGCAATTTTGTTGGCGTTCGTTGCGACTTCTTCAAGAATTAATGACCTGTAAAGGGGTATCGGCTTACTCCCAACGTCATACTTTGAAAACACAACATAATTAAAATATGAGCGAGAACCGATACTATTGCAAATTCAAAACAAATGGTGTCTCGTTTTTAATTATGAGTGCATGCGAGAATTGGCGACATCTACAGTTTAATTTCCTTTTAGTCGATGATGTGCATGGAAGGTAGGACCCAACCAACAGAGCCCAATTCAGTAATCAAAGAAAGCTAATTTATCTTTAGTAAGATAGAACCTTGTCAGCCACAGCACGATATAAATGAGTAGTAACCAGAACCATAACATCCGACATATTATTATTATTATTATTATTATTAAGAAGTAGACCGTCGGATATATGTTTGTGGTAATGACTGTATGCCCATCGATTGTATCGGCTTTTTTTATAGGAGCTTAAATCATGAAATTGCGAAATCAACACCCGAGAATAAAGGGTTAAAAGGAGTACAATTCATATGCAACGTTGGTAGCTATTAGATTGACTTTTATCATATCTACAGTAGAAGTGGTAAGTGACCGACATATAAATTCAGTAAGAAAGAAAGGGGGGAAAGGTTTTGGATTTTTGATGAAATAATTTTTCAGTGTAGTTTTCTTCCGGCCCCCTCCTTCCCTTTCTTCTATCCTCCATGTCTCCATAGTGTGTCTAACGAATCTTTCCTCATGTATGGTGGGGTGGAGGTTTTTATTACATCTTTGAGGATGGAGACAAATAAACCCTTCACACATTCATAGTTTTTCTCTCGCTATATATATAATATGGATTTCATGTTGTTCACAAGACTTTCACGTAATGCAATTACAGTGTACATTACTGATACTGAAATGTTGTAATGCAAGTCCATGATAAAAGTTCCCCCTAGTGCTTATTATGAGTTTCTTAAGCCAGGGCTTTTTGGAGAGGGTAAAAGTTAAGGTGTGATGACGAATCAAGTGTAGAAAGAGGGAAGAAGGAATAAACTGTCTTAAGAATGTGTATAGAGTTTGTGTTTAGGACCTGAAGGGTGAGGAAAAGCAAGTTGGGTGATATGGTGACGAGAAGAAAAGATTTAAGAAAGAGAGAAACGACATAAGCGTAAATGCCTCACACAGACAAGACAGATAGACAAGAAAACTATCAAATCATTGTAATTCAGTGAGCAACAATACGACGTCAAATGAAGCTATGTATAAGTTTATCAAAGGAAGGCAGAGTATTGAAGCACATGAACTTATTGACCTAAACATATCTTTGCCAAACAATGACCAATAATCATGGAGTTAGTTGTATGTCACTAGATTGGTGAGCTAAGTCTGTATTAAGAAATAACTTTAAGTATCCTTTCTGTTCGAGTTGGTAGATGTTATTGTCTGTCAAGAAAGTCAGATCTTTTCTGCAAACCACGTTTGATTTTAATTCTTTTCATTTTCACTTAACTAGGAGCTTTACTTTGAAAACTTGACAGCTATGAAATCTCTGACATTGTTTACCTGTGGCTTTGTTGAATTCTGAAACCATAGTAGTTTATTGAAGTGTGACCTGACACCATGGGTGTCCGCACTTTTTCCCCTCCATTTTCCTCGGAACGAAAAAAATGACTTTGAACACACAAGTTGATCCGATTCTCGGAATACTGTCTCCAAATCTTTTCCAAAAAAATAACTAACCATTTTCCCGTCTACGATAGGATCGGATGCCCATTTTTGTCCCCCTGGGACACATGGGCGATCTGTTGTACAGCATTCTTACACAGCTGCCTGCCGACCTAAGTTACAACCCTTATGCTTATTTACTGTCGGATTACTGTTCATTGAGGCAGGGGCAGGCTCCTAGACCTGGGAATTTTGCCTGACCTACTCGTTGCCTAGTAGAGAGGGTTCTTTTACGTGCAAGTGACATAGTGCACCACACGGGGTGGGTCTCTCTCTCTCTCTCTCTCTCTCTCTCTCTCTCTCTCTCTCTCGTGAAGAACAACCTACCTTTATTTGAAGAACTGACGCAGTAGTCAAGCACCCTACCGTACCTTTTCTCCACCGAGTCAGGTTCCTCCAAGCCTTGTCCCTCCTCTGGAAAAATTTCTGCTGGTGCACATGTCTGACACTAATATCAGTTCAGATGTTTTTAATCAATATTTTACACTGTCACGTAATAAAAATTTTCAATAACATTGTAAAGAAATGGCATAATTGGCACAAATCCTAAATACCATTTCAGGTGTTGTGGCTTAGTACTGATATTTATTGACCTCCTCTGGCAGAACATTTCATTAATAGGTCCCTACAGTTCTTATTCAGGCGGATTGATAACTTTCAAAAGCTGTGTTTGTTATGCCACAGTGGCCGGTCATCACCCTTTTTTTCTTTAAGGAAAAAGTCTGCGGGCCCCGCCGTTCAGGTATATTTATTTCTTGTGAGCTGAACTAATGAAATGAGCATCCCTTGGTGGCGTCTTTTAGACGATCTTCCATTGGGAGAAGAATAAAGCTGCACTCCTGTGTTGTATGCAAGAAAAAATGAACACTGATTTGCAAAATTCTCTCTTGTAAAGGCGACTTCTACCCTGACGTCGGTAAATTGCTTCCATAGGCAACTACACTGGTGTTCAAAATTAGGAAAAGGGTTAGTGATAATGATGATGAGTCGTGGAAACATCAATAATGTTGGTGCCTCTGTTGAGCTTAAAGGACTGGTGTATGTTTTAGCCCAAGTAATTTGTGTAGTAAATATAAAATCTTGAGCATCAGGACGACGCTGTCACTGTATGACATGAATTGAGAAGTGCTTCTGGAGTAGAAGCGTCTTTTGTTTCGTTGGTGTTTTAGGGCTCTTCAACTACAACGGCCATTAGAGCCCCGTCCACTGCGGAGTTCTAATGCAGAGACTGCACAGACTCTACGCTGATGCGACGATTTTTGGGTATTAGCCGTATGCAATTTTTCCAAGCTGCCATCCATGTTAGTACTAGCTGGGATTGCGTTGCTTAACTTCAGTGATCCGACGAGAAGTGGTGTGTCCAACGCAATACAGCCGCTCCCCACAAACTACGGATGTCACTAGTAAAGTGCAGCATTCTGCTGTTTGTCTCCTATTGCCATAGCCGCAGTAAAGGCGAACGTTAAATAAAATGCATTGTTTTGCATTCAGCTGAAGATGTGCAAAATAGAAATGCAAGCGAACATAAACGTCATAATGGAGATAGAATTGAATAGTTGGCCTAAGTGTACTTTTATTAATATTTTAGACTTTATTTCTTGGTATAAAAACTCTTCACATTATATTTTGAAAATGCGTTCATAAAATCCCTAGTAGTCGGTCAGAAATACTTCTCTACCTGCGTTGTAGATAGGGCCTATAACTCATATTCACGATGTATGCCTACGTTCATAAAATATTAAGATTTTTATTTTGGTAAAATATCGTAACCCTTCATAATCGACTTGCAGTGAGTGAGACTTGTCATTTAATTTTCAAGTTGTTGTCACCCCTCCCTGCCGCCGCAAAAAAATTTTATTTTCATCCTCATCTACAATCATTTATGCTCTCAACGTTATCTTTATGTATCATTTCTCTTTCACCAATATTGAATTTTTTTCTCAAAAGCGAAAACATTTTGAAATAGCGGATATTTCTGGAATTGATGATTAAAATGTTTGATATCTTAACCAATTTCACTTTTGTGCCGCTATCAAGTGCGATGCTTTAATTAAAACGCTGCGTAGCTGTCATTTTCATCTCTTGAAATGCTTTTTTTGTACTTCATTGAGACCAATTTTAATTTCATACGTTGACTACTGCTATTCATAGTCTGACTCCTTTTTGTATGAGAGGAGAGAGGCACTGACTAAATACCATGACCATCATAACATTTACTAAATTGAGTCATTGAAGGAATAAAAGTGATATCTCTTAATTGGCATATATATATATATCTCGTTGAATGACCTGATATATAATTAATATTTGTGATGACAGTAAAGTTGAAGAATAAGTGGTCTTCATTTCAGGCTTTCTAAATGGATTCTGAAATGTTAAATTATGATGTCATATTAACTTTTGTCATGGCATATAAAAATAATTGTTGGTTTATTTCCCTTGTGAAGATTTTTCCTTTCTTAGTCGTTGTTGTCTTCATCTTGTTCCTCTTCTTCCTACTTTTCTCCATCAAATCTTCATTCTTATGGTATACAAAAGGTCACTTGTAGCAATAATATAAATTTGAATTTATAATTTCCATAATTTGCTGCTCTCTGAATTGTGGTTTGCCAGATATATAGGATAAGGGCTTTGCGTTTATAATAGATGATAATAATTCGTTTGAAATTGCATCTTTGCATTGAAATCTCTTCTAGAGGATAAATGTCTAGCGAGTATCCTCAATAAAGGATAATAAATCTACTAACTGTGTATACTACTTCGGACCATTCATTGAATAAGCATTAAAAGAGTTATACAGTAGTAGTGGTATTTCATAATTTTTGTCAAGAGTGGCCAGGAAACGTTCACCTTCACCCTTCACCTACTACTGCTACTATTGTAAGAAATCAAGGGATCTTTAAAGTAGTTTTTCTTCATTAGTTTTCAACCAGTCTTCTTTTTGTTGTTGTTGAAATTGCATTTTTCACGCCCGTAAGGCATCCTTTAACCCCTTCCTTCCTTGCTTTTCTTAATTCCTATTATAATTATAGCGTAATTATTTTGCAGTTATGCAATCAACGCAAATGACTCTCAAGTTGTTTGTGCTCTTCCTCCTCCTCCTCCTGCAAGTCTAAAATATAGGGTGTTGATACGGTTAAGGCACTAGAGATAAATGATGCTTTATTATTTTATCATATATTTATGTAGTGAGCTTAGGGTTATTTGTGTTTGGAAATGATGCTAAAAGAGATGCAATTGTCATTAAATTGCCCAGTTTACTAAATAATAAGCATCAAATTAATTTGTTAGTAATAAATCTAAATCTAATGCAAATGTAAGGTCTCTAGTGAGCTGAAGATTTATACTTAGAAAGCAATTTTCACCACCTGGTGTTTTATTGATGCCTTCTTTCCTTCTTCCTCCACTTTAAGTTGCAGTCAAACCCCTGTGTGGAGTTTGGCGATAAACCAATTTAGTTAATTGTAATCTATGAGTATTAATGTAAACGCTCGAGTACAAAATAAAAGGTTGAATAACATGGCATTTACTAACTTTAACAATGAAATCGATGCCAAATATTTCAGTCTCGGGTTAATTGGGCTGTTGTGTAATTTTCATAACTCTTTATGCCATTTTGCAAGTAAATGAGTTGAGGGACTTTTCAATTTCATATCAAATTGCCTTTGAAAACATAAACAATCCATTAAAATATCAGACGTGGATTCAAATAGCACCTGGCTTCAATAATATACGCTGAAATGAAAACCTTGTTAATTGATCCACCATTATGCACTAGACTTTTCGCTTCTCAGAAATACGTGGATCAATGGAAGAGGCCTGTGCATTTTTGAACTTTTGGTTTGCTATTTTCATTAATTTTGTTTGGATTTTTGTATATTAGCGCAATGACGATAATTATATCCACTTATTGGAGCTATATTTGATATCAGAATTAAAGTAAAGCGAATATTTTCTGATAAATGTGGCACTGCTATAGATTCTGCAGTGTGATAATGAAACCTAATTCTACCTGTTCATTAATGTTTCGGTTAGCAGCTCACTATTTAGACTAATTCGAACAGATTGGGAGCTACATTTTATCAGCTCTTGACAAATTAGTTATCTGATTAGCCTCGAATATTTGTCGGTAGTGTCTTGGGATAAATATATTTGTGCAGTGTTTCCTCAGATTAATGGGAATGTGCAATGTGTGAAATATAACCCCCAAATACAGGTCCCACTCGACAGTTGCGGAGGATGTCATTTCCTGGTTCTAAGCTTTACTGGAATTTTGATGACAACCATGGTGATTTGGGTTTCTGTTATCCCGAATCCGTAGAGAATCCTTACGCACTTTGAATGACGAGTCAGGATTGAAGATTAAATATCAATTCCCTACATGATTTTGTTTGAAAAAAAAGTTTTGTACTATATAAGGTCAGAGTTGAAGTAGCAATTTTGTTCTTGTCACCTAGTAGGAGGTTAGAAATGACTGACGCCGCTCGCTGCCTACCGCCAGGGAACGAGCTCCTACGCCTGGGAATTTTGCCGATTTACCAGTTGTGTAATGGAAAGGATTCTTTTATGTGTAAGTGACACCGACGGAAGGCGCACCCAGGACCTCCCTCTCTTCTGAAGAAGCTAACCAACCTCGACCCAGTATCGAACCTGGAACCCCTGACGCAGTAGTTGAACACGTTATTTCTGCTCCACCGAGTTTGATGTCTAAAATATATTTATTGAGTTAATCTTTATTTTTTGATATTCTTGCTATGGAACTGGAATAATTGTAGTGGTGCATTGCTATCCCCAAGTTGCGTTGAACACACCAGTTCTCGTCAGATCACTGAAGTTAAGCAACGCAAACCCAATTTAGCACCAATATGGGTGGTTGGTAGGGAAGGTTAGGTGCTGCTAATTTTTCCTCTCCTACATCCCCTATACCTACCTCCGTCTCACCTGCGAGCAGCCTCTTTAGGGTTCAGCCTGTTATGGCTGCTTGGCTTACTCCCCAACCCATTAGCATAACATACTATACTGCCAGTCCAATTTGCAGTTGGCTAAACCACTGAAGATAGGACATTGTCTAAGGGGCAATAGAGGATTTATTGTAATTACTAGCTAGATTTATACTAAGGGATTCTGAATATTTAAATCAATTTGGGAAGCACTTTTTCGAAGTGCTCCGCCTCTGGATCCGCCGCTGCATGTGTCAAAACCATGTCTGGTGTTAGTGGAGGCGTGTTAGTTCCAGGTGTGTTAGAATTACAGTCAGGTGGTCATTGTTGG
The DNA here is from genome assembly GCA_013389805.1 of Trigoniulus corallinus. NCBI lineage: Eukaryota > Metazoa > Arthropoda > Diplopoda > Spirobolida > Trigoniulidae > Trigoniulus > Trigoniulus corallinus. The sequence goes on along the minus strand of JAAFCE010009126.1, from coordinate 9,649,174 downwards.
TCAATAAAACCAACATTACAGTCATCATTCTAAGTTTTTCTCTCTGTATCTCTCATTTTGTCTGTGTGTGTGTTTTTTGTTTTTTTTTTTAGGGAATTTCATAAGGCTTAATGCTACTGGGTCTCTCTACTACTGTATATTTCTCTGGAAGGATACTATCTATTCAAAGTCCTCATCATTGAATTTAGAAACAGGGTTGAAACTATATTGAAAATTCTTTATTATAACATGTATACATATATTCATATTTATAAACTAGGAAGACATTTGTCAAAGAAATATTCAGCGTAATATGGAAAATATCCAGGGGTGGTAGTATATGTGAAAGGGCTAGCAGTAGAGAAATATATCCTTATTACTTTGTTTTGGAGTTGATTCAGCTACTACTATACTACTCTGGGCAGTATAATGTTGATGCATAATAAATAATATAGATGTACGTCCTTTTCCTTTGTATGAAATAGGAAGTTTGCATGAATCTTACTGAACATTTTTATATCACGTGCTATTTTTAGCTATTCAAATACAGTACTGTCATTCTGCAATTGTAAAGATATGTGTATATGTCGGATTTAAAGAGTTAATGTTAAATTTCAACAAAGGAATTTACAAAAGAAGCTTCACTGAATACAAAAAAAACTGGATGTGATGATCGTGAGTGCCATTTTCCTTACAATATCATAGGGGGGATGCTGTCAAGTTGTACAAGAAAAACTAATGGAGTGCACACTCTGCGTAAACTTTATGTTACTATATTATTTGGGTATATATACACACACACCGTATATAAAATTATTGTATTGTGTGTTTCACTAAAGTTGCTGATTTCATTTTCTCTTCTTAAACAAACTTAAAAATATTTTTCGATAACTAGTGAGACTCTATCGTAAATAGCGTGCAAGGTGCGAAGCAACTTAAAAAGACATGTTTTAACGATTAGCTTAAAACCTCTTTCGTGTTTTTCAACATTGTTGACTAACTTCTTTCATCTCCAGCGGTGATCACTGCCAACAACATAAGTAAACTTGTCGCTTTGTATTACAAACTTTACAGAATATTACATTGGTCCATTAAATTGCTTGTGAGTTACGTTTTTTTAAGGTCCTTAATAATAGAACTCCTACAGCTTTTAAAAGCATTTGATTTGAAGGCGACAGAAAGATGGAGAGACGTTTTAAATTTTTCTACTGCAAGGAGATAGTGTAATATCGTAAGTTAGCATTCTCTAAGAATTAAGACATTATTTATATTGGAAAGTCTAACGTTACTGGCCCTCTCAATTTATACGTTTTCTTTATCATGTTATTTCAATTTCACATAATTTTTTAGATTCAGAGAATGAAGGGAAGTGCCCTACACTATTTTAATAATGACTTATCCTATAAATTCGCAAATCTTCATGAAAAAAGGTAATTTCTACCTATCGTTTTTTCAAGATGAACATAAAAAAGTTATTTTTCAGATTCTTTGAAATAATTCTTGCAATTACTGCTATTATCATTCTTGGTGTAAATCAAAATGTGTGCGAAATCCATTGCAAGTCTATAATGTCTGACAGACTTTTAACTGCCACAATTCTTAAATTTCATCAATCAGTACACTTAACCATAAATTCAGTCTCTGGTGAGAAAGATACAGTAGAAATATATCTTGAAGTGCTTGGAGATGGATTAAGTTACTCCCCCCACACAAGTTCAGGGTTGAAGTATCCATTGTCGTCGCCTCTTTCTGCAATTCGCGAGAACCACGACCGGCTATCACTGACGTAAACATGTATCGCATTGGGATTTTAAGGAGAGAAGCCTAAGGCATTGTCCAAACTACGGTCGTGTTTTTTTTTTACCGCATTCTCTTTCCGAATAAGTGGTCAAGTAATTACTGTACGGAGAGCACAGCCAGCGTACTCTCATGAGGACCCATGGTTTTATTGCAGGATCGATGTTTGCCTTCTGATGGGAAGGAAAGCATTGGTTACTAGTGGTCCAATGTCTTCGTATGAAAATATCCTTTCTGCACCGAGGATAGGGTAGGTGGCTAAATATTTTAATCCTTCTTGCCCTCCTTTTGTTCAAGAAAGGCCACTAGCGCTAAATAAGACGCTATAACCGTCGAGCATTGAAGATATCCTGGTTTTTTACTGGTCGATATGTTCCTGATTGAGATCTAGAAGTTATATTGACCTCGTCATTGTGCCTGAGCACTGGTGAAATTCGTAGGTGAAGGGTAGTGAAATTATAGGCTCGATTTCTGATTCATTTCAGTGGCAGTCAAAGAAAAGTGGGAAAGGTGATTTTCTAAATACAAATTATTGTCACCACTTAGCTTGTTTTATGACTTTGACCGGTTGCACCTATAGCCTTTCGTTGAGAGCCATTGGGAAGTTTGATTGTTAGATCTATTTTTGATTTCTTCCCATCAGATGTCAATCGGATATAAGTTTTGGGCACATTTTGCCTTCTGCAACATTCATTTCAATCCAATATCATTATCGTTGAAGTAAAAAAATCCATTAACTATATCCTGTGGAGACCACTTCCGATGGCTTCCAAAATAGAAACTATGTTACATTGAATAGAGTCGTGCTGGTACTATTTTGAAAACGATTGATGATTTCATATTAACAGCCCTTTGATGAAGAAAACAGCACTTTGATCCATTGTACGACCACGGAATCAAATTATATATGCGCAACAATGGATGTATACTTCATAGTATATATCGCACACAGTTTTAATTTCGAATCATCATCATGTTCAGTTCTCCTTTATGACTGCAGCCATAGCACGGAAAGGGGTTTGCAGGAGTTTGGCAAATCTCATCGGGATGGAATCGGCTCCTTTACACTATGCCCAGCCCAGTGGAGACAGACGAGATGGTGCCTGTAATCATCTGCACCTTTTTGAAAATCACATGTGTGGTAAATTTAGCAGCCGTACGACGATATTAGCAACTTTCTTTCTAATCAAATGCGTTTACGAAAGACTGGTCAGTGGCCAACTGGGATATAATGGATATTGCTTTAACTTCTGGACAGATTAATTTATATGACATAGTGATATGGTTCATCCTCGTCAGACATTTCCTCTTATGAGTGGATATTTAGGAATGTTGAGCTCTTGATGGTGTACCTCTGGTAATGTATTCTTCCAAAATGTCTTATACAATACTCACATTGGTCTCCAATATGTCCTATTGATCTCACTACTCGGGCTCATCTTCAAAAGGAAAAAGAAATTAATGTAATTTAGATTGGTGTATCCAGCAAAGATATTATTCTTATTTTCAGTAACGTTGCAGGGAGTTTCTAATATATGTCATATAAAAAAATCTCTCTCCCTGGGACATTTTTCAGGTTGCTTCATCCGGTTTTCAGTAGATTAATAAAGGACTGCACTTGTTTCTAGATTTGGATGCAAATGGAGAAGGAAAAAACTGTCCTATAAATTCTACGAGCAAGCTTCACAGGAAGCCGCTCTTTGATAAAGACCTTTTTTTTGGTACTGTATATATATTTTATCGTAGGACCACTAGGTTGGTATCGTGATACAGGAAAGAAAATGTGGTTAAGCCTAAGTACCATTATTGATCATGAGAAATCCAATTCAGCTGTTATGTTCATATATCATTTTTTCCCCTGATGGCTTATCAACATAATTGAGTATTATCATTATTACCATCGGAGGGATATTAGTTCCGACCTGTTAAATACAGATGTGAAACATTCGCATTACTAGTTAGGATCAATACATCTATCAAAAATGATAAAATATTACTACAGGGTGCATCCCGATATTTCTTAACATAGATTTTGCTTACAAACACCTCCTATCCCCTTTTCCCGCCTATGGCAGGTTCGGGACCTCGGTTTTACATCTCAACCGAAAGAAGGGCGCATCTATGGCCTCTCTCTCTCTCTCTCTCTCTCGCCTAGAACCACTGGCGTAGTTACCGACCGTGCTACCCACTGCGCCGGGAGCGGCGAATTGCGTTGCACACACCAGTTCTCGTCTGACCACTGAATTTAAGCAGCGCAACCCCAGTTAGTACTGACATAGGTGGCCGCTTGGGAAAACTGGGTACTGCTAATACTCAAAAATCGTCGCATTGGTGTAGTGTCTGTGCAGTCTCTGCATAAGATGTATACTGTGGACGGGGGCTCTAATGACCTTGTAGTTGAAGGGCCCTAAAACACCAACAAACAACAAACAAACCCACTGCGCCACCGAGGTCTGTTTCAGATGCTCATTTTCAGATTTTTAATATTTATTGAGTAAATTGAAAACCCGTCTCGGTGGCCCTGTGGGTAGCGCGATCAGTATCTGCTTCAGTGGTTCTAGGTTCGATACTGGACCGAGGTGGGTTGGCTCCCTTCAGGTGCGAGAGAGAGAGGCCCCGAATTTGCCTTCTTTCGGATGAGAAGTAAACCCGAGGTCCCGTGTGGTGTACGATGGCATTTGCACGTCAAAGAACCCTCTCTACTATGCAACGGGTAGATGAAACACAAATTTTCAGGTGTAGGAGCTCGCTCAGCTTTGGTCGGCAGCGGGCTGTGGATAAAGACTGTCCAATATATTCCCTTTGTGTCCATTCGGAGAGACAAGATGGGTACCTGACCCTGCCACAGGCGGGAAAAAGGGTTAGAAGTTGCTTGTATTGAGTAAATTCTAACCATCTTGCCGTTACTTTCAATCCACTGAGAAACAATAGCAGTGATGTTACTAAAGGCGTTAATATTGAAATGTAACTTCCAGTAATTCAAAGAGTACTAAAAGTAATGAGAAACAAAATTGTTTATATAACCTAGAGGAGAAGAAAATTTTATGAATGATCGTTAAGCACCTTTGAGACTCCCAAAACTAGAAAATACAGAATTAATTTAGAGATGGTCAAATAATTTTCAAATGAAAGGCATAATCATGAAAACAGATGAACTAAGTCTGCGTCATAAACTTATTTTGCACTTAATATTTTTTCTGTCCTTCCTTCCCTTTCTTACCAATTCGGAATTCATTTATTTTATGTATGAAAATCGAAATGAAATCAAAGTGTAAAAAAAGAAAAAAAAGGAGAAGTCTGAGTATATTTCTTAGATGCCAAGGGATTGACCACCAAATCATCGACTCTGACAAAGTACTGATCTGTGAAAATCCAACTTGGTATTGATTTTTTTCACTTCTTGAAGAAATCCATCATCATCTCAATTGATCAGGAAAGAGGCAAATGCACATAGAGCGAAAATGAAATGTCTACAAATCTAATGTTTAAATCAAGTTCATATCGGCACGTAAAGAATAGAGAGTAAAACCATTTTGAGGTTGGTATAGTTTTTTTTGAGGCGACAGTAAAGAGGGCAAAGGGGCATGAAAGGAAACTTACTGAACTCGAAATGTATCAAAATGAGAAATAACTGCAATTTAGTATTTTCTGCTTTGAATATTTAGGACTCTTGAAGCGGTGGTTGTGGTCACAAAACTATTGAAACTACATCAACTGAATGTTGCTCCGTTACAATTTTTAATTTATGAGGCGTATTCTCAACGAAAACGTATAAAGATTGAAAATAGCAATAAATATTTATTGTGAGTTTTTATATGTGTTTCACCATTTCTCACTGTCCATAGGCAGGGAACGAGATAGTAATTGCTTTTTTTTTTGCACCGTTCTCCACTATAATCTTAAATGCAAGACCATGCCCATGTCCAAAACTTTGTGCAACGTTTAGGCGTTTATACACTGCAGCTGACATGCAGGAGTGAAGTCGTTATAAATGGTTGTTTAATTGGCCTTTGTTGAACCATTGCACCCAAAAGAACAATTTTTAACACTGATCCTCTGTTGTCACTAAAAAGTGACTTGGTTTGAACTCAACTCACCTATTTTGAAAGTCTGTTTTCATGTTAAGGTGGTTCAAATGATTATTGTTGCACTACTCACCGCTGATCTCTTGCCTCTGAAGGCTACCACAATAGGCATTTTAAACATATAGGAGACCGTGACCTGACTTCCTCTTCTTTGGAAGACTGTCAGGAAGGCTCTAAAGAGACCACCTACCTTGACTAAGATTGAACCACTGCACCGCATCATGAGCTCTATAATCAAAGGACCAGCTAGGGACCAATCTATGTAAATACACATGATTATTATCTACTGCTTTTCAGTTTTGACCTAACGTTTTTGATGGAGGGCGGGCCAGTTATTGAGTTATCAGAGCGGATCAATTTTTCTTGTGCTTGCGAAAGTTGTTAGCAGTAGTTCAAGAATTATTCGAGGCAAATATCAGTTATTCTGTGTTTTGTCATGTTTTATTTATACACTGATGTCTTTGTCCACTTTCCGGTTACTCTCTTCGTGGAGTCATTTCGAGGTAGTAGAAGTTGCAATGCCTGATCTCTCGAGTCTGCCAATTTCTAGAAAATTTTCTCAAATCCCTGGTTGGAGGACCCAAAGCGCAACCTAGTTTTGAACCCCCCCCTCCTTGTTCGGAAAATTAAGTAACGTGCTCATGTTAGTGTAGTACTTAATAAAAAGACTACCTGATTAATGAGCAGTTTTTTTAATAAATCTCTAGTTTTAGCCTTTCACAACCACAGATTTGAAGCTGCAAACTTTCGAGGCCCTTAGACAATCGGAAACCCCAAGCGCGTGTGGCTTCTTCCATTTGTTTCCTTTCTCCTTCGTTTTATTCTCCACTTCCAATCTGCCATGCCAAACTTAAGATGATGGATCCTGCCGTAGGCAGGAGGTGGGTTTATAATAAGGCAGAAAAAGCCAACTGCCCTCGTTACTATGAAATGCTGTTGTACATGTGCTATGTCTGTTCCAAAAGGATGTTTAGATGAAAGCTAAATGAAGGAAGATAGGACGAGTTGAAAACTTTACATATAGCTTACTATATTAATTTTCTTTCATAATTTATTTTGTTTTGTATTGAGTCTATTTTTATTTTGAGAAGAGTAATTGAATTTTTATCACACAGTTTTGATAATGCCAGAAGTAAATTTCGTTTTTTTTTAATTTTCTCTCCTCCAGAGCTTCATGTCAGTGGTTATTAATGGCGTAAAAGTGCAAAATCCTCCCTAAATCATGAATAATAGCTCAATTTATTGTTTTGCTTTTGAAAAGCAGCGTAAATTTTATAGACAGGGTACACATTTTCATCTTACCAACTAATGATTACTAATGATACTTACTACGTCGTGTTATACCCCATCTAAGTTTGATATGCTTGTATCACAAGGAGTTTGAAAAATGTAATCACCATAAATTGTAATATTGTGGCTTTCGCACTTGGAATTGTTTTTTCTTGCAAACTTGACATTAGCAACTGAATTTTTCAGTAATTATAGACATATTTTGTATTGGTCTAAACCAAGTTTGTCACTATTGAAATCTCACTATCTACAATATAGTTAGGACTTTTCACTCTGCCTACTATTGGATCTACAAAACTAAGAAGAAGCAGAAAGTGAAAGTAATGGACTAGATAGCAGCCGAATAAAAAAAACTACTAAAGGGGGAGAAAGATAAAAAACTACCAAAGGGAGGAAGGAAGACAGATCCAGAGAAAAAGGCAGGACAGAGTGATAAAAAGAGGGAAGGTCTTGGGTGAACTGGGGTCTTCTAATCAGCTCCTTTGGCGTCCAGGGATGCATTGAACACAAACGCTTTCAATTAGCATCCTTACATAGTAGACTGTTTTAGAGGATTCCAGGAAAATATTATTTTTCTGGTTCCGTTTGTCAAATCAGGGCAGGTGGAATCGGATCTTTAGAGCCTGCACTGGCGGGCGCCACTGCAGAAGCGATTGAAGTTAAGTAACGTAACACCAGCTATACACTAATATGGTTGGCCGTTTGGGAAAACTGGGTACTGCTAATACCCAATAATCGTCGCATTAGTGTAGTGTCTGTGCAATCTCTGCACTAGAACTATGCAATGGATGGAGCTCTAATGACCTTTGTAGTTGAAGAGCCCTAAAAACTCCAACGAAACAAAAATATAGGAGGCACGCCACTTCGATGTTTCAACCGCTTTTAAAATACGAGGGTGGGGGGCATATTTGTGATTTGCAGGTGGGCTCTGAAGAGCCTAACGCATAACATAAAGATAACAGGAACTACAAAACATGTTGATGCTACATGTTACCCTGTATATCTTGTTTGGCACGAGCGTTTTTACACTCTGTGCAACCATTACTTTTCGTATATAGTGATCATATGTCGTTACTAATTTGTGAGTCTGCTTTTAGTTTCTGTACCAGGAGGCTTTTCATCATATTACTTTCACAATTTTAGCGTAATTCAATTGTTTGGACTTCAGAGAAGTATTCAACAATTTTTTTCACATTTCAGTTGTCATCTTGTTTTTAAATGATATATTGATTTAAAGCATTAAAAATCTGCTAAAAGGAGTATTAATAGTATACTGTGCAATCCGTCGACACATCATTCTTCAATTTGTTGTCTTATGGCCATGCAGAAATCGAATAAAGAACGATAGTTACTGTCTTGCACACAGTTTTCAGCCACTACCTCCTAACGAATATAAATTTATGTTTGTGTATCATGCTTTTGGACAAGTTTTGTGCATCTTTGTTCTTATATAGCTTTCGTTTGCTTGGCTTAACACTATCATTTCTTTTTGTTCCTAAATGCTTTCGATGTTTGAATCCTTTCTTTATTTCTTTTTCGGATCGAGTGTTACGAATAATAGGTTCCTTTGGGCCTACAAGTATTTTGTTTACATGCTAACATATACAGTGTATGGATCTTTAAGAGTTACTTTTTATGTAAAGGAAGGGCATATTCAGTAATTAGTAAATTTCTAACAAGTTCATTTCTGCATTAAATAACCAAGGCGTGTAATGTGATGAAAATACCTATTTATCCAATTGTCATTATTTTTAAATTTTGTTTTAAAATTTCATGCTGTAGTCAATGTCCATTTAGTGTTTTTAGTTCATTTTATAATGTTATGACTACTTGTCCCGTTTGTGGAAGGGGCAGGATCAGCTATTCATATAAGAAATATTCAATGGAGTGTGATACATAATGTACGCTGTAGCTAATGGTGCTGAAGATAGTTTAAATAGTAAGAAGGGTGGAATGGAATGTGCCCTATATCTCAGTTGTTGTTGTTTGTTGGTGTTTTAGGGCCCTTCAACTTCTAAGGTCATTAGAGCCCCGTCCACACCATAGTTCTTATGCAGAGACACTACACTAATGCGACGATTTTTGGGTATTAGCAGTACCCAGTTTTCCCAAGCGGTCACCCATGTCAGTACTAGCTGGGGTTGCGCTGCTTAACTGCAGTGATCAGATGAGAACTGGTGTGTCCAACGCAATTCGCCGCTCCCCCTATATCTCAAGGACATACGTGAGTTTCTATCTGGTGTTAACATATCACACTTTACAACCAACCTCATGATTTTGCTCGACCACCAGGGAAATCGAGACATTGACCATAAACTCTACACGCACACACCTTAATCGAAGTAAGATTGCAACTCAAAAGTAGCGCATGATGTCCTGTTTGCTGGTGTTGACCATAGATGCGCCTGGTAATGGAAACTTAATAAATAGTTGATAATTGTTGTGACAACTTGATGAAGCTGTTGGCATTTGACAGTGTTCACTCCAATAAGATATGCTTTCTGTAAGTTTGTTGACAGCTGAAAATTACATAAAGTTGTACCGCTAGTGTTCGTCAAGTGCAGATGTGCCATGGGTATTTGGTATCATTTCTATTGCCTGAAACTACAGTGGTCAAATCCCTGCTTAATAATGAAAATAGGGAGTACTGAATTATTAATAGTCGTGCACTGTTTAGATGATAAACATTAGTTTTGAAACTGTTAAGCATTGTCTTTACTGATTCATGAATCCTTTGTTTGTCAAAATCGTTTGTGTAAGAAAGGTCATAAAAATAATTTCTTAAAGCAGGATTTTTTTCCTACATTCAGAGTTGTTAGGTGATTTTTGACGTTTACTTTAGAAATCTTTCGGGAATGGGACTAGGAATCTTAGGCGCCCTAGGTAAAGTTAATTTAATGTCTCCAAAAACCACAACAACGCACTTAAGTAGTATGTTTGACTGGTGTCTTTAGATTGTACCGTCAAGATGTGTCGTTAAGATGTGCTGTCTACAACTAGCACTCTCATTGCAATATACCAGCATATAATATTTATTGAATCAAAATGCAGGAAGGGCACTCTCAGATATTTAACGATCAGGGCTAAGATCGACCTTGAACAACGTTATTGGAAAAACGTAGACGGTTTGGGACTAGAATGATGTGCGATGTAGGAGCTGAAGTTGGGCAGCATACTTAGTACTTAACTGTTAATACATGTGTATGCATGTATGTGATCTCTCCTCTTGTCCATTTGAGAAACTAATTATTCCCTTTAAGAACAAAATTGCAGACTATTTCTGAGGCCATTGTGCAACTTTTGGTAAACCACTGGTTTAACAAAGTTGAACGAATTCTAAGTTTGCGGTTCAGCGGTTAAAAAGACGGACATGATATACTTAGTTAAGCTACAGTGAATTACAGCAATGGTGTCAAAAGACTATTGATCATAAACTTATCTACTTACTTTCATGATGCCTTACTAGGGCATGCTATTATCAGCGAACTTGACTTTTGGTTTGGTAGAGCCTCACAGCTTCTATTAAAGGGCAGAGAACATCCGTGGACAGTGTCAACTTCAAACTACAACAACTCTACTCACTGGTAGTATACAGCATGTTAAAGGACCTAGTAGAGTTGCGTTTGTCCATCTGTGCATTTCAAGAAAGAATTGGGAAGCAGGGAATTTGGTCTAAAGTGGAATTTGATCGTGACTTAGCACCTCGATTTGAGGGGATCGTCATGAACTGGCGATAACCAAAGGCATTTTTCTTTAACTTAGTTAAAATAATGTTGAAAAATAGCGCGGTGAAATCTGTTGTCCACTCCATTGATCTTTCATAAGCGATGCATAGCATATAACTTCAACTCTTAAAACTGTTGTCATATTTCTTTTGAAATTTCCCATTTGTGGGCACTATGGTTCATTGAAGCGTCGTAAGTTGAACGCAGGCAGATTTTTTTTAACACAAGTATTGAACATATTGTACCTTTTTCTTTAGAATATAGTAGTGTGGTGTCACAGTCATTTCTAAATATTGAGACTATTTGCTGAAACCGCCAGAGAGGAGCCCTCTGCACATCTAAATTTTGACAATGTATCTAATTTTTTCTCTGTAGAACCTATATCTTTAACTCCCAATCTACTGGAAGATGCTCTGGTGGTTACTTTTTACTCTTAGAAGTGTTGTAGCGTGTTTGACGCTTGAGCTGATGATGGCTGGTTGGTTCTGAGCGAGGTGAGAGCCGAACGTTCCTGGGCCATCTGTAGGATGTATCTAGCAAAGCCCCCCCCTTCAAAGTATTCGTGTAGAGGTCCCAAAAATGCCAACTATAACAGGTTGTCTCGTAGGCGTTTGTAAATGAGCTTATTGTAGACCAGTGATGTTATACTCGCGGTCCACAACACTAGAATGTCACCTGTGGCCGGCATTTTTCAAAATAGGCATACATAAGACCAGTCTGTGGCCCGCAGACTCTTTTAAACTTAATTTGGTGGCCCGTGTTCATACATGAGTTTTACACCACTATTGTAGACAAACCAAACCCAAAGCGCTTCACTGACTTTAACCACAATTGAAGCTACACCATGCGCATTACTATTGCTTGAGTTTCAAAAACAGCTGGCGCAGCATGAATTTAAGCGAATCACCCTGTATGAAGTATATAAATTACATCGAGATGTAGGTTTATAGAAACTATTTTCGCAGATTTTGAGATGTAATACCCATGTGAACAACTGGTTATTTTCGATATATATTGGAGTGATATTTTGTGACAGGTGATCGTCAAAAGAGAAGTGTTTGAAACATGAAAATGACGAAGGCAGAAAGAAAAGGATGGGGGTGTAAGTTTTAGTGCGAGAGAGAGAGAAAAGAGCCTAGAGTTTGTTATAAGTTTTGCCACTCGGTCCTTACTCATAGTATGGTCATTTTTCAAGTGTAAATAAATGTTCCTCTTTCTTATACGTGAATAAAACATGCCACATTGAACACACCGCGGGAATGATAGAGAGAGAAAGAAAGAGGCAAATCTCTGGGTGATGGTCAAAGAAAAATCGTAGATTCAGTAGACAACCAGAAAAAGGTAAACAGATTGATGTGTCAAAATGGATTCACATACAATAAATATATGTAGTAGTCCCCATAGAAGGAAAATAAGATAAGCGTAAAGGCAATCCAAGAAATTGATAGCTAGGTTGAGCGAAATACATATAAAAAAACATAAAGAGAGTATTTGATGTTCACAATACTCTTTGATAGGCATTCGAAGTGTTTATGAAGTACTTTGCATGGACATGTTCATATCGATTATCAACTGTGGATGAAAAGTACAACCTTTTATATCTTCAAACCAAAAAAAAAATACATAGGGCAAAATTACTAAACTGTATTAGGTCTTTTTTCTTCATGAATTTGCAAAACCTCTGGAATTATCTCTACATATTCGGAGAGAAAGTTCCAGTTTATTTTGAAATCATGATGCAGATAAACTCTACTAAACCTTTTTTTTTTTTTGCACAGCTCCGTGTGATCTTCAAGTTCATCGTCATATGGTGCATTTATGCTTGGGTGCCTGTCAAAAGTAAAGAGGGGGGTGATATAATTCTGTTAAGATCTAAATTTATGATTTTTAAGATAGTATCTCTTTCTTTCTCTCTAAGAAAGTAAAAACTTAAATTCTAAAGAAATATGTACATTAAAAGTTACATTTATGAAAGCAGAATTATAAATATGCGGCTAAAATCTTATTCGGTGAGTGAATCTCCGAAGTAGACGGAGTTGGAAGCGTGAAACTGATGCTGACAGCCTGGTGGATGAATGGAAGTACTTCATCTTGCATCCAGCAAAGTTGGTCCATTGCAGGAATGCAGGTGGTTGGAAGCACCCGGGGCTGGGGGAGACAAAAACAGACGTGGGAGCAAGTTGCCCGTAAGGATATGGTAGTGTGGGGGTTGAAGGGGACCTGGTGGGAGATAGGCGGGAGTTGAGGGCTAGAACCCATAAACCCGACCCTGCCACTGGAGGAATAAAGGTATGATGATGGCAGGTAATTCTGTTAGTGGGGACGATCTCTCCTGCATCTGAATATATTGTCGTTTGCAGGCGACATCGTAGCACAACAAGGGGCCATTATGCGGTAGTCACACTTGAATTCCCTCCATGGAAACCACACAGGTTAGTCAGGGTCGAACCAGTCCATTGCGCACACTACTGTAGATGACTAATTCTACTCTACAAGGGAACAAGTCATGAGCTCTTGCATCTTGGCGGACGAATGGGAGCCTTCAAGAGTTCCTCATGTTGAATAGATGAGTAAGTCATTTGACTTGGGTGACCAATTACTAAACCTAGTTAGTGTTAATGCTGTTTGTTGGACTAGGCATGAAGTGACCTTAAAGTGCTGACTCGAGGGATTGTTCAGCATTATGACATGAGGGCTTAGCACTACGGTTTAGTCTTGAGATTCCCTTGTTTTTAAGCGTTTGACCAAGAACTGCTGCCCTTTTTGAGTAATTTTTTGAATATAAGGGCATTTAGAAGTGTTTGATAAAATTACAGTTTTTCTTGGACATAACAGACTTGTTCCTTTGAAAGGGTCTAATGAAATGGACAACCGTGCTAGCGGCGCCGTTCATCTGCTTCACAATGTGACTTTCATTACCTCTAGAAAGTAGTTGTTGAATTCCCCATGGCTAAGTGGGTTTGTTTCTGGGGTATTAGTGTTGCATTATTTGTTTGTCCTGTCCCATGTTTATATGGCTAACTTCTAAATTGTTTTTCAGAATTTTACGTTGGCTGTACCGAAGGGCAGTTAACGATGATGAATTCTAGATTGTTGGATGGGAATAAGGCAATAATGGAAGCAATTTCAGACTTCACAGAAATTTACATGGGCATCCGTTGAAGAGTTGTGTGTCACACATGACATGATTAGGCTTCTTGTTTTGAGAACATGTAGCTTCAGCTAACCTCAGTCTAATCGATCCAATCTTACTTAATCTGAATGGAAATGAGCAGTGAAATGCTTGGTTCATTAGGACCATTAGACTTCATTCCTTCAATGGACCATGTAATGATAATTCCAATGCTACAGTGGACATCCAATCTAATCATTACGTTAAACTAGTCTTTTTCAATTTGTCTCTTCGTCAAATTAAATTGAATCACATTACAGTAATGGGCTCCAGTCGCTTAGAGGTCAATCGCTGTTGGACCATTGGTAAAAGTCGATTTTCACGCTTGTTTTCAAATGGGAAATTGGCTTAGATCACAGTTACTTAAGCTGATGGTTTTTATTTCAGGTCTTATTATTGAATTACAGATAAATCATGGAATTCGTATGTTGGAAGGTAATATTGCAAGAACTTTTCTTCAAGTTGGTCGATCAATCCCCTCAAAAAAAGTACCTAGGCTGTGTGGATGACCTTTCAGAAAAGGGTCCATAAGCTTGTTTCGAACATGTTTGCAATGCATGTGTGTTATGTGGTATGGTCAATTCCACCTATTCAAAACGAATCTAATTAGCGAACAGCTTATCGTATTGGCCAGTCGACCCCTTGGACATGGGAACATCAGAAAGGTTACACTCATCAGTTACATTATTGATTTTCAATAATGTGTACTCCAGCCTCTTCGTCTGTGAGGTTTGGATCGGTGATACACAATTTTACTTGAAGTCCTTAAGAGTTGCTAACTCTGATGTTAAATACAAGATGATATGATTCCGTAACACCCTTACCCCACATAGCAAACCAGGTCCCCATTCGTGCTATCATGCCCCTTCATTATTACTACTTGCACCCAAGTCGCAAGTTTCCTTGTATCTCTATCACTTCTCACTTACAGGCTTAGAATAAGCCTCCTCTTTGTCATCATGAGTCACTGCCCCTAGAGTACTCATTCCAAGCTTTATCCTTCTTTATCATTCTGCCACTCTGGCTTCTTCACTTTAATTTAGGGGTTTGCAAGGTCGATCCTGATAGAGGCCGTTGGTTTCTTTCAGATGAGAAACCTTATGTAATATCAAGACCTACTTAAGGTTAGGACTTACTCAGGATGTCTAAGTTTAGAAGGCATCATAAATTAACAGTGCAGCAGATAAAATTTAAATATATTACTATCAGGTTCGGTGCTCACATTCAAATCCCAAATAAGTGCCCTTACCCATATTTTGAATGATGTTGGATAAATGTTGAAACATCGAAGCGGCGCCCTTGCTGTGCAGTTGTTGAAAGTCTGTTTCCACCGGCCGTCTTTTAGACATTGTGCATCACTTTTTTTACTCTGTTGCTCTGTACAAAATTTTTGCACAATTTGTGAACCTGCCCTTTAGCGCTTGGTGTGTTACTCAGTTGTTCCCGGACATTTTCACTTGCAAATGGTAAAATTCGGCTTACAACGTTTGGTGTGAAAAAAAGTGAGGGAATTTTTACTGTATGTGGTGCTGTGGATGAAGTGACCTTCAAGTCATATATTGCGGTGCTCCGCAACCGGTGTGCCTTGAGCCAATACAGGTGTGCCACAGTCAAATAAGGTAATTTTCTAACTAAATAATATTTCAATAGATTTGATAGATGAAACACAATAACGAGAATGCTTGCAATGCAATATTCGCGTTTTAGCCTTCTCAAATTTAGTGTAAAATTTGTTTATTAAATTAATATCTAAAAATCAGTGGCATAGATGTTGCTCTGGGTGGTGAAAAATTTGAAGCCCTAAAGCTGAAAAATAAATTAGAGTGCATGTTGTCCAGGGCGGTGAAAAATTTGATGCCCCAAAGCTGAAAGAAATATTTTTTGCACCTCCTCAAGGAACAAAAAAAGGAAACTGCCATAGTTTGTTCCCTCCTAAATAGCTGGCGCTCGGAGTGGGACGCGACCCCCACCCTAGCTATGAAATTGCTATATATTTTAGCTTTTGATGTGCCATGGAATTCTTGGAACGACTTTGGTGTGCCATAGGTGTAAAAAGGTTGCGGAGCAGTGATATATTGTGTATCTTTTTAGGAAAATGTGTAGATGTCCTAAGGAAAAAAATTATTGTATTTCAAATTTAAAAGATGCTAAAATTAGGTTGAGAATATGAGCCCACCTCTACTAAGCTTGAATCCACCGAAAGCCAGAAGTCCAAATACAGTAAATGATTTCTTTGCTTCACGTATAAAAGTATATTTCATTACCATGTGAAATAAACCTTTGTGTTGGATAGAGAAATGCAAATTTTCAATATTTCTTAGAGGTAAGAGAAAGTCCCTTGAGAAATTGTTGCATATCTTTAGCATCACGAAGAGGCCTCCATTAAATAAATGAACTCTATCAAGATATCCTAGGTGTGTCATTAATGGTTGCGTTGCAGGCCGGTTCTTCGCTTAAGGGAGTTAAGAGTCTTAGTTTGCTTCTTCTTGTGAAGTTGGATGGACCTCTCTAAATCTGACTTGCTATTGGATAGGTTATTTTTCATTTCAAACCTTTCAGCTATGTACTATAAGAATATAACGTCTAAAACTCTTGTTATATGTAAGAAGCACATAAAAGTCGCCTTTAGTACCATTGATTTTGGCAGGGTGAACTCGTATTAGAAATGACGAACTTTAGCCCCAGATGTACACTAAATGTGCAGTAAGGTCCTCTACCGAAAAATGCTTGGCAGTCGTGTTATGATCTGCTGAGTGTAAAAATCATTCCAGAGGTCCCTTGATGCATTTCTTTATTACTCCGATTTTGAACGAAGATTTGGTAGCATAGGTTTCGTTTTGTTACATCTAATTTAATGAAAAGTTGATAACATTTTTCTCAAGAGTACTAGTGAATGAATTAATCAGTATAAGAACGTCCATTTTATTAGAATGAATTTGTAGGTATCCTTAGGCTCTCTCTCTCTCCTTCTGCTCATATAGTCGTTGGCATTTTGAAATGTTACAGATTTGTTCTTGTGGGTCAACTTTTAAATCATGACGTTTAGAGTTTCGTTTGCAGCAGCCCAGTCTCAAGCTCTCTTTCCCTCTCTTCCTAAAATATGAATCGATGCTTCGTTAACACTGGTGTTTTCAACATCTGTTGCACTAAAGTGATGCCAGATCTTCAGACCGCATTAAAGTAGACGATTATTTCAAGTAAAAACCATTTTCATTTATAGTTAAGGGATATGATGCCAGGTAGTCAGAAAGGAGTTTGACCATCATGACCTATAGCAATAAATGTTCTGAAATCTTCCGTTGTTCTACGAAGGAACAAGTCCAATGGATGACCTTTCCCTCCCTCCCCACCCCTGCCCTCAGAAAGTCGTATAGTTAATGGCCCTTTCTCTCCTGGTTTGAAGCAAATACTAAAAGTAGTTGGGAGGGGAGGCATTGATCGACATTGGTCCTACAATGGACTGTTGACGTGCTTGATATCAAAGAAAATTGATTGCTAGTGCAAATGGATGTAACTAATATTGCTATTGTCTTCTTTCTTTAGCAAAGACAGTGATAAATTTTACCTTAAAAGATTCTTGGTCTCCCTGGGTGTTTTGCTTGAACTCTGTATTTGGCCCTCTATCGTGTTTTCAATCGGGTTTGTGCCTTGATCAGGACATCTCTGTACGTTAATGGCCATCTTCCTCATTAAGCTTGAATACAATGGTTTTAGCAACCTCAGAAACATGCAGACTCCTCTGAGAAATGATAGCAATTGTTGAGAATAGATATGTGTGTCCATGATGATGTCAGTCATGTCTCAGTCATCTTTCTCCAACCTCACCCCTCTTCCCCCTTCTCAGTAATAGAATTGCCATTACTAGTACCACATTTATGATCGTAACCCTATATTTTTCATCCCACAAACTATAAAACGTTATTGTTACTAACATTATAAATTTTAGTATCGTAGTTATGGCACTTGATTCTGCCGTCTTTGGTTCAAAAATATTACGCAGTGCATGTCTTTGGTAATCGAGGATGACCACCGTCCGTCCCACATCTCAACCTCATCATTGCGTTCTCACTTCATATTGCAACTGCTACTATATTGTCGACCCATTTCTCACCTATGAAAGAGTTTGATCCCCATAAATTCCAAATATTTCTTCAGGGAAATAAAAGAAATGGGGAATGAAAGACCTAGAATGACCAAAGCACTGATACTCGTGAGAGAGAAAACAGGCGGACTTTTTGAACTTATTAGAGAAAAGTTGGACAATGGGTTTGAGTGCCAGGTCATGCCTTCCTTCCATAAACGTTTGCTTTTACTCCAAAACCCTGTACCTGAAATATTGTAAGATTAGACGTGAACATTTGTCGTTAATTATGCAATACATTGTAAAATATCCACGCTAAAAAAGTCAAAGGTTTTGCTTAAATCTATCCTTTACTTTGAAGGCCCCAAGCTCGACCTAGCTTTGAATTCCCTTGTTCTAATTACCAAGTAATGCAATAAAATCAACGCATTAATTGTTTAATTAACGGCAAGGGTAACTTTCAGAAGCTAATGACAATCGGAGGTCCCACGAACTTCTTGGACCTAATGGATGATCCGCTACTGTCCACGGTTAGGACTGTTATTAAAAACATACAGGGCTTGCAGTAGCCGTGAGTATCATGAGTTATTTAATGTCAGAGGTAACTTGCCAACCTAGAAAGAGTTCTGACATCTTACACACCACGCGGGGCCACGGCTTTATTTCTCATCCAAAGAAAGACCAGTTTGCTTCTTAGAACTCAAATATCGAGATTTCCCTCCGACCTAGGTCACTGATCTTCCGGTCAATAGGGAGGAGCCCAGCCCTGAAGTGCACCTTTTGACGGATGAGAACTAAAGACTGTCGTACAGTCACCTGCCATTGATAAATTCTGACCATCTGTATCGGTTATAATTAGGATTTGAAGACGGATGCGTGAATTAAAATTTAAACATCGAGTAAATTGCCTTCATGTAGCCCTCTTCTGAGAAATCTTACTTGCCATGTGTCCTTTTTTCATTGCACTGATTTCCATTTTAAGCCTTGACAAATTTTGTGACTCGACAGTAAAACGTACTTCATTTCAAAATTTTAATTTAAAATCTAAGCCTCAAAATTAAATCCTTGGTATACTGTATGCCCGTAATTCGGTGTAAGGAAGTGTCGATTGTCGCCGCAATCTCAACGTCCCGGGACATTGCCTTAAAATAACTATGATTACTCATGTGTGATATGTTTTAATAAAATCAATGCCTTAATTACTTTAGTCTGCCTCGGTAAAAAAAAAATAAGCTACAAAATATTTCTAGAGAGATTTATAAGATGAAATTTTTAAAAGAGTGTTTGTAATATGTAATAGGCCCTATGCCCTTTTGTATCACTAGTGGCCACTAGTAGACAGCTGCAATCGATATCAATTTTTTTTGGCATGAAATTTATTCAACTTTTTTTGTTTTTCTCTACAGGTATTTGGTATTAAGAATGTGCAATGTTTGTTATGATTGTTAATTTAGAGAAGAATGTTAAAGAAAATGGTTGGCATCTTCATATTTTAGCTCCAAAAATTGATATTGCCGAGAGGATAAACACCAATTTTTTTTTAAAAAAGAAAATCTTATTTGACATACTATCTTTATTATTTTACATTCTTAACGTAGCAGTCTTAATTAGTTAATACTTCGTTCATCTTGAAGGCATGTCAAGATATGAAATCAAAAAGAAAGTATAATTTTAATCAAACAATTACTTTTGACATCACATTTTCTTCGCCTCGGTGGTGTGCTGAACTCGTGCGTCATTGGCTCCAGGATTCATCCTGACTGAGGCGTGTAGCTTCCTCCTCTCCCCCGCAATTGGTGTGTACGATGTCGCCTGCACGGAAATGGACCCTTTCTACAAGAAGTAAAATATACGTGTAATTTGGCAAGATTTTCAGGTATAGAAGTAGAAACTCCAACTAAAAAAATGGGCCGATTCAAGCACTTCGACAGGCGACTGTGTCTAACAGATTGTCCCTAGATGGGGCAGTTATTGACCCGAGGTTCAGTGAGGTGAGCCAGCCATAATTGAACCACATCCGCACGGAAGCAACTTTCATAGGCATTTCGGCGTATGAAAGTTGCCGCCAAAACTACGTAGTGGTTAGCACCAGTTAGCGCCAGTAGTTCTAGGTTCGATACTGGACCGAGGTGGGTCGGCTTCTTTCGGGCGAGAGAGAAGCCACGAGTGTGCCTTCTTTCGGATAAGAAGTAAAACCGAGGTCCCGTGTTGGTGTTCGATGGCACCTACACGTAAAAGAACCCTTTCTACTATACAACGGGTAGATGAGGCTAAAATTTCTAGGTGTAGTAGCTCGCCCCCTGGCGTTGGTAGCATTCCCCAACGAACACTAGACCGACGATATCAAAGCGTAAGGGTGCAGCTTTGGCCGGCAACCGGCTGCAGCAAGACTATGATTAATATATCGCCCTTGTGTCCATTCAGAGGGACAAGATGGGTACCCGACCCTGCCATAGGCGGCAAACGTTTAGGAGTTGCTTGCTTGCTCATTGCACAGGTACTTAAGTGTCTGTCAGATAGAGCTAGATGCGACACTACTGCCTCAGTGGTTCTAGGTTCGATACTGGATCTAGGTGGTTTGGCTTTTTCGGACGAGAGTGCGCCTTCCGTCGGATGAGAAGTAAAGCCGTGATCCTGTGTGGTGTGTACAATGTCACTTATATGTAAAAGAACTCTTGCTGCATGCAACGAGTAGATTAACAAAACCTTGTCCCCTGGCGTCGATGGAGAAAAAAATGCCGCAATGAAGAAAAATAGGCTGACGATAAATCGGCTGGGAGGTTGCAGCATTTGGCCGGTAGCCAGCTGCATAAAAGTACTGTCTACTAGATCGCCCATTGTTCCCAAGAGGACAAAAATGGGTATCTGACCCTTCCATAGGCGGAACTAGGATTAGTAGTTGCTTTTAGGGTAAAAATGGTGATTATATGAGGTTATGACAGCGGCATCCTGGCTTTCCAACACATATGTCTATGTTACACTAACAGGTTGGGGAGTAGGCCAAGCAGCCATAACAGGCCGGCCCCTTAGGAAGCTGCTCGCGGCAGAGGAGAAAGTAGATGTAGGGGGGGGGGCATTTGCAGTACCCAACGTTCTCTACCAACCACCCATGTTGGTACTAACGTGGGTTTGTGTTGTTTTACTTCAGTGATCTCACGAGAACTGCTGTGTCCAACGCAACTTGGCCACCCTTAATTAAAGTAAATCATTTGACAGTCGTTGAGAGCCGCAAGAATAGGCGTCAAGGCCGCCATTTCGACAGACCTGGTGCAAGATGTCACCTGGTTGTCGTTGTCTGAGGCGGTTCGTGTCTGCGTGCCCAGTGCATCTTTTTGGGTGCATGTTGTAGTTTGGTACAGTTCTAGGATAGATAGCTGATAATACTATTGTGAATCTGTATTAACTAGTGCTGGTGAACAAACGCAACATCGCCTTGCATTAACTTGAAAGTCAAATATGCAAGAAAAGAAGTCGATCGGAATAGAGTACATTGTATGTAAATGATGGTGGTTGTTCAGTGACCTATCAAGTAAAGGGTGCAGTTGCGATAGCTGCGTTTCTGCGTCTATTTTATAAATGAGCTTTATTAATTAACCCTCGACTTCTTGATCCTTCAAAAGTTTAGGTCTTGTCCACAAGTTTAGAAACGGTACATGGTGCTAATAAATAAATCAATCATTTTTTGGCGTTGACAACGTACGTACAGTAAGTAAGGGTATGTGTGTGTGCTTGTGTGTCTTAATGAACAATTTGAATTTTAATGGTCTGACGAATCTTGGTCAAACAGAGCATTATGATGTTCATTCATTAATATGCATCATTGACATCCTATGTGGCACACTATACGATCTGCAGTATAAAGGATTCCATGGCTAATTAAACTGCTAATAATAAATTGGGTGTAAAGAATTTAATGTAATGTAAGCGACATGAAATTTGAATATGTTATTAGTAGATGAATGATTTCAAATGCAATGCGTCCCATTTCTTGCAATCCTTTTTTTTTACTTTTGTTAGATTGAGAATGTTACTTACCCATAAACTTCAAATAGCCTTAACTCACTTTAAAGGCACATTGTGTTGAAAATAACGTTGTTTATTGCTGTACAATAGGATTTTAAACAAATGTGATAAGGAAAGAGTTAATTTAGTAATGATGTATATCTAACCGAGCGTAGTAAATAAAATTCAGTTATTGTCTTGTAAACTGGATGAAGGTTGATTTCCGCAGTAGGTTTGGGATTTTAAAATGTGTGTAAGATTATCAAGTTTAATGTAAATTCTAAACTTTATGGTGTTTTTATATGTTCGCAGGCTATACAATTTACTCCGTAAACGGATCTAATCATGGGTTGCGCGAAGACGACGACATTTTGAGTGTTGCTTACGATGATGGGAAGTGGAGTAAACCATATTTTGATTGTGGCGGCGGAAATATTTGGATGTTAACGTACACAGTTCCATTTTTCGGATACGAAAATGATACGTATATCTTTAAGTAAGTTATTAAATTTGATTATAATTTTCATTACCGATAGCTCGTTATATAGTAAATCTTGATAAATGTGAAATTACAAGTGATTGTCTGTCACCGGACTCAACTCTACAACTAGTCGATTGTTAAGATGTTTGCCCCAAGTGGTTTGGTTATTACGCAGCTTATTGTTCACTACTTTGGCAGTGTGAAAATCCCCTTATCTAATTGACGTCACTGATCATGTTGTAGGTCCCGGCGTAGCTACGGCCCATTATTATTCCATCACAATCCTAAGATGCTACTGAAAGGGTTATGACGTCAGGTTGTGAGCCAGCCGCGTAAAAGCTATTGTCCGAGTTTGTTTGTAAGTTTCCCAATCGCATCTCTATAGCTTCGAGATTGGTTGTCCATCTACACTAGTTTTTTTTTTACCTATCACATCAAATGGCCAGTCTTTGAAAGTACCGAATTTGGAATCACCATGGATGTCTGAGAGGCTGGGAGCCAAACTCGAATGTCATTCAGAAGCGTAATCTTAACTTGCTCCCGTGTACTTATTTAATAAAGTGTACTTGTCAAGTGTTAAGCATTGTCATCAACAGTCGACTACGTCTCGATGTACGTGGTGACTTATCAAGCATCCCATTTTTATCTTATATATATATTCCTGGCTACAACTTGAGGCAGGTCAGCCACGTATGCTCGGAAAGGAACTCCATGGTATCCATTGCGCAGTGTATGTTGAACCAAAATAGTAGAAAGGACTGACGTCAAAAATATACAACTGCAATTCCCGTATGGTTTACCAGCCAGCTGCGGCCAACCAGTTATTAATCAGTGTGAAATAAAACCTTTGCGATGCATTGGCAAACATTGATCTGTTAGTAAAAGCCGTTGAAAACAGACCGATGGACAGCACTGAACGTGTATATCTGCTCAAAACGTGATCATCTTTCGTCCACTTCAACCTATTGAAATATTATCACATCGTAAATTCCACATTCTTCGTGTGGAATTCAGGGTTGAATAGACCTAGTGCATGTTGGTAGACCATGATAAAATTACCGTTTATAGGTTGGCAACCAACCTTGAGCCCAAAGTCTTCAGTTTCATCCCTGGCCGAAGTCCAGTGTGTTTTTCTCTGCGAAAAAGAAAGTAAATTATTCTTTCCGTCATGTTCTGTAGGAAGTAACAGTCTTGGGGCTGTACATGGACATGTTTGGTGATTGATGTAGTTGGCAAGCAATCTTCATAAAAAAGTAACTGTCCAAGTATTTGCTCATGTTTTCAGGTGTCCACTTTCCCCTTCCTTGTTGGCATTGGTAGATTGTGTGGTAATGAATCTGCTTCTCAAGCTCAAGTCCCTAGAATTGTATGACCTCTGGCCAGGGTTAGTGGTTTCTTTCTAACAAAGAAAGCAATCCAGTCGTATATAATTACAACAGTTGGGATCTTTATTAAGATATTGTCGTAGAAAATAATGGGTTGCATTACCACAGTAGCTATCATTATGCCGTTTCAGAGAAATGTCCCTGCCACTGATAAAATTCAATGGAATTTCTTAGCTTTTAGGAATCATCCAATTCCTTTTTTTTTTGTGATCTTAAGTCAATAGCTTGCATCAAAAGCAATTGCACTGGTTGGGTTCCGTCATCAATGGACGTAGAAGAGAAGTTCCTGCGCCTGTGAATTTTGCTGATATGCATCAGCTGTTTAGAGACAATTCCTTGTCTTCAGGATGACAGTGTCAACACCTCTTTATCCTTTAACCGATGACGATTTCTCTCTTGCTCGCCAAAAGATCATGTTTTTCCCCTCCTCACCCAGTCAGTGTCGAAACTGTAACCTCGATACGCGAATTCAAGACTACCACTGATAAGAGAAACAAGAAAATATTGTAGTAAATAAGGATAATTCATAAATCGGGTGAAGGCTCGGATTCTGCAATAAGCAGCTGATTTACTAGTGATCTTAGTCCTACTACTACTGTAGTGTGCATTGCATCATATTTTTAGGAGAAAAGATCAGCACTTCTTGTGATCCCGGAATTCCGTGAAGTGAACGTCTTAATTTATAAGTTTTAAGATAAAACTATTGGAAGTTGAGCTGTTCTCCAATTAAGACATCTTATATCTGTAATTATCAGTGGTCATGTTTACTGCCGGCATGACCAGAATTTTCAGAAATGGAGGGAAGTAATATAACCAGAATAAGAAAGTCGTTGAGACGGTAGTTGAAATTAATGTTGTGGTAAATCGCCACACTTCGCCTATAAAGAAATAACATACAACCTAGTAAGACATATGACATCTGATGAATCAAAAGGGAAGATTGAGACTCGTCTTCATTTTAACGAAAAAATTCTTATGTGATTTGCCATTTTCCCCTCTAGTGTCTACTGAATATATAGCTAAAAAAAAAAACAAAAAGTGCCCTGTTGTTTCTTGATAAGTGCCATTTGAGAGCAAGATGCCAGATTTAAATGACTTTCTGTGATTAAAGTACCTATAACGGTCATGACTTCCTAGGCGCTGCACTTGATCCCTAGCTTCTTAGGGATTTTTAGAGATGAAATAACTATGTAGGATGCTAAGAGGCACCTTAAATGGGTTGTAAAATTAACAGGCAGATGTCTGCCTGTCTGCCCCCATCTTCACTAACCCTTTTTCCCGACTATGGCTGGTTGAGTGTCCATTTAAAACACAAGAGGGACCTGTCGGACAGTATTTTACGCAGCTAGATATTTTACACGCCAGCCTCATGCTGCAACCGGTATCGGTATGCTTATTTACCCGCGACCTATTTTTCCTTCCTTGGGGTACCTTTCCTCCACTGACACCAAGGGATGAGCTCCTACAGCTGGATTTTTGTTTGGTTGGTGGTTTAAGGCCCTTCAACTACAACAGTCATTAGATCCCCGTCCACTGCGCAGTTTTCATGCAGACACTACACTGATGCGACGATTTTTTTTTTGGGTAGGGCTTATTAGCCGTACGCAGTTTTCCAAAGTGGCCACCCATGTTAGTACTAGCTAAGGTTGTGGTGCGTAATTTAAGTGATCAGGTGAGAATTGGTGTGTCCAACGCAATACAGCCGCTTCCCTTTACCTGGAAATATTGCCCAAATATACGTATGTTTTATTCTACGTAAGGATATGGTAGTGTGCGGGCAGGACGGGGATCTGAGGGGAAATAGGTGGAAGTGGAGGACTAGAACCAGTGCTGGATTTGCCACTAGGCTAATTAGGCTGAAGCCTAGGGTCTCAACATTTAGCGGGCTTCAAACCTTACGAAAAGGGCTTGAAAAGGGCCTCAAAATTGAAATAGCCTCGGGCCTCTCAATATCTAAATCCGGCACTGACTAGAACCCACATACCCGACCCTGCCATAGGCAGCATAAGGACGTGATGATGATTACTCCATGTATGAAAGGTTCTGTTACGTGCGGATGATATCGCACTCACCTCACGGTGCCACTGCTTTATTTTCCATCCGACGGACGGCATACTTGGGTCCTCTCCGTCGTCCGATAGAATCCAGTCGCCTCAACCGAGGATCGTACCTGGAACAACCACTCATTTAGAGTCCAGCACACTAGTACTGAGCCACGGAAGGGAGACATTGCGCTTAACTTTTCAGCATCGTAATATTCTTTGGCAACTACTAATCTCAGTCATTTAGCTTTAATTTGTGTCGACAGAAATCACTAGTCAGTGGTCAAATCCATGATGCAAGTCAAACTTATGAACATATCAGAGAAGGATGCGGCACATACGTGCTAGGATACGTGCATATCATAAGAAAAGTGGGGTGGTGAAGCTGACTAGATCCATCAGAGAGATGCAGATCAAAAGTAGCAAACCGGCTAGAGGTAGACAAAAAGACGAGATAAAGAATATGACATTGATGGTTGGCGACACATGCTACTATTAATACCTGTTAATTCGGTGATGTCAAAATTTTATGATAACTTACAGAATGAATACAGTAATGCAGTATGCATGCTTTCTAGTGTTTATTTCTCCAGTCCACCCTGCCCCTGTTACTTACTGTCCACCTGCCACAATCCAGCACCGAATTGCGATTGGTATAAGGCCCTAGAACAGTGATGGCGAACCTTTTTTGAAGACGGGTCAGAATCATACGACAAAAAAATAAAACAAAATGATGCCCGCAGGTCAGGTGCAAGCACTTGGTTTTTCCCCCCAAAACTGGATGCAAAGTCTGGGTGCGTATTATACATAGGAGTAAAAATTTCTTTCCGCGAACAAGATACATATCGATTTTGTGAATGATCTCGTGTAGCCAGGAATATCCCGTTTGTAGGAATTTCGCTTTTCTAGGCACCGATCAATTCTGCTTTCCTTCTGCCCTGCCCCGACGTCACCACACTCAAGTTGTAGTTCTGTCATCACATAAAAATACTTGTTTTCATTAATAATTTTGCCCTAAAGCACCCCCGAACCGAAGAAAAACCTAACCGGATAAACGGGAAAGTGTATCCAAATAATTTAAGGAAAAATTAAATGTAATATTTGAAATTCGTTAGTTTCGAAAATAAAAATAACAGTTTTTGCTGGCAAAGATTGTTTGGGACACATTTTGCCTGCGGCCCGTGTTTGATACTCTTTGAGGTCACTATTTGAAAGATTGTTTTATTAATGCAGTTCCTAAGACAGGATAGGAAGAGACGGCAAAAAAACCCCCCACGGTTCCGTTCTCGGTTGTGCCATTTTTCAGTTTCTTGTTAGTTTTAAGTGAATTTTTGGAACGACATACTGTAGTTTATCTTGGATTTCTAGGATTTTTTTAATGTGGTAGCTATTGAAACTTGAGAATTTAGGGGACTTTGCGTTAAATTGAGTAATGGGTTGGACTTCCGTCTTCTGTCTCCTTTCCCGAATTCATCTCGTAGTTGAGAAGAAACTTTTTTTGGTTTAGCTTACTTTATTTAATGTCGATCTGTGTTGAGACCATTACAGGATTTTTGGAAGCTGAGCTTCTAACTGCAGCGCAAAACATTTTAACGAAGTATGCGATTTTAATTTGGCATTTTGGTAGGTTTCTGACGTTGGTTGATATTTTTGAATTGTGGAATATCTATTTGAAAGACGAAAGTTGAGCTTGAAATAAAGAAGATTATTATCGTTATCAAAATAATTGACTGAGGAGATACTCATGAACCACTTTCATATTCCATTTCTGAAGCTATGACATAATATAGCATTACTGTCAGTTACTGAAACATGATGACAAAATTAGAATTATAGGAGTTGCAATTGGATTATGCTCTTGACTGTGCAGTCAGTCATAAATATAGATGGAATAAAGAAGCGCTGTAGATACAAATTGAAATTTATTGTTAAAATAACTGCTTTGAGGTGAATTATGATACAATGAGAAAAGCTTTCGCGCTTCAATTCTGAGAGGTTTGTGTTTTTTAAACTTGCAAGACTTTTTTCTTTACGCATTTTAAAATGGGGCAGTAACATATTTTTTTGTGTAACAGGAACTTGCAAATTGGCGTCCATTGGTTTCATAAAGAATTCAAACTGAACCAAGGGTGGACAAATTTCAAAATTAATAAATGCTGGTTTTTTTAAATAGTCAAAATGGTTGATATCGATCCCCAGTTGATCTTTTCGAGAGTCTGTCATATAACTACTCTCTAACTGCATAGCAACTAATGCACTTTTACTTCATTCATTTAACTGATACAATTCTTTCTTTTCAGGATGTTATACAGTATATTTTTTTCCGTTTATCATAAACTGAAATTTACTTTCGTTTGGGGATCCATTATCTCTCCAAAGGCATCCCGAAGTTTCTCTAAGTACCTACTGGGACGGTAGATGATGCCATCAGTGATTTTTAAATGAACCTGATGTGAATGTATATGCAGAAGGAGGGAAGGGAGATTTCTGATTTCTCCAGTCGGAATTTTTGATGTAATTTTGGTACTTATTAGCTTAACTGGTATGCGAATCTATTTTATGAAGCTACATTACTCGAGTATTCAATGACGTGAGTCAATTTCAAGCATTTAACTGCTAAAATAATCGACACACACATACATTTATTTGTAGTTTTATTGCTTTAAAGCTCCTCTGCCTTACCTTTTTTTTGATGGAATTACCTTCGTTAGCTTTTGATCTTTATTATTTTTCTAAAATAGACAAGAGATAAAAATGGAGTAAAAACAAACAACTAACTTTAATTTCTAAGAAGCATCGTCAAGGGGACGTAGGTTGTAGTATAATTTGTTATTTTAATTTTACCACCATATTGCCTTGACAGACCCAAAGTATTTTTACACTATTACCATTTCTCTTAAAATCAGTCTTTTTACTTGCCTGATTGTGCTTCTGACCAACTTGTAGCTTTTGATGGCTCCAGGGGTCTGATCTAATTAATATACGCAACATTTCCATCTCGTTTAACGATTTTAATCTTTTAGACCTTTGTAAACTCACTGTTGCTCAAGGCAATGGTTTTCAAATTGAGTAAGGCGAACTCTCTGATCTTGAAACCAACACCATTATTATTATCGGTAGCAGCCCTTCTTCTTTATCACCTCGTCACTTGTGATCATGTCCCTTTTTCCACGAATTACAAATGAATCAATGTGATAGTCTAGCGTTCTGCAGCAGTTTTCTCTGGACCGATTATGAAGTCTTCCCTCGAGGAATAATGGTACGGCATATTCTAGTATATAAAAAATGATAGCTCAATGCTTAACACGACCTTATGGTGTCCAGAGTTGATCCCAATTTAGGAAAGTGGCGTGCTTGTTCAGAACAAGATGAACCCCTTCAAGTATGAATACAGTCGAATTGGAAGTAATGCGATGTTTAATATCCTAGGTTCAAAACATATCTATCTGCACAGAAATGAGTTGCAGATATAGGATGATGTCAAAATTCTGTGCGCATTTCCCTTATCCTTTCCTCCTTCCATCTCCAGAAGACAGTTAAAGTAAACCAACGTCTTTAGATAACATTCAGAACTGATAGGCAGCAATTAAGAAATGTCATCGTTTTTGACCCGTTACGACTTAGTTTGAACTCGGAAATATCACTAAGCAAGCAACTTGAATGCTTGTCATCTACTGTAAGTTGCCAAAGGGTCGAACCGCAACTATTCTTAAAATTTTGCTCTAAATGACAGTGACGTGTAAAGGTGACCATTCACATCTGTTATGTCGAGCCTGTTACTAGAGGTACCCATAGGTCGGCAGCCATCGAATGACTTCTTTACCGTATTTTATTCTACCAGTTGCTGTCTACCTTACTTCTCACGTGGCAATGGCAGGGTCGGATGCTCATTTTGTCCCTTTGGGACACATTAGCGATCTGTCGGACGGTGTTTTAGGCAGTCGGCTACCAACCTTATGTTGCAACCCTTATGCTTATTTGTCGTAGGACTGTTTTGATTCGTTGGGGACTTCTTTTAAATCGACGCCAGGGGCGAGCCTCCTATACCTGGTACTATGCTGAACTACACTTACACTTTATTTCATGTAGCAACGATTCTTCTACCTGCAGCTAACATCGTACACACCGCACTGGGTACGACCTATCATACGGAGCCTCTCTCTCTTGCCTCACTGATGTACCGGTAGTAGTCCAGCATGGTATTTCTGCGCCTTCTTAACTCGTCTCGTAAGCGGGAAATGAATTGGTAAATGAGGTATAGGAAACTAATGTTTACAGGCTGGCTTCTTTTACAAAAGATCCCTAGTTAACTTGAATAGGGGGACCATTTTTTCCGCGGGACAATCCGGAACATTGACACCCCCCCCCCCCCCCCGTCAATCAAGAAAAACATTTTTTTCTCTTTTCAAAATCTTTTTTTTTTTTTTTCAAATTCTTTCTCAAACTATCTTTTTAAAATCTCTTCTCACCCTTATCCCGCTTGTGGCAGCGACGGGTCTGCGAGTTATTGTCCTCCACTCCCATCTATCCCTCCACCCCGAACGTCTCCATGTCCCGTTGTATCACCTGCTCCCACGTCCGATTTGGTCTTCCTCTACTCCTGGTGCCACCAATCACCTGGTATGTGGCGAATTGCGTTGGACACACCAGTTCTCGTCTGATCACTGAAGTTAAGCAGCGCAACTCCAGCTAGTACTGACATGGGTGGCGGGTGGCCGCTTGGGAAAATTGGATACTGCTAATACCTAAAAATCGTCGCATTAGTGTAGTGTCTGTGCAGTCTCTGCATACGAACTATTCTGTGGACGGGGCTCTAATAGCCTTGTAGTTGAAGGGCTCTTAACCACCAACAAACAACCAATCACCTGAAGCCCCATAATGGAGAGAATAACTTCCTCCTCACCACATGTTTCCAACCCCCAATCAACCATTAATGTAGTCGTTTTGGATGCTAACGGCTCGTGACACCCCACTGATGTAGCGCAGCATTCTCATCTCAGGCACTTGAATTCTCCTTTCTCGGTTCGTCATGACTGCCCAACACTGACCCATACAGCATAGCTGGCCTAACGACAGTTCAACTTTGCATTTCTATTTATTGGGACCCACAGATTGCACAGGAATCCACTTGCCTGTCTCCACTTTAGCGATTTGTGCGGAAAAATTTATTTTCATAAATCACTAAGCAAATTGTTAATTCCGGATGCGTATCCATGAGGGACGAAGAGCTGAAATCCGGGACGAATGTTCACCCTAAACTTGAATCAAAGGTTCTGCTTCTCCTTAAGGCAGAAACAGGCAGAGAACTTCTTACAGGCAGACAAGCGACATGAAAGATCTCATGGTAGCACTGTTCATTTTGTAGAAAGAGAGAGAAGATGTAAAGTGAATTAGTGCCCTTGCCCCAGGCCTGCCGCTCCACCTTTGATGTTTTCAAACCAAATTAAGTGGGTGTAGATTTCAATGTGTCGCTATAATTTTCGAGTCTTCTTACATCTTTTACTTTTGAAGTCTATTATGTTAATCGTATGCTTAGATTTTTGTGTTTTGTTTTGCTCTTCCAAACCTTTAAAAACGTTCATAGCATTTAAAATCTGGTAATCAAGTCATACTATGTTTAGAAATGGTTTTTAAGGAAAGTGCAACTACATGTAGTATCGTGCTTCATCAGGCAAATTTTGTTTTCATGAATTTCGGCATCAACAAATGTGTGTCTATGTACAGTAGTTTAATACCTTTTGAAATTATTCAATGCATTTAAAGTTTTAATCGTATGCTTTTAAACTTTAAAATTGTAAGCTAAATGTGAGAATCGGTGCCTAAAGTGAATGCCCACTGTTCATCAATTCTAAGGGATGAGCAAAAAATGCTATGTCTAGAAAAATCAAGCAAAAGTGACGTATCTGATTGGTAATTTTCCGTTATATATGGACCGTTCTCTGTATATATTTTGGCTTTTTTTACTGCTTAATGTATAAAATGTTGCAAAAACTCTCCTCGTAACTTTATCCATTTCGTAGAAAGGTTTAATACTCCATTCTGCGAATTTCTTGGTAGCCGTAGATGTTCATGCACAACGTTTATTTGGAGTTTAATAGTGCAACAAGAATAACAATATTTATCTTGAAGAAGTGTTGTTTTTAATTAATGCCACATTCATGCAATTAAGTTTTCAACTCTATTACGTAAATATAATGAGGTTCTTAAAGAGTATTTCTTGTGGGCTATATTTAATCCCTACATTGACTCCTATGGTGAAATGAACTTCATTATGGCACCTAAAAGCAGTGCATGTATGATTTCAGGCTCAATCCTTACCGAGGTGGGTGACTTCCTTCAGTTGGCAAAATTCTCAGGTGTAGGAGCTCGCTTCCTGGCGCCAGTGAACGAAATAGCCCATATGAGTAAAATAAACCAACGTTAAAATAATTGGGGTCCAACACCGTCCAATAGATCGCCCCTGTTTACTCAATTTCGATGGACAAATGGGCACCTGACCATGAGGTCCGAATATTCACTTTACCCGAATATTTACATTACTTCATATAAGAAGTGGACGCTCTGACCCCAAATGGTATAGAGCTCTCTGACTTGCAGCAGTTAAAGATATTGCCCTAAAAAAACGATAGACCTACGCTAAATAAGCAATGGTAGCATTACGTCAGCAACGGACTGCTGTTCCCAGGAATTTTGATGAGCGCATTCCGGCTAGCCGGGAGCGGCATATTGTGTTGGGCACACCACTACTCGTCTGATCAATGAATTTAGCAACACAACCCCAGTTAGTACTAACATGGGTGGCTGCTTGGGAAAACTGAGTACCTCTAGTACCCAAAAAGTCGTCGCATCAGCGTAGTGTCTGTGCAGTCTCTGCATTACAACTACGCAGTGAACGGGGCTCTAATGACCTTTGTAGTTGAACGGCCCTAAAACACCAACAAAATAAAAAATACGAGTAGCCTGTGTGCCTCTCGTAAGCACAGTTTGGTGGCCTGCGTTCAGGCAAAATCTCTAGAGTCTTCCATCTTTGGTTTCGGTAAGTGGCAAAGTGGCGGTGTTATACCTCAGTTTCCAGGTCTTTTGCTGCATAGAAAACATGGTTGGACTCTTTGAGGTGTGCCACCGGCACCCGGTTTCCAATATCTTGAACCCTTCTACACCTGCATTTTCATTATTAGCCACACTCGCGGTTCATGCTGTTGTTTTGAAGATGCCACAGACCTTGCCTAGGGTCAGATGTGTATTTACAATCCGTCTTTCTTAGCTTTTGAACTATTTTAACGATCCTTAATTATCCCAGTGTTATTAATGAAATATTGAATACTAAACGTGCAGTTAAGTGGTGTCATCTTCTCATCAAGCGCTTATAAGTGGTAGTTAGAAGGACATTAAATTTTCTGAAAGTAAACATTTATATTACTAATATATGGCTAAATTTAAGTGCTACAGGTCCGTGATGCAACATGTGGTATGTTTGCAAGATGACAAGGGCAGATAGTCTGAAATTAATAGGCCAATATACTTTAGAGGTGGCGAAAAAAGAGACTGAAGTATTGCAGAGATTAAATTTTAATGCCGTGGGCATGTTATGAGAAGGAAGGAAGATGAACTTATAAGGTCCATCACAGAAATACAGGTCCTAGGAAGCAGTAGATGGAAGTATAGGTAAGCGTAAGCCCATTCAGGATATGGTTGACCTATTGAAAGTAGAAAAACTGGAGGTCAGGAATTTTGAAGATCTTGTCCTGTCGTAGGTGGGTTAAAGGTATGATGATGTTCTCCCCGTGACAGATAATTTCGTATTTTAAGAATTCATGTTATGATTACAGTTACAATTTTGAAAGTGTATTGCGGTTCGTCTTTTGGTTACTTTGATATCAGTGAGTTGAATACACATTTGATTAACGAGGATAAATTTAAGCAGTAATAATAAACTAACAGTCTGAACAACTTTTGACTAATAATGTGATATAAAGTTCGTCAATCGAGTATGTGTAGTTGATTTCAATATTATTAAAAAGCGATGGGGTGAAAGAGACGTGCGCTGTTTGCCAATATACGTAGATTTCAGCTTTCATCATAGCATTTCAGAAAATTACTTCACATAATCGACTCTCTTTAGCATCTACTTAAGTTCAATGGGCAAATGACAAAAAATTGCTTTACAAACTGAACTTGGAAGGATTGCGATACTGATAGTTACTTCTTATGAATGCATTAAATGAGAGATATATTGATTTGCTTGGTTGTCGTCGTCGCCGCCGCCGCCTCTTCCTCCTTCACTTCTCTTTCTCTCTGCCCCTTTGCAACCATCCTCAGATGTGCAGGCAAAAGGCATTCAAATGCTTTCGTTTACTTTGTAATGCCTTAGGTCTCCTTATATAAGATCTTGGAAGTAATCACTTTATGTTATACATATTGAGCTTGAATTGGCTCTGGTAGCAATACAGTGCTTAAGCCATGTACAACTTCCTAGATACAAACTGGCAGTTGGGTTCATACGGTGCGTGTGAACTTTTCGTGCAAACTAATGTGCACAAGCCTAATTATGCAGGAAACTTCATTTTATCATTGCCCTGGAATGGAAAATAAATCTGTGATGCCATGTTATTTTTTTATGACACCTGAGCATAAGAGATCTCTACCTTTCCATACGTTAAAATAGGATATCATCATACCCTTATCCCGCCTGTGGCAGGTCCCCGTCCATCCCACACACTACCATACCCTTACGAACAACCTGCTCCCACGCCTGCTCCCCGGTTGCTTCCAACCACCTGCATTCCTGTAGAGGGCCTAACCAGCTCCTCCTCCCCCTCGCATTACATGTCCATACTACCTCAGTCCCAGTGCCGGATTTACCAATAGGCTAAGTAGGCTGAAGCCTAGGGCCTCAACATTTAGCGGGCTTCAAAACTTAAGAAAAGAGATTCAAAAGGGCTTGAAAAGGGCCTCAAAATTGAAATAGCCTAGGGCCTCTCAATATCTAAATCCGGCACTGCTCAGTCTACTCTCCCTCATTTTTTCCCCGGAGTCTCCCCCCCCCCCCCAAGCTGCTTCTAATATACTCATTCCTAATTCCTACACGATAAATTAGCAAACAGGTCAGAAAAATTCTCCCGGGGCTCACCTTTTACCTTTGGTTGACAATTTCGTAATCGTTGTACAAAACATGACATTGTTAGGTTGAGGATTGTCCGTCTGTCAGGATTGTATTCTGACATCATGGTACTCTTATCGTGCCAGTGTTGAAGTCATGTTCACAGGTTCACCACTAGCCGAGGCAAGGTTAGAGACCTAAAAGAACCCTTTCTACACACACACATATTCTTAAAAATAAAAGAAACTACCCGTCTACGGCAGGGTCAGGTACCCATCTTTGTCCTTCTGAATGCCTCATCTACCCATTGCATAGTAGAGAGGGTTCTTTACGTGAAAATGACATTGTACACCACACGGGGCCTCTCCCTCGCCCTAAAGAAACTAACCATTCTCCAACCTGGAAGAACTGACGCAGTAGTCGAGCACGCTACCCTCTGCGCCAACAGTTAATTAAATTGTCATACGTTATAAAAGTAGTAATAAAATATTTTCTATGTGACTTTAGGATGTCTTTCGAAGTGGGGCGAATTCCCCTTAGAAAAAAGTATGAAAAAATAAGTTTTGAACAAAAAAAATGTCACTACTTTCACCTATTGCCCTCTGATATAAATCTAAAGGGATATTGCATATAATGTGATTTGTATTAAAGTGGTTGTCACTGGTGATGCTTTTATCACGAGAAAAAATAGATTTAATTAGAAAATGTTGCCTATTAGGTACCTATAGGCGTCGTCGAGTAAATAGCAATCGTTTGTATAAAAAAATTTAATTATAAGTTATTTGGTGGAAAGCAAGAGTTTGAAATATCTCTGTATTTCGCCTAATCGTAGATTATGAAAGATTGACATACAGAGTTGTTTGACAAGTAGGAGTCTCGTATCAAAATGTAAAAAGAAATATAACCATCTTTGCATCTTTTCTTGCACACTGAGATCATTATAATTAATAGATGAAAAAATAAATAATATATGTCTAGGGATGGTGAGCACTTAGATATTGCAAGTGAAATAATTACATATAAGATTATCTTCCAGCAAACTATTAAATTTGAATATACATTTTTGATGGAATACTGCAAAAGGACGTCTCGATTTAAGTATTTTATATATATGCTTACCTTATACTCCTACCTTCATATGTTTACCTTATGAGTTCATTTATCGATGCCACAAGTGGCAAATTTCAACCCCTGGAAGTCTATAAAGGATCCAAAGCCTTGCAAGTCTTGAAAGGATCCCAAGGAGGACAGCAAGAATTGTCCTCCAGGAAGAGTGTACTGACATGGTTAGGGAATTAGGGTGGGGACACACTAAGCCAGCGGCGTGTATCTCACATTATTAGTCTTGACATCAGACTGCTGATGATGGGGTGTAATGGACCCCTGAGTGGGAGTGTGTCCCTGGCTGAGTATTAGGGGAGAAATGATCATTCATATAAGTTGAAGGAGATAAGGGCACAGACAGACTCTTACTACTGGTCTTTTTTACCAAGGACCATTCGGCAATGGGATACCCTTGGGGAGGACAAAGTGGAGGGCTTCCTCAAAGGAAAGACCACCATTGCAAGTATTGTAGAGGGCTATAAGAATTATAGCTTAGGGTTTTAGATGGTTTAGGATATCATAAGTAGGAATGAGAGTCAAGTCTCTCCACTGCCAAATTGGCCAAGTAAGGCTGCATGCAGTGGTTCTCAAAGCGTGTTCCGCGAAACCACTTCAAGTGTTCCACAAAAAATTTAATTCACAAATAAAGCATGGAGAGATACTCTGATGTGACCCGCAGAATCAATTGGGGAGGGGGTGACTGAAGTGGAGACAGGCAAGCGGAGTCCTGTGTGATAGGAGGATCCCAATCTAGTTGAAAGGGAGGTTCTACAGGACAGTGGTTAGACCAGCTATGCTATATGGATCAGAGTGCTGGGCAGTGAGGAAGAGCTACGTAAATAGAATGTGAGTAGCCGAGATGCGAATGCTGTGGCACATGTGTGGCATGTCGAGAGCTGACAGAATTAGGAATGAGCATATTAGAGGTAGCCTGGGGTGGTGGACATCGCCGAAAAAAATGAGGGAGAATAGGCTGAGGTGGTATGGACACATCATGCGAAGAGGGGGAGAGGAGCTCGTTATGGTTAATTCCAGGAATGCAGGTTTTCGGGGCAGACCAAAGCAGATGTTGGAACAGGCTGTCCGTAAGGATGTGACAGTGTGTGGGGTGGAATGGGAAACTGGGGGAGAGATGGACGAGAGTGGAGGGCTAGAACCCGCAGACCCGACCCTGCCACAGGCGGGATTAGGGTATGATGATGATGTAGTAAATACCAAGTATCGATGGTGTACAACCTGCTTTAAAGTTTATGTTGAATTGTAAGTGTTCCGTGCTAGTAAAATGTCAGTTTAGTGTTCCCCGACTTCAAAAAGATTGAGAACCACTGGTCTAACAGATCGCTCATACAGTATGTCCCAATGGAACAACATTCGGCAAAAATCGGAGAGCATATTAAAGGACTGACGAAGTTATAGAGTGTCGTGTCCTCAAACCCTTGGAACATTCTCGAATACCATGATTGGGCTCTAGTAAATTTCGGAAGATTACTGAATCAATAAAATGTTTGTTTGGCTGCCCATGAATGTCCCTTGGAGGGTCAACAAACCATTAGGAGCGGTTCTGAAGTATTGCACCACCCCCATTAAGATGAATTGCTGTGTTATTCATCGTCTGGAGAGCTTAACTTTGGACAACATCCATTGTCGGTTCATTTTTTTGAAGTTGTAATGGACCAATAATAATTAGCATAACATAGTAGCATTGTGGACATTCTTCTAAGCAATACGTTTTTGGACCACCTTATACCTTATTTCTTGTACGACTTGACCTACTAAGTAAACAAATTCTTTTCTTTGCTAGATTCTATGTATATATGTCTAGAGCCCTCTTCAGTACTTCTTATAGCAGAAAGGGTCTCCGGGGAAAAGAGGGAAAAGATCCTAAATACTGTATATTTACTTTAAGAGATATTACTTTGATTCCACTACTTGCTTGAAGCAAAAATTAAACATCATTGCAGTCTGGCCAGTAGTTGTATAAGCAACTACCTTTGCTACAACCCCTGGATGATATTGATTGTGTAATAAATGTATATCCTAATGACCTTTTTTTGGGCGACGAAGGACTTTAAAACCCTAACCCTCTACTTTTTTGGGTAGGTGGAATGCATTTGCGCACTAAGTGTCGGACTCTCCCGTTGCCGGGCTACCGGGAATACGACATCTTCTACCTACTATGGTTTCAGTTGTAATAAATATCGATGGCCCGTTTGCTGCTTAAGGTCATGTTACGTAGGTTCGCCCCTGGCTGAGGTCGATAATGTCTGATGACATGATTGTGTCATTTGCACATTCAGCGGACTGGAAATTAGACTGTGGCCCCCCCTCTTGAATCATGCACTATGTCACCAGCATGTGACAGAGCCACAAACATGCCAAAGGGGAGGGGGAGAGAGAGAGAGAGATAAGGAGAGATAGGGAGAGAGAGGCATAGACAATGTTCTTTCACACTAGAAATAAAGCCTCCTCTTCTCTGATGTGTTTTATACTTTACTTAAAGGAACCCTTTCTTCTTGTGATGAAAGAAATGTGCTTATCAGCAAAATTTCATATGTAACAGTTCACCGATCTCGTTAAGCATCATTAAAGTCTTGAGACACTGACTCTAAATAACCCATTAACTAAATATCATGATGAACTAGTTGCCACTATCAACTCTAAATGAAGTTATATGTAGCATTGCCAATGACTAAGCTCTAGTTTTAAACGAAATGTCGTTGCTAAAACCTGTAATCAATTATTCCCAGGCCACATGAGATGAAGGAACGTAACTCTGATTTCGTCTTCAGTTCTTCCTGGTGTCTTAAATGAAAGGAAATTTTTGCGATTGGACATAAAATAGGTTCTGTACTCCAATGGTTCTCAATCTTTTTGAAGTCGGGGAACACTAAACTGGAATTTTACTAGCACGGAACACTTACAATTCAACATAAACTTTACAGCAGGGTGTAAACCTTCTACACTTGGTATTTACTACATCATCATCATCATACCCTTATCCCACCTGTGGCAGGGTCGGGTCTGCGGGTTCTAGCCCTCCACTCTCGTCTATCTCTCCCCCATTTCCCCGTCCAACACACACACTGTCACACCCTTACAGACAACCTGTTCCCACATCTGCTTTGCTCTCCCCCTGCCCCTGGTGCTACCGACCACCTGCATTCCTGGAATTTACCTACCGAGCTCCTATTCCCCTTTTCGCATGACGTGTCCATACCACCTCAGCCTATTCTCCCTCATTTTTTCGGCGATGTCCACCACCCCAGGTTACCTCTAATATTCTCATTTCTAATTCTCTCAGCTCTCGACACGCCACACATGTGCCACAGCATTCGCATCTCGCATTCTAATTACGTAGCTCGTCCTCATTGCCCAGCACTCTGATCCATATAGCATAGCTGGTCCAACCACTGTCCTGTAGAATTTCCCTTTCAACTAGATTGGGATCCTCCTATCACACAGAACTCCGCTTGCCTGTCTCCACTTTAGTCACCCCTCCCCCATTGATTCTGCGGGTCACATCAGAGTATCTCTCCATTGCTTTATTTGTGCATTAAATTTTTTGCGGAACACTTGAAGTGGTTTCGCGGAACACGCTTTGAGAACCACTGCTGTACTCCACCTGTAATGGCTCAACCGCCCGTGGCGAAAATCCTGGATCCGCCACTGCTGTACTCAATTGGCGTTCAACAGACATACGGCATGGTGTGCCACTACTGCATCCTTTGAGTCCCACCTAAATTATGTAATAAATTTAAATCATATTAAATTCGTGTATTTATACGCACAAGGAGACTTAATTCACATCCTCATTCGTTGTTTAGTTGCCCGAGAGTCCAGATTTTAAATGGAGGACAGACAGGATTTTCGTTTATACTCTGTTTGGGACTTGGTAAATAATCACACTACTCAGCAAATTACAAGCCTTACTATTAGCACTATAATTGAGCGCTATTAATTTTTGTCACGTATTAACAGAAATGACTCTTTGTTAACAGGTAAAGAGAGAGAGGGTGGGCTTTTCAGCTGATTAGTAAGTTTTTTTCTATATCTTCCAACCTCTCTCACAAAGACTGAAACTCCCCACGTCTTTCAAAGGCAGAGCGCCGCATCTTAAAACTTAATCTAACATTCAACCATTTCAGTGTAGATCAACTGCATCGCCTGGTGTGCAGACGGACTGAGCTCAATTCCCATTTACGGAGCCATGATGGTGCTGTCGCTGCTGTTCTTTTCCTCCGCCTCATTAGCACCTTGAAAGGCATCAGTTTTCTCATTCCTTCTGGTCTAGTTGTTGTTGTTTGTTGGTGTTTTAGGGCCCTTCAACTTCCCCGTCCACAGCATAGTTCTTATGCAGAGCTTTTTGGGTTTTAGCAGTACCCAGTTTACCCAAGCGGCCACCCATGTCAATACTAGCTGGAGTTGCTGTGCTTAACTTCAGTAATCAGACGAGAATTGATGTGTCCAAAGCAATTCGCCGCTCTTTCTGTCCTAGATGGACAAGTGGCATTTCCCCACGATTACCTCATACAACACCGATTTTACTTTATGTCGCTTTCTGATATACCGTAAGTAGAAGGTCATTCTGATATAAGTGTCCTTCGTGGTGTAAAGGACCTGGTAAAAGCAATGAACCACTGACTCAGTAGTAAGTGGATCCAGGTTCGATTCTGGACTGAGGTGATTGTCTTCTTTGGAGCGAGAGAGCCCAGTGCGCTTTCTGCCGGATGAAAAGTGAACTCGTGATCTCGTGTGTGTACGGTGCTATCTGGACGTAAAAGGATCCTATGAAATATACGTGTAGTTCAGCAAAATTTCGAGTTGTAGGTACTCATCCCCTATAATAGGTTGGAAATATGTGCCCCAATGAATCAGAATGGACCGACGATAAGAATAGGGGGTTGCAGCATTAGTTAACAGCCGACTGCATAAAATGCCGTCCAAAAGATCGCTCGTGCGTCCCAATGGAACAAAAAAAAGGGCACCCGACTCAGTCATAGGCGGGAAAAGGGTTAATGATGATGATGGCGACTTCTCATGGAGAAAAGGCTTCCAGCTTCAGTCAGAGTCGAACTCGTCACCCAGTCATGACTCCTCTACACTAATGAGTGATGTAGGTAGGCCTACTAAAACTAAATTTGACTTCGTGACTGTTATGGTAGTGCTGGCTGGAACATTTCGGTTCTAATCTGGTTTTGGGTATCTGATTATAGTTTTATTTAGGCTATAAGTATATAAAGAAATAAATGAACCATTTATACATCTGTTTGCAGGTTACCGTGAACCTTTGGTGTACATATCATATATTATATTAAGGTCAGTGCTAGCTTTTGATGGCGGTCACAAGAGAGCCGTCGCTCCTCTCCAACGTTACCAAAAGATATATTAGTGAAGTGCTTAGCTTCGACCTAAAGATCGTTGTTTAATGTCTGAGGTATAATTTATGATATGTGCCATTAAAAGCGCAAACTGCTGATATGGACGTATTATTAATATTTTAGAGGTTCATAATGAGTGGAAAAGTGTGTAGTCATGACTAGAAAGTCCTGTTCTCCACCAGATACAGTATGACTTATGAAATCTGTTCCTTACTAAATTAAAATTAGTCGCAAGCATTTAGATTTCAATAATGTTTTTAGTGCTGATTGCGGGATAATAATTAACGAAAGGGTGAATTGGGTGTTTGTTCAATTTTAGAAACATTTTCAGGTCCACACCAAACTAACGTATAGGACACTTAACTCATAAATCAATGACATTAATGAAGCCAAATCATGATATTCACGGGACTGGGCGTCTTACCCCCGCCCCCCATAACCGGCTTCAGGTTTAGCCTAGTGCACCTTTCGTCCAATGGGAAGTGAAGTCGTGGTCCCTTGTGGCATATATGATGCCGCCTCCGCACTCTTAGCAAAATCCCTGTAGTGCTGTTTACACGCTTTTCAGTTTCTTCATAGTCAAGAAGAAACTGAAGGAAGTAGAAAATGTCTGATTTGTATATGTTATAATTTATTAAATAAAATAGTTATCATTTCTTGGTGTGACATTATACCTGTCAAGAATTTCTCTAATGAAAAACCACTAGGCGAGGTCGCGAGATCTTTCCCCAGGAGTTGATGTGACTGATGTGATATTATTACTATATGAAGCGAAACTGCAACCCTGTGCCAGAATGCAGGGAAAGTGTTTAAAGATTCAAGAACTACCAACGATGATTCTTTTTGTTATTTAAAGACGTTGACGTAACATTTACTTTTCATTATTCAAAAGAACATTTCCTGTTACCAAAATGCCTTTTCAGGAAAAGACTCCGCCCGTTGTCTCGTTGTTGCAAAGTGTTGTTTACGTTATGTTGCCGCTTTCTACTGTCCTTAAAAATGACAGTGGTTATATTTACTTCATGCCATATTACTTCCTTGACATTCATCGTTTCAATTTTTTTTCCTTTCTTTTCATGTTAAAGAATCCCCCGTGTGTGCCCGGGGTAGGATAGGCACACGCCCCTTCCCTCCAGTGCATGTCGTAAAAAGCGACTAAACGGGGCAGACCCAGGGATGGCCAACCTGGAACATCATAATTGGTCCTGGTCGATGTAGGCTCCTCTGGGAGGTGACCGTAAGAAAACGCCTACCCACGTGTTTG
Source organism: Trigoniulus corallinus (assembly GCA_013389805.1). Classification (NCBI taxonomy): domain Eukaryota; kingdom Metazoa; phylum Arthropoda; class Diplopoda; order Spirobolida; family Trigoniulidae; genus Trigoniulus; species Trigoniulus corallinus. The sequence goes on along the minus strand of JAAFCE010009126.1, from coordinate 9,606,289 downwards.
CCGTGCGTGGAGACCCGAATTCCTGGGGAAGGTGGCGCATCCCCTGCGACGTCTCTGGGTCGCCCTGCACTGACAGGACGGCTTGGGAGGGGTGCGACCCTGTGTCTCCAACATGCCACTTAGGCCACTGCCTCCAGTGGAAAACGGGCGGTCAGACGTATTCCCGGTCTGATCAATCGCCTGGAGGTTACTTTTCGGAGATGTCACCTTCATAACCCCATAGGGTTTCTTTTCGGAGATGTCATCTTCAGCCCCCGATGCCTATTAAGCCTGGTACTCGGGGGTCATGAGTTGATGTGTTGAGAGCTGATAGAATTAGGAATGAGTATATTAGAGGTAGCCTGGGGTGGGGGACATCGAGGGAAAATGTGGGATAGTAGGTTGCGGTGGTATGGACACATAATGTGAAGAGCAGAGGCGGAGCTCGTTAGGTCCACTTCAGGAATGCAAGTGGTTGGAAGCACCCTAGGCTAGAAAGGAGACGTGGGAGCGGGTTGTCCGTAAGGATATGGCAGTGTGTGGGGTGGACAGAGACCTGGTGGGAGATAGGCGGGGGTGTTGGACTAGAACCCGCAGACCCGACCCTGCCACAAGCAGGATAAGGGTATGAGAATGTTGTTTTTATGTCAAAGAATATTGCGTTGCGCAAATAGTAAGGAAAATTAAAGTTGGGATATGCATCAGGAATCTTGAGCAAATATATGCAAGCTATTTCTGTACATATGCAAAGTACGAGTTCAAGCTAGGAATGTATTCATCACATGGATGACAGATTGGCAGGCCGCTGTTAAGGTCTGCGGCAGCCATAATGTCCTTAATTGTATTACTAGGTCTCACTTCCGCTGTTGATGTTGGGTGTGTCTACTAATTAACTTCCATGTAGGTACAAAAATGTTATCTTGCATGCTACGTACTTACCGTACAGATTGATGGTCATCTAGGATGTCGTTGGCAGGCTGACAGTTGTGTCAGAGATGAGTGTGCAGCGCAATTAAAAAAATGACTTGGCAAAAATTTTGACTCTGGATTAGCTTTTAAGGCTCGACAGCAATATGTGCCGGATGTGTAGGTTGTTGGCAATGTGGAAAGACCTTTACAACATCGCGTCCACTAGGAATAGCATTGGAATTATTGTGGAACTTAAGTTTTTCTGCAAAACCAATTTCCTGTTTATGGCAGGATCTTGCATACAACAAGCAGCAACATAAAATAACTGACAGGATTGAAAGTCAAAAAGGGACCGAATCCCGAGGTGTGAACAATATCATGTGTCAAGTATACCATGGTACCATCATAAATGTCATTATCAGATGATGATGATGATGTCTGTTCTTCGAGCAATTTACTGATGGGCAGTCGAGCACCTACGTTGGGAGGTTTACTGGCCTTCATTTATATTTTGTATGTACGCAGGGTTCTTCTGGTTCTCATCAGGGTGTAAATAGGGTTCTCTCTCACTTGAAGGAAACCAGACGGAAATAAAAAGTCCATCTGTGGTCCTAATGTACGCAAAGTATCCGGTTAGCAGCCATTCGTGTGTAAACCGTCGTCCACATCTTTGTTTTATGTTCTCGAGGTTCATTATTCGCTATGTTGCTGTCTCTCACTTGCCTGATCGTGCTCTCTTTCTCTCTATCTCTCCAGAATCAGAAATTAGTTCCTTGCAGTCAATCCTCAGTCTGACATTCATGGTGCCTTACCAGGAATGCATCAGTCGACTAGCATAAGAAAAGTCTTCCATGACCCTTACGAATCCCACGACTGTCTCATGCTGGGGAAGTTGAACTCAGGACGCTTAGGCTTTCCGGGATGCATTGTGCTATAATGAAGATATCCTTAAGGAAATTAAAGGCAGTTCCACTGTATGTTCAACTGAATGGACTAGTTTTTTTCAGTAGACCTATTGTCTGCCATCAGTGACCAACAGAAAGATACACTTGGTGGCAGTCGTGCATGTATTGATTTTCTAAAGAAATTGAAAAATAATTCTATTGCTGTTTGCAGGCCTGGCTGTTTGTATATTTTGGGAAGGTTTTCAAAAAATAATATACTGTATGCTTCTTTTCAGAGCGAGCTTCTACCCACCTTATTTTGTAACGGTGGATAGATGCTAACTTATTTAGGTAGTTCGGCTGGTAAAATATATTGACCTCTTTTCTTCCAAGTATTCATGTTAGGTACTAGATGAAATCGATGGGATTCTGTCTCTGATGAGGGAGAGAGACGGACCAAAGTACTCCTTCATGGTGTTTTATGTGAGTGTACGATGTCACAGGCCGCCTATTCATGAATTCTGAACACCATAATCGGGTATAATCAGGAACAATGATGATTTCCAACTTTCTAGGGAGCGGCGAGTTGCGTTGGACACACTAGTTCTCGTCTGATCACTGAAGTTAAGCAACGCAAGCCCAGTTAGTACTGACATGGGTGGTCGCTTGGGAAAGCTGGGTACTGCTAATACCCAATAATCGTCGCATTGGTGTAGTGTCTGTGCAGCATATGCATTAGAACTACGCAGTGGACGGGTCTCTAATGACCTTGTAGTTGACGGGACCTTAAACACCAACAAACAACAACAAAATCCAACTTTCTAACCCTGATCTGATGAGTTTCTAGGCTCATATGTTTGTTCCTATTGAGATTATCCCTCGAGATTAATATTGTTTGCTTTGTTTTTGACTCAATAGGCTCTCATTTCTGGTTGGTGGAAGTTTGCTTCAGATCACTGCGGTGTAAGATAAACAAATCAATTTAATGACCTTTCTTTTTCAATGAAATTTCTAACTTTGTATCAATAAAATAGCGGCCAATTTTAGTCGAATTATACATATGACTTCTTCCAAGAAAATTTAAAATATATTATTAATTATTATTGTAGATAGATGAATACCTTTTTTAATATATTCATTTACTAATTTCATTTGCCTATGATTCGCATGTGTGTACATTGGATTGCTTATTGTAATTGTGCAATAGGTCAGACACCATGCAATAGTATTATTATTATTTATTTATTTATTTACGTACAAAGTAAATCCAGATGAGCCACAGAGAAAAATCTGGTAGACATCATAAGAGTGATAAGAAGTGCCTGAAAAGCACGCACTTAAAGTGCCGGCACGTCGCCACACATTTGAAATTAGAGCAGTCAAAAATCTGTGAACACAGTGCGGGGCAGTGCATTCCAATAGGAGAAACAGCCCATGGGAAAGAAGCGGCGTCTGGGGTCCTTCAGCGGAAGGCTTGAGATAAAAAGATTTCGGGAGGAGCGCCTGACATCCACTGAGGCTCTAAAGGAAGAGGTTATGGAATGGCAGGGATGGAGAGGATTCCGCAGCGCCCATGCAAGCAGAAAAGCAGAAACAACCTCGGTGGCATTGGCAAGATCCCCGCGTTACGACACAGAGGCAAGATATGATACCCACGTGGAGTACAGAAGATGGCACACAAGACATTATTATAAGCCACACAGAGTGAGGTAAGGTGTGTAGCCAGAAGGCCCACCAACAGCGGAGCGGAGTAGGCTGCAAGAGCTTGAACTTTAGTGTGAAAAATAAGTACCAGCTTTCTATGAGGGACCACCGACCTAAGGCGGTGAAAAAGAAATGGCGATTGTGGATAAACGAGAGACCCTGGTCAAAACGTACCTCCAGCACACATAGAGAGCCATTATAGAGCCCACTCGTCCTACAACGAAGAGGCTGGAAAATCAGAACACAGGTTTTATCGGAATGAATATGCATGCCCAGGCCAGCATACCATGTCGACAACTGGTGCCGGAGAGAAGCAACACCTGATGGGACCCTGTCACTTCAGTATAGAGGGACGACAGACGAACATAGCATCCAAACCGAAATAACCAACAAAGCATCAATTTACCTGTCAAAGTTTCTATTTTGGTTGTATAATGCGATGTTGGAACAAGTGGGGTAAGCCGGCATCCCTACACAAACAACCCAGCCAATATTCCTGCGGGTTCCAGACACCTGGCTGGGGTGCCCCCCATGAGAATTAAGAGCATGTTTAGAGGACCTGCAGACCCAACCCTGCCACAGGCGGGATATGGGTATGATGATGATGATATTTGCCTATGGTATGAATAATTGCAAAGTTTTACTCAACTTTTTGGTGACATTATAGTTAATCATTTTTGAACATGATTTTTATCATAATCAAGTTTCACTTTTAACATATTCATATATCTACTTAGTATGTAATATCTGATAGGTGCTACTGCAGTATGTTTTAAATAAATGGCATTTTAATCCACGAAAAGTCGTTTAAAAGCCATTTTGAAATCGGTATTACCATTGACAGTCAGGTATCATGCGATTGATAATGGCGTATGAAGTATATACATGTGCGAGAAGAGGTAGAAAAATGTGTAAGATTCATGTTTTGAAAATTCATGCGTGGCACCAGATTTCAATTTATCATCTAAAGGGATCAGATGGAGGATATCGGGAAAATATTACATGTTGCTTATTCAGACGCTGAAAATAATGAGACAGTGAAATACAATCTCGTTAGTAAAGTCTAAGATCTTCTTATCTTTTATGACAAAGTTGTTTTAGCAATAGAGGCGATTTTAGTATTTATTTATATATAAATTTTCCCTTGATATTTTATGTGTTGTGAAGATGTATTTGAGTGACTAAATACGAAAATAAATAGCATCTAGAATGGAAGAAATACATAAGGTTGGCAATATCTGTAAAGATTTTACCTCTCTATCTCTCTCAGACGATTTCAATGATTTCACCAAGAAATAAATTCAGGTGTAGAAAATTTTATTCATAGAGAAGTAGTTGAGTGAGCCTTGCACAAGGGAACTTATGTAAATGCGCTTTGGTTTTGAGTGCAGTGTCAATTCAAATTTTAATACTCTTTTTACAGATTTTCAATGGGATCTTAACTTAAAAGAGAAAAAAAATTTCTTTTGGACCAATGGTGTTATACTTTGAATATCATTCTTTCTCTCAAATTCTAGCATCTTGAAAAGATTTCTCTTCTGAGGATGGGCGATGAAGGGGGAAGTTTTTTTTTTTGCTGAGTTGAATTAGTCCTAGGTAAACCTGTAGATTTTTATCTATCCTTCTATATAAATTCGTTTGTTGGTCAACATGGATTGAAAATGATTGAGATGATGCATGACTATCATGGCAAAATATCGATTTCCTTTAAAGGGTTTCTTCTTGTACATCTTCTAGCAAATGGAGACCAGATATGACCCTGATGTCAAAACTGTTAACTTCCGGTAAGGAGGCGAGAACACAATTCTACCAAATGCAGAACAGATGACTGACTGGCTGAATATACCCCCTGGTCCACTGTTTGGATGATAATAATACGCCCTAGGTTCATTCTTTCATGTAGAAGTCATGAACACTTCCCTTTTTCTTTTTGCAAAATTTGTCAGTAGACGTTTGTGACCAAACCTTGCCCTTTTACACTTTCTCCAGTCATTTTTTATTTATGCAAAAATACCCCCTCAGCCCCGAAAATCTTGTAAAAAAAATAGGTTGAAAAAAGTCCTGTTATGGCTTTAGGGGTTACGTTTGGACTACATGATATAGAAGTCAGGAAGGAAGACGGGTTAAAAATCGATGAAAGTCAGCTGCAAATTTAAATCCATTGAAGCATTCTGCCAGACCTGTTTATTTACCTATCTGTTGAATCTGATGCTGTACTAGTGTAGCTTTTTCAGGATATATAACAGTTCTGAATCGTGAAATAGGATGAGTTCTGAATCCAATTTCCGCCAAGTAACGGTAAACTATGGATTATGAGTTCAGAAACCAACAACACCCAGTTTTGAAAATAGCCCCTTCTAATACTACTAGACGGTTATGTTTCAAATTTTTTATGTTATTGTATTGTAATTTTTAAAACGTGGCTAGCTTATATTTTTGGAATAACATGAAGGTGCAGCAGCTAATAACTTTTGAACTTTTGAAAGCTTTTGTAACTTTACCCATTTGTAGGATCTAGAATAACAGTCTGATTACGTGTTATTGAAATGCTGATAGGAATGAATGGGTTTCTTACATATTTATTTCTTGAATTACTTACTGCAGTGATCCATTAATGATGTAAAGGCCCATCTGGGATATTTTGTAAACCAGGAGTGGTCTGAGACGGAAATCCTTCGCCTGTAAACATGTTTTTTTTACTTGTATAAATAATTTTATCGTGGAATCCGATGTAAATCTGAGTATAAACAACATCCAGACATGTAAAAAATTGTTTGTGACTTATAGAATGATGAATTCGGCCTTTATTTTCAAAGTCATGTATTCTTTGGTTCGTTGGTGTTTTAGGGCCCTTCACCTACAAGATCATTAGAGCCCCGTCCACTGTGTAATTGTAATGCAGAGACTGCGCAGACACTACACTAATGCGACGATTTTTGGGTACTAGCGGTACCCAGTTTTCCCAAGCGGCCACCCATGTTAGTAACCTACTAACTGGGGTTGCGTTGCTTAACTTCAGTTGTCAGCCGTTCCCTTCAAAGCCATGTCGTGGTGGCGGTGTCCCTTGGACCCTTATAGCTTTCATAAGGTGGCCATCAAGGATGTCGTTATAGGTTTGCGTGAACTTATTTCCCCAATTAACAGTTGGTGCACACGATTAATTGTTATTTTCTGGGACTGTCCTAAAACTATACTTCTCGAGTTGAACTTCCGGTTGTGATTATATGTGCAATGCGGCAAATTGGCACATTTGAGGACTGCCTGCCTGTTGTGGTGAAAAGGACTGGGTTTCTTTGGCACTCGTGAGTGATGAAATTCACAACTGGTGTGGCACTGCATGGGAGGTCTTACATTTTCTCACACCGTCTGTGGATCTGGGTAGTACACCACCTGCAGAAACAACTAGAAAAAAGCATGGCTCATTAGAGTAATTTCATTGGTCTAACCGGGATAAGGGCTTTATTCTCCATCTCCCTGTTAACTGTGTTTACTGCAGGTCTTTATTTGGTTTCTGCTGTTAGGATCAAACCCTTTGATAAAACACCATGTAAGGGCATATTTGAGCAGCAGTAGTGTTTTTTCTCACGACTGTTTCTTATAAATTCGCTGAATTGCATTATATAACTATCGTCTATATAATTCCCAATATTTTCTGCCTCGTCTTGCAGGGATTGAAATTAAAACTGCATTAGAAATATAATATGATGTATAGCGTTTAAATGACAGTAAAGTGCATCACATATTTAATAAAACCATTGACATTTGTGTAACATTTGCAAAAAAAATATTTGATTGGCTTCCTATTTCGTATATGCAATAAGAGTGTTTTGACGCTTAATCTCCTCTCCTCCAGAGATATAAAAGTGATTTTAGTACAATATTAAATTTAAGTTGTAACGGTATCCATTTTCCGTATTGAATGGCATTCAGTCGCTCAGTGACGTCAGTCTGCAATTTGTAGAACATGTCATCAATTCACAATACAGTATTTTTGAGATTTTGATTTAAACTACTGTAAAGTTAATAGTATCTCCAGCCGATAGAGTGAAGAAGTTGACTTCCTCGTCGTTTATAGCCTACTTGAGTTCGATCCCCATCTGCAGAGCTCTACATCCTAATATGGCACCACTTTTTTTTACTCATTGAAGAACTAGTAATCTGTTATCTTCAAATTGCAGTTGGTAATTTTCCACTAAATCCGGGTGCCAATACACGTTATTGTACTATCTCACCATTAATTAAGGACCTCTTTAGTAGGATAAAGAATTGTGAGTTTCTGATCCCCCAGTTTGAATTAGAGGGACAGAAAAGTGACCATTAAGGCTCATAAAAAATAAATTTCGACTGGTTATCGACCCTACTTCACGCACAGATAATTTATTTACTTCTTACAGAAATGCAACTACGAGTAATTAGGCCCATATTTTATTCCGGCTCCTCGCAGGAAGTTTGTCACATAATTAAATGAATTCAGTAATACCGAATAACTTATTTCCATCTTAATTATGATGAATAATTGAAATATGATTGTTTTTACAGAGGCACCAGTGGTATTGACATTGACCTTCGTAGAGTTGATATTGATCAGTGCCCACAAAGACCAGGCAGCCATCAACTGAACATTTTTGCTGCTTCTGATAAATGCAAGGGAAGGACAACCCAAGTAAGTATTATTTTCTTAACATTTTTTTTAAATCCACAGCAATTGAACTACTTACCATCAACGTATTTGAAATTCGCAATATAGATAACAGTGATGTTGTTATATTTTATCTTATTTGGTTATTATTCTTCTTTCTGCGTGGTAAGAGAAAAGGAGGAAAGAGGAATACATTGTCGAGAGTCATTTCTTGATCAATATTTGTATCCACTGACCCATATTTAGAATAAGTGATCCAATTGTGGTGTCGAAAGAAAAGATTTCTTTGCAAGACAAGACTTTTCCGTATTTTTGTTGTTATAAATTGAATTGGCTATGGAACCACTTTTTTGAATTTGCACTTTGAAATATTAAAGGGTTTGGAATGGATTTGACAGCGGATGTTTTACTAAACTCTTTCTTTTCTCTCTCCATCCCTATTAGATTGCAAATGATTCGGGTGCCTATTTTTTTTGTTACTTTGTCTGATATGAAATCAGAATATGGAGGTTAAAAGATTGGAATGATGTTGGTGTTTTGATGAATATTATTACAGTTGTTGTCACTGGAGAAATGTTCTCATGGCATCTGCTGAATATTATGGCTTTTTCTTACATTTCTCCATGCTCCATATCGTTTTTCATGTTTTTTGGAGTTTACAACTATGAAATCGTCAAATTACCTGTCACTATTTTTTTTATCGAGCAGCGCCCATCCTCTCTTTCGGTGTCTTGCTGATACTGCTCTAAGACGACATGATTTGAAGCAGTTACCTCAGTAGGACAAACCAAAGAGAAAAATTGATCATACGAAGAGAGGTTGTAATTTGAATGTATTTCTGACATGATAATTGAACCACAATCCACTTTGGGAATACTATCCTTTTTGCAGGCCTTTAAACAGATAAATGGTGTGTGACTACAGGCAGGTTTAAGGCAGCACTTAAGACGACAGAGAAGGGGGCATGCCTGCTCTCGGCTAAATGCCGTGTGAGTAGGCCTACTGGCATGAAATACAGAGTATGAACTGCTGCCCATGGTGATGAGCCTAATAAGGGCTGTTAATTAATACATGAACAAATGAGTGAAATTGACGTGGAGTCCCTTCTTTAATGTTGGTGCAGATTGAAAATGTGCCCGGGCGTTTCGCGTGCGTGTTTCGTGTTTCGCGTGAGTCCGGTAGCGTGTTTCGCTGTTTAGTTTCGTAGCACAAGGGGTTTGACCCTGATCGACTGCCTCGAAATGATGCCTGGTTGGATCTAGAAGCTGCTGTAATACTTGAAGGGTTGGACAGATAAGGCAGACAGTCCAGCAGTTTTCAATGCAATATTTTGTTGGTGGTTTAGGACCCTTCAACTACAAGGTCATTAGAGCCCCGTCCACAGTGTAGTTCTGATGCACAGACTGCACAGGATTGGATACTCGCGGTACCCAGGTTTCCCAAGCGGCCACCCATGTCAGTACTAGCTGGGGTTGCATTGCTGAACTTTAGTGCTCAGACGCGAACTGGTGTGTCCAACGCAATTCGCCACTCCCGCAATATTTTGTCTTGATTAATTGTTGGATGGGCGTGACTAACTGATCATGAGAGGATTTTGTTGTTTGTTGGAGTTTAAGGTCCCGTCAACTACAAGGTCATTAAAGACCCGTCCACTGTATAGTTTTAATGCATATACTGCACAGACATTATACTAATGCGACGATTATTGGGTATTAGCAGTACCCAGCTTTCCCGAGCGACCCGACCACCCATGTCAGTACTAACTGGGCTTGCGTTGCTTAACTTCAGTGATCAGACGAGAACTGGTGTGTCCAACGCAACTCGCCGCTGCCATCATGAGAGGAAGTATGCATCCATGAAGCAGAACTCTACAGTCTTATCCTCTCTGTTGCCTTTAACAATCAAATTGGTGCACCAGGACCAAAATCAAGGGGTGATATTGATGTCTGTGGTTTTTCATACCCTATCTACAGTTGAAATATTGTATAGATGCACGTACAGTATTACGAAACCGGCATTTAACAACAAAGAAAAATGCTTCGATTGCTATTTCATTCTTTTAATTTCCACTTAGGTATTTATCAATGTCGATATGCAAGAAAGGAAGAGAGTGATAGTTATCACACTTGTAGCAAATATAATGAATAAGCTGGAATGCGTTGGCCTGAATGACACTTGTCGATTCTGTGAATCTTATAAAACTTCAAATAGTGATGATGTCAGAAGCTCCATGGCGATTTATCTTCGTGCAGTTGTATTTGGCTTGGGGCTATAGCGGTTTTATGAATCTTACAATCGTTATTCTTCACCAACTAACGATAAATTAGCGTAGGGGGGTCATAGCTTTGGTCGGCAACCGGCTGCTTAAAAATGCCGTCCAATTCATCCCTGCCATAGGCTGGGAAATGGTTAATATAGTAGCAATAATCCTTATGCTTCAACCGTTAATATTAAGCTTAAGTGTCTGAAGTTCCACTTTTGGATGCTCAGGATTTCAAGTTACTTCCTATCTCATCATCATCATCATACCCTTATCCCGCCTGTGGCAGGGTCGGATCTGCGGGTTCTAGCCCTCCACTCCCGTCTGTCTTCCACCAGGTCCCCGTCCACCCCACACACTGCCATGTCCTTACGGACAACCTGTTCCCACGTCTGCTACGGTCTCCCCCTGCCCCGGGTGCTACCGACCACCTGCATTCCTGGCAAGGACCTCACGAGCTCCTCCTCCCCTCTTCTCATGACGTGTCCATACCATCTCAGCCTATTCTCTCTCATTTTTTCTGCGATGTCCCCAACCCCCCAGGCTACCTCTAATATACTCATTCCTAATTCTATCAGCTCTTGACACCCCCCCCCCCATGTTCCGCAGCATTCTCATCTCGGCTACTTGCATTCTATTGACGTGGCTTTTCCTCACTGCCCATCACTCCGATCCATAGAGCATAGCTGGCCTAATCACTGCCCTGTAGAACTTCCCTTTCAACTTGATTGGGGTCCTTCTATCGAACAGGACTCCGCTTGCCTGTCTCCACTTCAACTATCCCCAGTTGATTCTATGGGTCACATCCAAGTCTATCTCCCCATTGCTGTGGAACGTGGATCCTAAGTGCTTTACCTCATGCACCTCTTTCCTCAGTTCACCCTTTGAATTACGTCACTGTTATTTTCCTGTCCTTCCCAATTGAAAGCTAAATACTCTGTCTTCGTCATGTTCATCTTTAGCCCTCCCTTTTCTATCGCTCCTCTAATATCGTTTAGGCCCTTCTCTACCTGTTCTCTGCTGTCGCTAACTTCTCCGATATCGTCGGCAAATGCCAAGCACTGAGGGGCCCAACCTCCTAATCCCGTAAGCAATTCGTCCTATCTGATGAAAAAAAAGTTAATTTAAGGTCTTCTTCATTGGAGATAAAACTTTGGACTGACCAAAAGCGAACCTACGTATTGTCGTAGTTCGAGAGGCAAAGGCACTCTAACAATTATGTCTTGACTTACCAATTAGGAAGATTTCAAAGAAGAGGTTTAAAACTAGCATCCTTGGTTATTCTTCAGATTGGACAGCAGTTCCAAGTATACAGTAGATGTAGACAGAAATGGTATGTAATAAGGGCGTCAGAGACTAAGTTTGTTTTGTTTTTTGGTGCCTGAAATTGCTGTCTCCTGGCAACCATTAAAATAATCAGCTTGTGAGCTTTTCGGCGTAATTTATTTGTGATTCATTGAACGGCATGATTGGTTAACTGGTTGGTCAAGATGTTTCTCACTGATATAACAGTAATAGTTATTAGCCAGCGATAGACTTTGTGTGGTGATGGTGGCTTGTTAATGGTTAAGTTTGATTTATCCTAACCTGTTTCTCCCCTCATGAGAGTATGAGCTTTGCGCTCGTTAGCCTTAAAGAGCAGTAAAGCGCATTTTTAACACTCGAAAAGTTGTTGATATCCATAAAGTTAAAGGACTTGATCACTTCTTAATTTGAAAGAGACCAAGAATGTCAGCGGTATCTTAGCAAACAACGTAAAACTAGACTTCTCCATAATCTACACCAGATAATTGGGTCCTTCATTCTCTTCGGGTTACTTAGTTTGAATAATTACAAGTGAATCGATGACACGACAAGAATGTACTTGACTGACCTGTGTAATAAGGGAAATAGATAATGCTGTATTTCATGAATACAGTTATTAGCATTTCAGAATTCCGCCATGTCCTTTTGACATCTATTTTTACGCATCAAAGAACTGTTTAGTGTTTTACCACCAGTATTTAACTCGGGGTTCATAATTGCAATTATATTTTCTTAAAAATCGTATTCAATATGCTGAATAAAACCGACTTTTGAACTTCTCATTGCTTCTACTGTTGCACTATGTCTGTTGAGTCTCAAGTAAATTGTGCATTAACTGTATAAAGATAATTTTTAATGTAATTTAATTTGTGACTCGGGAAAAGTGTTTACAGTTATTTCTATGGTCTGTTAACTTTGAAAGGCATTGTCAATGTGATCATCATCCTCCTACAGGGAGGCCGTGAATCTATTTGTTCATATGACACACGTAATGTTTGAATTATAAGTTTTGTGTTCATGTCACAGGGCTAAATCTACCCCCGCCGCGGTGGCGTAGTGGTTAGCTCACTCTAGGTTCGATACTAGACCGTGGTGGGTCGGTTTCTTTCAGGCGAGAGAGAAGCCGCGAGTGTGCCTTCTTTCGGATGAGAAGTAAAACCGAGGTCCCGTGTGAGGGTACGATGGCGCTTGCACGTAAAAGAACCCTCTCTACTATGCAACGGGTAGATGAGGCAAAATTTCCAGGTGTAGGAGCTCGCCCCCTGGCGTCGGTAGCATTCCCCAACCAACACTAGACCGACGATAAATAAGCGTAGGGGTGCAGCTTTGGCCGGCAACCGGCTGTAGAAAAAAAACTATGTCCAATATATCACCCTGTCTCCATTCAGAGGGACAAATGGGTACCCGACTCTGCCATAGGCGGGAAAAGGGTTAGGAGTTGCTTTTGTCACAGGGCTAAATCTGCACTTCATTGCCCTGCCTTTGTGGCCAGAGGTAATTCCAGGTTCGATTTCTGGATATCAGCAGATAGCTTTTTAAAGGTGAAAGGCCTCCCACTGACCCTTCCGTCGGATAGGAAACCAAGCCGTGGTGTGTATGATGTCATCACTGCATGTAAAAGAACCCTTACCACATGGAATAAAATGTGCATATATCTGTCCGGAGAAATTCCCAGCGTTAGGAACTCGCCTCTTGGCGTCGTTGCAGCATTAGGTCGGCAGCGGCTGCGTAGAAATACCGTTCAACAGAGCTCTCATACGTCTCAAAAGGGCACCCGACAGTGTCATAGGCAGGTAAAGAATTAGTGATGATGGTGATGATATTTCCACTTAACCCCGAATGGTTATCTGACCCGCCTCGGTGGCGCAGTGGGTAGCGTGCTCAGTAACTGCGTCAGTGGTTCTAGGTTCGATGTGGGCCGAGGTGGGTTGGCTCTTTCGGACTAGAGAGAGATTCTTCGGATGAGAAGTAACATCAAGGTCCCGTGGTGGTGTACGATGGCATTTGCAACGTAAAAGAACCCTCTCTACTATGCAACGGGTAGATGAGGCAAAATTTCCAGGTATAGGAACTCGCCCCCTGGCGTCGGTGGATTTCCCCAACGAACAGTAGACCAACGATAAATAAATATAGGGGGTTGCAGCTTTGGTCGGCAACCGACTGCGGAAAAACAATGTTCAAGATATCACCCTTGTGTCCATTCAGAAGGATAAGATGGGTACCCAACCCTGCCATAGGCGGGAAAAAGGTTAAGAGTTGTTTTGTTGCCCGGAATGGGCATCAATACATCAAGCAAACATTCACCGTAGCCTCATTCCTGACGACATATCTTCATCATTGTCTGTCGGTGACAAATCATCATCATGAGCTGCCTCAGTACCTAGTGAATTGCTGGTTATGATGTGGTAAGCGATTCTGCGATTTATTAAATGTATTTGGTTCAGAATCGTTGGCTGACCACGGAAGGGAACTGACCAAATTTTGCGATTGCTAGACCTAGAAACTCCATCAGCGGTGACGAAAATAGGATCCGCTAAGGCTTTGGTAGTGTCTAAGGGGACTGATAATGGTTTGTGAAAATACGGTACATGGAAACGTTTTGTGATTGGCTAGGCTGCTGAGCTCTTCCTCTACTTGTCCTGAGATCTCAGATCCCCAGAGTCGGTAATATACGGATAAAATTTTGTGTTAATGCGATAATTCGGCACACGGGATTCCAAGCCCACCGGAAATAGCGTACTATCTACAGTACTAATCTGAATTGCTGCAGTCAATTAAAAATATACTAACTTTAGAAAAAAAGAAAGTATTTTGCATAGAGTTTGCAGATTTTCCCTCAAAATGTTATCTGTAGTATTATGTTTGTGTAGTGGATATTATATTGCTTACTTTATAAAAAAAAAATTACAGTACCAACCGTGGCGGCTACTCCTGATAGTTTTACGAGTGCACCGAATTTAGATAAAAGCGATACAGGCAAAAGAGTTTTAGAAAAAACCTTTTAGGTTGTTATTAAGCGATAGGTCGTTGCAGGGATCTCTTTTATAAAGATCTTCAAGTGTTATTTTATTTTTTGTCACGTATTGCATCTTTCTTGCTGCTGGCAAGATCTAATACTGCAGTATTGGAAGTGAAGTGTTATACATGAGCTTTGCTGATTCAAACTGAACATCAGAAAGGTGTGCATGAGGTAGTCACGAAAGATAAACCCGAATGCAGAATTTGAAAACCCCTGTTTTAGTTGACAGCGTGATTTTCATTTGTGTTTCTGGCAGAGTCCACACGTGTGATTAATTGCGCTTATATTTGATGTAGAAAATCAAAAAGGTTTGAGGCGCATTGACGTGAATTGTGTGGATTTTGTAAGGAAGATAGAAGGGATTTGGGGAAAATTTAAAGTAATACTTGATAGTGATGATAAATATGTTGCTAAAACCGTTGCGTAACCGACAGGGAGAGTGGGGGGAACCCTGGATACTAACGTAATATTTACGCCGTAAATGGTAATAGACATTGCAGTTCATCAAAACGGAACTACCGGGAGACTGTTTGAGAGAGACTGTGTCCAAAAGCGAGCACGATCATAAGTCATTTTAGTCAACGCTAAATTGTGACAGTTGCTTGTCCAGTGAAAAGGTCGTTAATCAGCTTTTATGGTGTAATTATCGCGTGATGCGTGGGTCCATTAGTGTCTCAGTGTAAATTTCAGGATCGACTAGGTGTCTCTGTGTATATGTGAATAAATCTTTGTGTCCTTTCTCTCCCTCTTCCTAACAATGTTGTTTTCACTTTTCACATCTATGTCCGCTACCCTGAACTGACTAAGGGTGGAGAAGGGTATGGTGCAAGTGTACTACTAGGTGACTATGTTTTTGAAACACTAGATGCAGCATGTAAATTAACAACAATGCATCATTAATCAATAAATGATTATAATTAAAGGTGTAACTGTATCCTTCACAAATCTCCAGAAATAGGCCATCATCACACTCCACCCATGTGACAAGAACCATTTTTAGTGTGTTTTCGCTTTTCCCCGAGAAGCTGTGATATAGGCCCTACTAAGTTATCAGCAGCACTGCGAGAGATGTATAAATTGACACGATAACGTTTCATCAAGTATTATCTTTTTTATAGCGGAGTTACTTTTGTTGTTGTTGTTGTTGTAGTATAAATTAAATCTACAATGTGCAATTAAGGATAATTTGTAGGTTTGTAAACTTTCAGCAGGTTTTTAATGTTACTGCAGTGGTTGTATTTCTTAAATTTTTTAGATAACATATCATCCAAAATTTGTATATGCGCATTTTTTTACTCTCCACTTCCATTACAGATGTCGTGTTAACTCGTTTTATACTTGGGTAATTTCTTGCTAATATTTTTTAAGTATTTCACTTGGGAGAGTGCAGCGGTGCACATCACGCGGAAGTTTTTTTTATCGAAAATCATTTAACGTACCTACTACCAAAAATTATACAGTTTTATTTTTAAAATATATCCCATCTGCTGCATCCATATTTCATTTGGTTATTTTTCTAGCACTCTCTCTCTCTCTCTCTCGCTTTCTCTCCCCTTTCCATGGATGGTCGTCAACATTTTTTTACATCTAAAATATTAAGTCACAGCGATAAGAAATAAATGGGCGAAATGGTGATGATAAGCATCCATAGCAAATTATCTGTAGGGCACATAATGACACTAGGGTGTGGGTGCCAAACGATGTTTTGAATTGAAAGTGGAATCATAGCTTGTCTTCTTTTGGGAGACGATTTAAATATAGTGAAAAAAACTAGTGTTGTACAGTATAGTGAAATTTTTAGGTTGGAAGAAGCACAATGGAGATTAAGGTATATTGTGATTTAATTATATAAGAAGAAGAAGAAGAGGAAGATATTAATGTTATAGGCTGACTCTAATGTTTTAATGTGTGGATTGTAAGTTTTGCACTGGAAAAAATTATGATCTTCCTAATGCAATTTTTTATTTTTTCCCCCTCGGTTTTTTTTTCTGTTTTATATCCTCTCTCTTTCTTCTTCTTTAGTGCCACATCTTACCAGACACTTTTTTGTCTTCTGAAAAATTTCGTAATTGATAAATTTGGTGGAAGCATTTTGAAGTCATTTGAAATCTATCAAAAAAGCAGGTTTTCTTAACGAAGCAAGTCAAGAGTTAGTTGACGGGCTGAGTTGAGAATTTTTTAAGAGGAGCAATTTTTTTTTGTTTGCCTTCCCCCGCTTTTCTCCAAAGTAAAAACGTGAAAGTTTCATGGAGCTAATTTTATGAAGCTTATTGCAGATTAAAATTTTTTTTATATGTGTGTGTGTGTAAGACGTATGTATTCAAAAGCAGTCATGTGTACGGAAATAATTTCATGGCGTTTTGATGCTTTTCTCTTAAATCAGGCGTAATCTTCTTAGTCAAGAGGAAATTTCCATAACCGCTGCCCCAAAACCTCTTCGGAATAATAAGTCTTGGCACATATATAAATTTTTCTACACAATAAGTTGTATATTTTATATATACAGAATACGGTATGTATCTAAATATATGCATAAAGGAAACTTTTAAGATGTGATTTTCTTAAGAAATCTTTGCCTTCAGGGTGATTAATGAATGCATATTTAGTACTGTGTCTTAATAATGTAAGAATGTGCGCTTATTTTTATGTGCAGCGTCTTAACCACGGATTCTCTGTCACTGTCTCTTGATGGTTGTGTAGGTAGGCGGGTGGAAAATGTCAATGTAATTTGTGAATTGTCTCCATAGGAACCAAGAAGTTTGTTTTTATTTTTAACAGGTTTGAAAAAATGGGGACAAATGTCGATCTCAATCGAGTTGTAACGTTTGACCTAATGTAATAATCTCTCCTTAACCTCCCATCGAGTAACGTGGGTCTATAGGTCCCGTGAGGTAAATAAGGAGCAGGAAGACTGCTGGTGTGAACCTGAAGATTATAAAATACTTGCTTTACCCATTGTGAAAGTCGGGAAGCCGCAAATTATCTCAATTTTCCTCATGGCTTACCCAAAATTAATGATGTACAAGATTAGCTTTGAACAAAAGTTATCCTTAGTTTATTAAACATAGCCACTATTCAACTTCTTTTCTCTCCGAAATCTTACATCGCTGGTGTGCATAATGTTGAAAATTAATTATAGTGTTGGAGTATGTTGGCAAATTTAATTAACCACAAGTGATACTTGGATTACTTTTATTTGTTGAGCAATCTTGAGTTTATAAAGTTTGGTATAGTCTATATATAATTTTTCCTCATATTTTGCTAAAAGAGAGGAAAAAAATTTATCATAATGGCGGAGAATGATTTTTTTAAAATTTCTAACATTATAAATTAAATTTTAAATTGAGATTAAATGATATATGCAGATTAACTTTGTGCACATAATTGAGTTGGGTGGAGGGGCAATTTTTTGGGATGTCATAAGATGATTCATATCGTGATTGATATAGGTTTGTTGATTAACTTCAACTTGTATAGATACCTCTCTCTCTTTCTTCATTTTGCATACGTGTTTCTCATGATCCACAAATTAATGATGTTCCCTAAAGAAGAAGAAAACCGGAACAGATGTCACTAGGGATTTGAAAGGCGTGAAGTTTAGATCCTGTTGAGATTAAATAAGTTCGGAGGAGAAAGAGAGATGAGGTTTGATATGATACTAGTGGCGTAGTAGCACTTGAATTTCTTCACTTACAAGTTTTGTCTGTTTAGACGGCATCTATTTTGCAGATTGCCCAAGATGTTACAGTTGTTGACACAATTTGGAGCGTGTTGGCTAGGCAATTCAAGTTAAATGACTTATCCACAACAGTGAATTTCATGAAATGACTTTGTTTTGGTTGATGAACAACCATCGATGACACTTGTAACATGTACTTTAATCTGATATCGACTTTTTTATTTAGTGAAGAGAAGTGATGAAAAACAAATGTGAACCTAAGAAAAAGTGCTATCTTCTTATTCGAAATTCACGTGGTGTATCATCTTCAGTTGTCAATATTAGGTTCAGGTGCATGTTCAGGTTTAAATGACACCACAATGTTGTATTAGTCAACTTTCGTATCTTTTTTTATGCCGTTTTTTTTATCTCTGTGTACTGTCTAATGAGATCTCTTGACGTCCTTTTCTGGTGTGTCCAACAGACGACACTAATAACAATAACGACTGGGCTCGTGGACACTGCTACTTTATAAGGCGTGCGAGTAGTTTTGGTACCTATAAGCAATACAGGGATTAAATTTAGAAACCTTTAAGTGAGAATTTATTCCCATCGTAGTGCAGTAATTTCTGTTAGACTGTTAAAGAAATCTTAAAGGTGCTCTTCATTTCGAAAAGAAATAGGGTCATAGTACTGTATATGGTAGGACATTAAGTGGGCACTTAACAGAATTCTTGGTTACAAATTGGTCAGGCTCGCTTCATTGACTAAGTGGTAGCGCACTTGACTCGCACGAGTTCGTGGTTTTCAGGTTCGATTCTGGTTGACGATGGTAACTTCTTCGGTACAAAAAGGAGAGAAGCCTCAAGTGCACCTTCCGTTAATTGGGAATTAAAGTCGTAGTCCAGTGTTATGTTCATCGTGCCATCATTGCACTTGAAAGAGCCCTTTCCATAAAATATATGAGTCTGTTAGCAAATTTCCCATGTATAGTCCTCTGGTGTCGATGTCATCTCTATAAGAAGATAAATCTGCAATAAATAGCCAAATAAACTGAGGCCAAACCAATCCAAATTGGCGGGGCAACCAGGTTTAAGTTGTTGGCATCAATGCTAAGTTGACGAAGCTAATAAAGCAACCCAACATACGACTGATCTCAGAACAAAAACAAACGATCATGCGTAAAAATGTAAGAGATGACATTGTGCTGTTAAGAGCTGGCACAGATTCTTTCTCATTAGTATGTTCAATATTTTTGCTTACTACAGTAGTACTAAAGGTAATATAATGGATTCAGATGTAACGTTTGTTGTGACTATTTCGGTCCTTGGCTTTAAGTGAAATTTAATAATGGTTTTAGGGAATTCATTAATCTTGAGTTGTCTCCGTTTGTGGTTATAATGAGCTTTCAGAGAAATATATGAGGCACATACAGCATGAGACCATTTAAAAACTCTTTAAATTAGTGATTAGCGTTTAATGATGATATTGCAGTCCGTTAACTGCATTTGTCAGCAAAAATCGTAAGAAGATCAAAGGATTCTTGTCTTCCTTGGAAATATCAACTTTCCAGTCAATTTCAAGAGAGTGTCCGGAGAAAGAACGGCTTCATCAAGCTAATTCTAGAGATTTTACACGATTTTGTATGAAAATTACTTTTAATTCACCCAATTAATTATTTGATGGCATATATGTATTCTCAAATGTTAACTTCTACTACAGCTTTTGTAGAATACTGCTCAATTATTACGAAAATTTGGGTGCTAACCTTGAATCAGTGATTTCACGACGTAATTCACGGTTTCCGCCGTCATTATTATAATTATCCACATCTAACCATCCATCACTTAATTTGGTTCTTGACTTCAGTCATTCAGCTATGCATAAATAAGGTAGATGTCTAGTTGAATACTTCTGTACAATTTTTAAAATGGTAAAATAGGGTTTAAAATAAATATGTATGCTTTTCTGTTGTTAAATTGGGTCAGAATAGTTACCCTAGCTTCATGCAGCTATGTCTGATTTAAAACCGATATGCGATACTCTGAAATGTCACTTAAGGCACTTGAGTGCGACCGCTCTGTCTACTTTCTATATAATCAGACCAATTGGTCTAATGGCTGATATTTATGAAACGGACTTTTGAGGTCGCTTCAAGATACGTGCATCTTACTATTGTCTGATCTGACATTTTCATTTCTTTATGGATCTCTTCTTCTTCTTCTTGTTGTGCTCTGTTTGTGAAGAGCAAATTTAGGCCTGTCTTGATTTCAATCAATTTTCTGTGCATAACCATTTCTAGGGACACAAAAGGAGTTGTGATTTCCAAGTGCATTTGACCATACATTTCTGTTTAGTCTCTGATTTCAACTTTTAAGATCAATAGAAATCCTGTACTGATCGTTACCATACAGAATATTTTATCTTTTTCTTACAGGACGTTGAGTTGTAAAGAGGTGTGTTACAAAGGTTGCTTTTGACAATCGTAGAAACGACAAGACAACGTGTGCTTGTACATTCGTCAATCTATTAAAGGATAACTTTCTCTTTTGCATAAGAAAATAATTCAAATAAAAATGTTTGAAGTTGAGGTAAAATTTGAGGAAGTTGATATCCTGAGTCTGATCCAAGTACTGTTTGTGACACTGGTGTCTTCATTGGTTATTGTAAGTGCATCGACCATGGCTTTATCCTTTTATTTCATTGCGATAGAAACAACAATACATCATTTTAAATTGAAATTTTGGTTTGAAGAACTACTGTACTTGCATGGCACTACGTAGGCTTGAGATGCAGTGTCCAAAGTGAGTTTTAATGGGCCCCACAATGTTCAAAATGTTATGCATCTCAAGTAGGTCACATTTTCTCGGTTTGATGACACTAACTTTTGAGTTTGCACTAGAGATGTCTGTTGTGGGGGGGATAGCTGAATGTGGCGATTTTTCTAGACTCGTTATTTAAATGTATTTCATCCAATTTTATAGTGCTGCTTGAATGAACCATAAGTTAGGCGAGTTCAGGGGTTGTCGACATTTTTTACCTACAGCCCGTTTTTGTATATTTTAAATAGTAAAATTTCCTTACCGCCCATCAATATCGCAGTAATTCAGTGATTATATTACTAAAAAATATTAAAAAACTTACTGAATTAACTTTTTTCTTCTCCCTCGCAGGGTCTTGTTATCCCGCCTCGGTGGCGCAGTGGTTAGCGTGCCCGGTAACTGCTTTGTTAGTAGTTCTAAGTTCGATACAGGACCGAGGTGGGTTGGCTTCTTTCGGGTGAGAGAGATACCTCGAGTGTGCCTTCCTTCGGATGAGAAACAAAACCGAGGCCCCATGTGGTGTACGATGGCATTTGCACGTCAAAGAACCCTCTCTACCATGCAACGGGTAGATGAGGCGAAATGGAAGTTCGGCCCGTTATGGCTGCTTGGCCGACTCCCCAACTTACATACATAGGACCTTGCCCCCTGGCGTCGCACAGTGGGGCAGGAGACCACAAAACATGGACAGAATTCAAAAAATGAAAGTGTCCAAGAGAAAATATCTGTGGTTGTACTGGACCCTGGATACCCTCCTGAACCATGCCCTAGCTGATTTATAGGTGTCTGCACTGGTTTTGTGCATCATAACAAGCCTCATTGTAACCTTTGTTTTGCAGTTAAGATGACATGTTCCGATTGCCTTTATTTTAAGTCCTAAAAGTGTCGTAATTTCCATATCTAGCTTCAAAAATCGGAAATTTTTTCTATGTAACCTTCATCTTCAGGCATGTAGCTATATTGAACTCTTGCCAAATTAATATTTCAGTGCACGGAATTTATTTAATGAAGCTTCAAAGAAGGGTGAGTTGAAATGTTGGGATTTCACACCTGTATTTGGAAATACATCTAGTTAATAATGTATCCAGTGAGATCCAGCTTGGATTCTTGCTTTTTTCGTTGTAATATTCATTCCAAATTACATTCAGTTGAATTTTTCTGCTACTTTTCAAAATGCAGAAGGTTATCTAAAACAATTTACCCCTTATCTTGCATAACCAGGTCTTGCATTTTCTGGATTTTCTCTTGTGGACTTCACTAGCTTCCTGCTTTTTGTCGTACAGCCATGTGTTAGAGAGATTTTTTATTCCAATGTGTAGGTTTGTTTATATAAATCACAATTAAATTATTTAGTGAGCTCGATTTACTGCGGCAGTGGTTCAAGGTTCAATACTGGATCGAGGTGGGTTGGCTTCTTTAGGATGAGCGAAAAGTCCAAATTAGCCAGCCCCAATTGATTGAATCATTTGTTGGTATTTTAAGGTCCTTCAACAACAATGGTCATTAGATCCCCGTCGACTGCTTAGTTCTAATGCAGAGTCCACACAGTTCCTACGCTGCACACAGTGGGGCAGAAGAGCATGAAAAGTGGCAATAATTCAAATACAGTGAAATTCGTTTAACACGAAACTGACGGGACCAAAATATTTTTTCGTGTTAAAAGAATTTCGTGCTAAGCGATTCATGCAGAAAACCCATCACTGTTTTGTATGTCGTCATATTTTATTAATTGGATTTATTGCTAAAAGTTACAAGTTACACTTGTAATTTTTAGTAATATAAGGGCCGCCATACACGATCGCTCCATTTGGATGAAAGCCATTTGGATGGCGTCCGAATGGATGACGTCCAAAAATCAGCACATACACGATCACTCCATGCTGTTCACGCCATTTTGTTTTCAGTTTAGTTTAAGTTCTGGTGTGAACAGCATGGATTAAGAACAATTGCTACTTTTGGTGGCCGGGTAACCATGTTGTCCCTCTTAATAGACACAAGGGCGGCATTTTGGTCATTGTTTTTCCGCAGCCACAGCAGTCTGTGACCCCTATACCAGTGGTGGCGAACCTGTGACCCACCGTGCAATTTTAGGTGACCCACCCGAACGTGAATCATATCTAGTTTATCGTGAGTGGGTTGAACGGGGACCTGGAGGTTAGAACCCATAGATCCGACCCAGCCACAGGTAGGATAAAGGCATTATGATGATGTTCTCTATTTGCTACTTTAATAAACTAATATATTCATTATTAATAATAATTTTTTATTCATAAAATTAAATAGTGATTGCAACTGACCCACGGACAACTTTTTGCTCTTTTTTTGTGTTATTGTGACCCGTCTCAAAAAAAAAGGTTCGCCACCACTGCCCTATGCTTATTTATCATCAGTCTACTGCAGTGGTCTTTAAACTTTGTCGACTCACCGAACTCTCAGAACTACAGTGAAACCTCTCTAATTGGTACACCTGGGGGACCCAGCCAAATTGCACCTATCAGAGGGGTGTACCCATAAGAGGGGTAGTAATAGCCTATAGATGAAAAATCGGTACCTGAAGAATTTGTACCGATATAAGAGGTGTACCCTTTAGAGGGGTGTACCCATAGAGAGGTTTCACTGTATAACATATTTTGGGGGAACCCCATCTCCCTTTTATAAAGTATATCTTGCCGCTGCTAACGAATTTTCATTTGGACTCGTGGAACCTCCAGAGTTGTATTGCGGAACCCTGGGATTCCGTGGAACACAGTTTGAAGACCGCTGGTCTACTGTTTGTCTTTCTGGGGAATTCCACCAACACCAGGGGCGAGCGCCTACACCTGGAAATTTTGCCTCATCTACCCGTCACATAGTAGACGGGGTGCGGTCGAGCTGGGTTGGACACACCAGTTCTCGTCAGATCATTGAAGTTAAGCAGTGCAAGCCCAATTAGTACCAACATGGGTGGTTGGTAGTGAACGTTGGGAGCTTCTAATTTCCACTCTCCTACATCCCCTACACCTACCTCCTTCTCACCCGTGAGCAGCTTCCTTAGGGTTCGGCCTGTTATGGCTGCTTGGCTTACTCCACAACCCCTGAGCATAACATACTTTTACGTGCAAGTGACATCATACACCACTCAGGTCCTCTCTCGCCTCCATTTCTCAGCTAACCATCTATCAGGTCCTCCATTTATCAGTTGTCACTCCTGGTGGCAGGGCATACTTCCACCACGTTTTTGCCACACACAGTCAGTTGGCATGATGGAGTGATGGAGCGATCGTGTGGATTTTGGCTTGACCAAAAATCCAACCAAGCTCATCACAGACCCGGCCATGCTGCAGGTGGGATGAGGGTGTGATGATGATGTTGACTAAAAGTTACACTTGTGGGCTTCATATTAGATTCAATATTTCCAATTTAAAAAATGATGTACACATGCATAATTTAAAAAAAAAGGCTAAAAGAATTATTGTTTTTGGGATAAAATGTGCTTTATTTTTCAGTGTCTTTTTGAGCATAAATTGTCAATAAAAAGGCCCCCTCCCCATAGTTTGAAAGATTTGTCAATGACATGCCTCTACCATCCTGAACCCAGGCTGTAATCTAGCAACAGTGGCAACCATTGTTTATTTGTTTAGTTTAACGAAAACTCTGGTATATGTTGTATATCCAGTATTTTGTTAGCTGAGAAGGAAAACAATTTCGTGTTAAGCGATTTTTGTTTCGTGTTAAAAGAAAAAAAATGTATGGAATTACAGTATTTTGTCCGGACCGCAGTGTTGTTTCGTGTTAACCGTTATTACGTGTTAAGCGTTTTCGTGTTAAACGGATTTCACTGTATTATTTGACGAATGTTCTAGGTTGCGCATTTCTTTTAAGGGTATTTGTTAGACAAAAGAAAGTAATTCCTAACCCTATTCCCACCTATGGCAGGGGCCTTAGTACCCATCTTGTCCTTCTGAATGCGCACAAGGAAGATATATTGCACAGTGTTGTTTTGCAGCCAGCTGCAAGAACAAAAACTGCAACCCCACTGCTTATTGTTTGTCGGGGCACTCCACCGACTCCAGGGGGCGATTGTAATATTAGATAAATACTGTTAAAGCTAAAAATACAGCTATCCTTTGTGTTATTTTTATTACATGCAGTGTAGCCTACGAACGTTGCTTAACTGCAGTGATCAGACAAGAAATGACGTGCCCAATGATATACACCCGAAATGAAAAACCCCAAGTGTGTCTACCTTCAGATGAGAAGTAAAACCATGGTCCTATGTGGCGTACGATCACATTGGCAGTGGGGTTGCAGTTTTTGTTCATGCAGCTGGGTTCAAAACCATGCTGTGAAATCAGTGGTGGATCCAGGATTTTCGTCAGGGGGGGTTGAGCTAAACCTCACATATCATGTGAATATAACTTTATATGAGCATAGGGGAGGTTGCAACCCGAAAAACCCTATCCTGGATCTGCACGTGTGTGCAATATATCCCTTTTGTGCACATTCAGAAGAGCAAGATGGGTACTCAGGTCCCTGCCATAGGCGGGAATAGCGTTAGGAGTTGCTTTCTTAAGTCTACCAAATGCCCTTAAAAGAAATGTGCAACCTAGAACATGCGTTGAATAATATTTGATATATGTCCAGGTTTCAGGGTCTCCTGCCCCACTGTGCGTCGGTGGGATTTCCCAAAGCGCAGTAGACCGACGGTAAATAGCATAGGGGTTGCATCTTTGGTCGACAACTGGCTGTGGAAAGACACTGCCCAATATATCACCCCTGTGTTCATTCAGAGGGGCAAGATGGGTACCCGACCGTGCAGTGGTTGGGCCAGTAGTGTTCGGCGCCTGTGTGCAAGAACTTAGTTGGCGCCCCTATCTACCCCTCCCGAATGAAAAAAGGTCTCAACAATAACTGGTATATGCCACACACTTGTCACAGCATCATCCTATCACTGGCTATGGCAGATGAGGGAGCCGGTTCTGAGAAACAAGTTGAGGGCCGGGGCGCTTTTAATAGCCTGGCGCCTGTGTGTATTGCACACATTGCACACTGTGCTGGCACGCCTGTGCGACCGTGCCATTAACGGGAAAAGGGTTAGGAGTTGCCTTTACTCGCGTAGTCCTGTTCTTCTCAATTTTGCCTCGCGATAACTAACTCAAAAGTGAAGACATTCATTCACAGCTATCTGATATACTAAAACACCACCGCTCACCAGTGGACGGTACGGAGCAGATTGACGATCCCTGGGCTAGTTGGTAGTCCACTTGTAAATTTGCACACTGCCCCTTCCTCTCTCCTGCTGGAAGGGAGAATGGTGTTGTGAAGGATAAGTTGTGGTGGCCCCATAATGTTTATGCCAAGTATCTAGCAACATTGCTCTGACGTCTGCGTGCATCCTTAACAACGGCAACAGATCATCATTTTAGATCAATCAATGACGATTTTATTGTTGTGTGATGTTATCGGTGCCCTCAACGTTAACTCTGGTTTCATTTTCCATTAAGAAGACCTTTATTCACTCCACATAGCCTATTTGAATGGAGTTAGAAATGTGCTATTAAAATTCATAATGTGAGTGCCGGCGTATTAAGTCGTTTATCTGATCTTGCGTGAGATGGTCATAGGTTAGTTCAAAATATCGCATTTGTCAAAATAATTATTGCCGACCTCGATATTGGCTAAATTGGTTGAGTGCACTTGCCCGTTGAACTCTACAGCTTCCATCCCTAGCCAAGGTCGATAGTTTTATGTTTACCGTCCGTTGGGTAACGGATGTTAATGCTATCCACCTCTATCAGATGAAAAAAAAGACTGTCGTTACCTTTCTAGCTTTTAGTTACCCAATTTCAATAAACCACTGAACGTCCGAGAACCAATAAACCACCGAGTGCGCCTCCGTCAGATGGGCCCCGTGTGGTTTGCGATTTCATTTGCACATAAAGGACCCTTCTACTATACAACGGGTAGATCAGGCGGAATTCCTCGGTGTAGGAGCTCGACCCCTGGCGTCGATGGAGTGCCCGAACGAACAGGGAGCGGCGAATTGCGTTGGACACACCAGTTCTCGTCTGATCACTGAAGTGACATGGGTGGTCGCTTATTAGTATAGTGTCCGTGCAGTCTCTGCATAAGAACTATGCTGTGGACGGGGCTCTAATGGCCTTGCAGTTGAAAGGCT
Organism: Trigoniulus corallinus; assembly: GCA_013389805.1. Taxonomy (NCBI): domain Eukaryota; kingdom Metazoa; phylum Arthropoda; class Diplopoda; order Spirobolida; family Trigoniulidae; genus Trigoniulus; species Trigoniulus corallinus. Next base: position 9,578,953 of record JAAFCE010009126.1, on the reverse strand, counting down.
CTCAAACACCAACAAACAAACCGAACGAACAGTAGGCCGACGCTTAATAAGCATAGGGATTGCAGCTTCGGTCGGCAGCTGGTTGCATAATATGGTCCAACAGATGGCACATGTGCTCATCCCGAGGGATAAAGATGGGCACTCTACCCTTCCATAGGTGGGAAAAATGCTAGTAGTTACTTTTTGAATTGGGATAGGGGAGAGCGGCGAGTTGCGTTGGACACACCAGTTCTCGTCTGATCACTGAAGTTAAGCAACGCAAGCCCAGTTAGTACTGACATGGGTGGTCGCTTGGGAAACCTGGGTACTGCTAATACCCAATAATCGTCGCATTGGTGTAGTGTCTGTGCATTCTATGCATTAGAACTATGCAATGGACGGGTCTCTAATGACCTTGTAGTTGACGGGACCTTAAACGCCAACAAACAAACAAACAGGGATAGGGGAATTCCTGCTCATTGACTGTCATGTCAATCACCTATTACCTAGTCGATTTCATGCAGCATCAGCGTCTTCAGTGGTCATATGATTGGTCACTCTTCCACGTGAAACCTCCATCTTTAAAGTGATCCATAACAAAAGCAGATAAAACATGCAAATAATAAAGGGTAATCATCAAATTTGAACTCAGAATGGCTTTCAAAACGAGTATGACTTCCTAGATTGAAATTAAATTCCGAAGAAAAAGAAGTTATTTTCAAAACTAGAGAGGAAAAATGTTAATTTGATTTTATTCACCACCCCTTTTATCTATCCTACTTTTAATAACATTTCTGACTTTGCTGCTATTTCTCTGAATATATCTTAAAGGAATATTTTTTAAATAGCTAAGATATTTTTACAATTGAGAATTTTTATTTCAGAATTTTTATTTATTTTTTTTAAGAATTGCTGCGTTTACCAATTCGTTACCATTGCAGTAATTGAATCATAGTTATTTTACATAAACTATAATTAGCCTTAGTAATATGATTGTAATTGAAATAAGTAGATAAGTATGAGAGCCGGCATTTTATATATTACATTTTCAAGCAGTAATCTGGAATCAGGGGCGGATCCAGGGACAGATCAAGGTGGGAGCACTTCAAAAAAAGTGCGCCCCAAATATTTTTAGATATTCAGAATCCCTTAGTATAATTCCAACCAGCAATAACAATAGCTCCTCACTACCCCTCAGACAATGTCCCATTTTCAGTGGTTTAGCCAACTGCAGATTGGATTGGCAGTAGGCCCCTATAGTCTAGAAATGAGGATAGCAATGCAAAAGTGCCTTATTAGTTGCAAAGTTGAATCATGCATCAGTTGAAATATGCGCCCCATTGAGGCACTGAGGGGGGAGCAATTTCTGCATTGCTCCCCCCCTGGATCCGCCCCTGTCTGGAATGATACACGATTATATTGCCTATTAAGATATTTTTGGAAAAAAAACGGGCTAGTTGGCGATGGGTGTTAACCAGTCTTCCTCCCTTAATTGCAAGAGATTTGCCTTTTTCTTCTGATTCCCTTGTAAGAGTCGCACAATATTCTGGCCTACTCCACCATTTGAACTATTTTTGCTTGTCCATTTTGGTAAATCTGTAGTACAGTAGTTGATCAGGTTACGTTGCCGGCATCAGTCCTAAGACCACAACCTCTCCTTATTTAATAACGCCCATCTTTCTGGAGACAACCATCAGCCATCTTTCGCTCCATGTACCATAAACAGGGACCCACCATTTTACTTCCCATGCGTAGAAAGTTCCTCTTGCGATTTACCTTTTGCTCGAAAAGGCCATCCGCCTCGACCAGGATTGAACCTATAGCATTGGACTCGAAACAAGCACTTAACCACAGAACTACCGAGGCAGATGTAATAGGGTATAATTAAGGTCTGAAAGTGAGTAAATTCGCAGCTCTGCTACACCTAACGGAACATTGCTGGATAGAAAGAATCCCTGTTGTGTCGTAAGTGATCTCTTAGCTTAATAAGGTTAAGATGCCATTAGCTACATTTAGGTAATTTCTTTCCTTTTTTTTTGTGGTGTACCAAATTCATTCCTCGCCATCAGGGATAGTCTTAGACATTAAATATGTTTTCTACGGGGTTGTAGTGGCAAAAATTCAGGATTGGATGCATTGAAAATTGCTTACAGCTATTTCTACGTAGATCAACTCATACAGTAGAACTTCGGTATATCGAACTCGCTTATATCGAAATCCTGCTTATTCCTGCTTATATCGAAGCTTGAGCGCCGGTCCCGCCCGATGTAAATTTTAGCTTTACATATAATTCCGGATTTGGATATATCGAATCTCTGATATATCGAACTATTTTTCACGGTCCCCTGAGGTTCGATATATCGAGATTCTACTGTATATGCTTCTTGCAATTCATCATTTCAAACTCTTTCTCCCGCCTATGGCAGGATGTGACCTCCCCAATCGCCCTGTTTGAGCCATTATTAGATTGTGAGCACATTCGCACCCTCTGCTGACCTAATTATTTAACGTCGGCCTCTTTACTTCAAGGGGAAGGGGCAAGGTCTAAATCGTGTAGCAAGGTTTCCTTTACGTGCAGGTGAGGTTGTGACACTTGGGGTGGGAAACACTAAACCAGAGGCGTGTATCTCACAGCATTGGTCTTTTCATGAGACTGTTGCTGATGGGGTGCAATGGACCTCTGGCTGGAAGTGTGTCCCTGGCTGGGTATAAGGGGAGAAAGGATCATTCATATAAATTGAAGGAACTAAGGGCACAGACAGACCCATACTACTGGTCCTTTTTGCCAAGGAGCATTCGACAATGGAATACCTTTGGGGAAAATAGAGTGGAGGGCTTACTGAAAGGGAAGGCCACCTTTGCAAGTATTGTAGGGGGCACAACAACTATAGCTTAGGGTTTTAGAAGTTTTCCAGTTTCTTATGTAGTAATGAGAGTTAGTCTCTCCACTGCCAAATTGACCATTGAGGCTGCTTGCAGTGAATTAGAATTAGACAGCACATGAGACCACGGCTTTACTTCCCATCCACGTGAGCGGCGAGTTGCGTTGGACACACCAGTTGTCGTCTGATCACTGAAGTTAAGCAACGCAAGCCCAGTTAGTACTGACATGGGTGGTCGCTCGGGAAAGCTGGGTACTGCTAATACCCAATAATCGTCGCATTAGTGTAGTACCTGTGCAGTATATGCAGTGGACGGGTCTCTAATGACCTTGTAGTTGACGGGACCTTAAACAACAACAACAAATTCCCATCCACGGAAGGAACACTACGGCTTTCCTAATTTCCAACCAAGATTGATCTTGTAACCATGCCTGGCCTCTTAACTACCCAGATAATGTACTTTTTTTGCAATTGTGATAAAATCGTAATAAAGCAGATTGAGAAGGAAATTTTTAAATATGGAGACAAGCTAGCAGGCTCAGTATTTTTTAAATTAGCTTCTTGTTTACACACTACAAATGTTACATCTTCATTAAATAACTTCTGTAAGAATTTCAAAATGTGATGCTAAAAATAGCTTTCTTATTTAGCAGACATCAAAACAAAATTTCATAATTAACCGTTTGCGAAAGATATTTGATGTAACATCAAAAGTTAGTGCTTAAGTGGTTTTCATGAAAAGCATCTCTTTGTAATGGAGAGTATTGAATACGATGTAATTTGAAGCACATTTTTAAGTAACAGGTCTTCTCAAACTCTTTGACTCGTGTGTGCTGTTTCCTCATTTGTTCTTCTGGATTTTCTTACATATTCAAAGGAGTGACTTCTAATCTCTTAATTAAAGATTGCTAACTATCTGTTGCTACCCACAAAGGATGTCTCCCTTGGCATTTCTGAGTAAAAGACGACTGAAAGGGTTGTAAATAACGTTGGCAATCAGTCAAATAAAAACCGTTTTTTTTTCTGTTTTTGCGGCTCACATCCTAATGCCCCTTTCCGTTTTTTTTATCTCTGGAAGTTTCTGTCTCCTAATTCCACAATTTTCGGTCTTTGTGGGTATCTCTGGGATTATCTCCATTTCTGTCCTTGTATCCTTTAGTTCCCTTCTTCATATCTCCTCTTCCGAGCTTGGCTTTTCCTAACTGTTTATTTGAAATTCATGAGTTTCCTGCCTTGTCATAGAGGAGACTTAGTAACAAAGTATTTATATCACTGCCACTGCTGTAACAGTGACATTTTTTTAAAGTTAAATTTTTATCTTTTCTACTTATCCAATTCATACTTTATGAGGTATTGTCATTCTCTTTGATTTCAAAATGTTTACTGTAGGTGTTAAACGGCCCGTTCCTCTGGGATCCAGAGTAGAGCTGCTCTGGTGTATGATATAAAGTGCTATAAATAAAGAAGACAGACTGTGTTACTTCCATTAAACCCATCTTATATATGGTTTTCTTTCAAATCTCAACCGGCTTCAGGGTTGGACATTTACCCATGAGTTCTGGAGGATGCAGCAGAAATAGGCAAGAGAAAGAGTAAACAGCAAGTAATAGTAGGAGGAAGGAAATAATGGTCGCTTATTGCGACATGAAAGGATGCAGGGCTCTTGGGTATCTGAAATTTCATTGCCATTATCAACCCTTTTCCTGCTAATAACGGGGTGGGATGCTCATTTAAATCCCATCGGGACACGCGGGCAATTTATTGGATTATTCTATATGCAGCATTGTCTGTTTGTTGGTGTTTTAGGGCCCTTCAACTGCAAGGTCATTAGAGCCCCGCCCACAGCATAATCTGATGCAGAGGCCGCACAGAAACTACACTAATGCGACGATTGTTGGGTATTAGCAGTACCCAGTTTTCCCAAGCAGCTACCGATGTCAGTACTGACTGGGATTGCGTTGCTTAACTTCAGTGATCAGACGAGAACTGGTGTGTCCAACGCAATAAGCCGCTTTACATGCTGCAGGCTACTGACCTAATCGCTGCAAGCTTTTACTACACGGAGTAAAATATATGTGTAATTCTCGAAGTATAGGAAGTTAGGAAAAGCATCCCAATGACGACAAGTAGACTCACAGTAAGCACGCAAATTGGGTACGTGAAATATCGTCCAACAAATCGTTCATGTGTCCATTTGGACATAAAACGACACCCGACCTTGCCTTTGGCGGGAAAAGGAAGATTGAGGCACACATTTCCAAACACTGCATATGGCTTTGGGCTCTTTAACGTGCGGGTGACATCGTAAACGACACCCGGAGTGTTCCCATGCGAGTTTCGGCTAGCATCGACCTAGCAAACAAGAATATAACTGTCCACTACGCTACCTCTGCGCCACCAAGGCGAGCGATTATGCACTACATCAGGGTCTTTAAACTGTGTTCCGCTAAACCCCAGGGTTCCGCAATACATCTCTCGGGGTTCCGCGAGTCAAAATGAAAATTCGTTAGCAGCGGCAAGATATACTTTTCTAAAGGTGGGATGGGGCTCCCCCAAAATCATCTTATGGTTCTAAGGGTTCCGTGAGTCGACAAAGTTTGAAGACCACTGTACTACATAAACATATACCCGGAAAAGACAAACCATAGGTATTTAAATTTAAGAAGATTTGTGGTATACAGCTCATGACGTTAGTTGGCAGTAGTTGCAAAGTGTATGATTGAGAATGATGCTAGTATTTTTCATTTTGCCCTTTAATCGCCAGGTTTAGTCCCAATAGATTGAATCGTCTTTGAAGAAAAATGGTGCGCAGTTGTGGAGGTCAATTAAACACATAATTGAGTAGCTATTTCTACTAAATAGCCTCTGGTTAGAAAGAGGTTTATCGAAAGCTTTCATGAAATTGACTTTTTTTCTGCACAATTAAATAAACTAACAGCTTAAAGAAGTTTCTAACTTTTAAAAATGTAATTGAATTTTGTTGTCTGTGACCTGAAGTGATAACACGCACAAGCAGGCTTGGTCAAAGTGCTTTGTGTTGAAGGTTGGTGGTGATGGAAGTGTAATTTTGGATGGTCTCTGCAGACCATCAGGAATGACTACACTATTAATTAATGAGTATCGAGCAGATTCCGAAAATACTGTACTTACCGTAGGCCTGTGAGGTAACGAAAACAAATACTGATTTGTGCTTCATTCTAGCAATAAGTTTGGCTTCATTTCGACTAGCACATACTGTATACTGTCCAGCCTTACCATTCCTTCGGCTCCTAAGGTTCGTTATTCTTTCTGTTCCTGGCTTATCTTTGAACTCAAGTTGTAATCGTCTAGAAATACTAAAAGGTCGAACCAGACTACTAAGAAACTACTTGTCAAATTTAACAATTGACGTCTATTGCTCTCAAAAGTCCGTCGTCTACGTTAGTAAGGCCATGTTCTTACTCTGCAAGTTTTTTTCTTTTTAGTCACTAAGCTTAGGCACTTTAATGGTGAAAAAGATGCAAGAGGTGAAGTACTTAGGATCGACGTTCCAAAGCAATGGAGAGATAGACTCGGATGTGACCCATAGAATCAATTGAAGTGGAGACAGGCAAGTGGAGTTCTGTGTGATAGGATGGCCCCAATCAAGTTGAAAGGGAAGTTTTACAGGGCAATGGTTATGCCAACTACGCTATATGGATCAGAGTGTAGGGCCTTGAAGAAGAACCACGGCAATAGAATGCAAGTAGCCGAGATGCGAATGCTGCGGTACTTGAGTGGAGTGTCAAGAGCTGATAGAATTAGGGATGTGTATATTAGAGGTAGCCTGGGATGTGGTGGACATCGCGGAAAAAATGAGGGAGAATAAATTGAGGTGGTATGGGCACGTGATGAGAAGAGGTAAGGAGGAGCTCGTTAGGTGGTTGGAAGCATCCGGGGTAAGGGGAGACCAAAGCAGACGTGGGAGGAGGTTGTCGGTAAGGATATGGTAGTTTGTGGGGTGGACGGGGACGTTGTGGGAGATAGGCGGGAGTGGAGCGCTAGAACCCGCAAGCCTGACCCTGCCACTGGCGGGATAAGGGTATGATGATGATGAAGCTGAGGCACTTTTAAGATTTCAGGATTACTAGGTCTCACAGCAGGGCAGTTTCGTCGGTTATAGACTCTCTTCTGACAAAGGCTAATCGTTTTGCTTACATCTTGAACAAGTATGTCGCCCAGTTTACAAGTACAGTATGAAGTACTAAGTTTCACACAATATAAAGTCAGATTCATGTGGTTCTAGGGATCTTGAAATCTTAGTTTCTGAAACGCATTATGGGTGTACCACTCCGATGTAAATGGTTAAAAATTTGAAACACTGTGGTTTTCAGCCTTCTTTTCAATGATTGTTGCATAATATCTACTGATTCCCCAATGTTCTGGGTTACTAAGTTTTAATATTTGCGGGGTAACTGATAAACTACTATTTTAGTCATTTCCAGTTGTCCAGGGAGCGGCGAATTGCGTTGGACACTTCAGTTGTCGTCTGATCACTGAAATTAAGCAGCTCAACCCCAGCTTGTACTGACATGGGTGGCCGCTTGGGAAAACTGGGTGCTGCTAATACCCAAAAATCGTCGCATTAGGCTAGTGTCTGTGCAGTCTCTGTATAAGAACTATGCTGTGGACGGGGCTCTAATGACCTTGTAGTTGAAGGGCCCTAAAACACCAACAAACAGCAAAAACAACCAGTTGTCCAAGAACGACCACGTCTACTTCTGCCGAGTACATTGAAGAACTCTAGTCTGGCAAGTGCTACACTTAAAACTGAGATTCCTAATGCAGGCAAATATCAAGGCTAATTCTCTTAGGCCTTTGGTGCAGTCTTCAACATGGGATGTTTCCTCCTACTTCTCGACCATTCTGAAACCTTCCCTTCCTATTATTATTCTCCTCGTATGCAACAGCAACTCCTTTATCAACGACTTGTTTGCCAACACAGGCTTGTATACATAATACCGATAACATCTTGTAATTGTTTGAGCACTGTAGTAAATTTATTGTTCAATTTTTGTTGTTGAGTCAAGAGGTAACTCATTTGGGACCAAAGGGGCTATTACTTTCAGATAAGGTTTATATAAATGTATCGCGTTAATATTATTTACTGCTTTATTTGTAGTTATTTTAAAATTTTGTTTCATGTTATTTTTTCAACAATTCTTGTTATTTAATTCGATTTTTAGTGCGTTTTTATTCCTGGATTGGGTTTTCGTCGTGGTTCCTACATATGTGAATGCAAGAAAGGCTTTTATTTCCCAAAAGCTGGAGTGGAGCGCAAATATTACAATGGCACGTCTGTAGAAGAGGAATACGAAAAATTACTTATGGTAAGTTTATCATTGTTTTCCTATAATTTGGCAGAGCGACGAGAGAACCCAGAAAGTCTTGGATAAAATTGCACTTTCGTTCTCGAGATTGATGCTGTGGGGTAGGCTGGCATCCCAACACAGAAAACCCGTCCAATATCCCTGCAGGCTCCAGACGCCTGGGTGCCCCCAGTCAGAGCAGTCTCATCAAGAAAAGTGGCTAAATTTAGATTGAGTAAGGATATTGTAATGTGTGGGGTGGACGAGGACCTGGTGGGAGTTAGGCGGGAGGGAGGGCTAGAATCTGCAGACCCGACCCTGCTACAGGCGGGATAAGGGTATGATGATGATGATTCTCGAGATTGATGTTCTTCATTTATCCGTCAATTTTGTACTAGTGACTTGAGCACTTGACTACACTTGGCAACTGCGCCAGTAGTTCTAGGTTCGATACTGGACCGAGGTGGGTCGGCTTCTTTCGGGCGAGAGAGAGGCCGCAAGGTCCCGTGTGGGTGTACGATGGCACTTGCACGTAAAAGAACTCTCTCTGCTACGCAACGGGTAAATGAGGCAAAAATTTCCAGGTGAAGGAGTTCGCCCGCTGGCGTCGGTAGCGAACACTAGGCCGACGCTAAATAAGCGTAGGGGTGCAGCGTTGACCGGCAACCGGCTGGAGAAAAAAAATTGACCAATATATCACCCTGTGTCCATTCAGAGGGACAAATGGGTACCCGACCCTACCATAGGCGGGAAAAGAGTTAGGAGTTGTTACTGGAGTACTTGACTGGTGAGTTCATGTTTACAGGTTCGACTCTGGTCCAGGAGAATGGATGGCTTCTATTTCGTTGAGAGAGATAGGGAAACTCCAGCCGTGGTCCCATATGGTGTATAGGATGTCACTTGCACGTAAAAGAGTCCTTTTTACTTGGAATAAACATGTACACCGACAAATCTCCAGGCGTCTGCAAAAGGCGTAATCCGTAAAAAGAAAACAAGCTGACGTTAAATACGCAAAGGTTGACGACAGCCGACTGCATGAAACCACCGTCTAATAGCTCACCTGTGTGCTTCAGGTGCCTGCAAGAACAAACGAGTACTCCCGGCCCTGCTCTAGGAGAGAAAATTGTTAGGGATAGTCATTAGCAAGATCACGTAGGGATGGGGACGAGAACAACCACCAAGTTATCATCACCTTTGTTAGGCCGGTACAAATGAGCTTTTATACTCCCTCTTATCTTATTCGATACGGTAATACAGTATATAAACAATTTGAAATGGTGACGTTGTTGCATATAAATCATAGTAGGAGTTTACTCTCAATTCGACTCCAATATTCCTTCTGATACTTCTCAGAGATTTAACTATGATATTGTGCATGAGATGGTTTGTGTTTTGAAGCCAAAAGAAAAATAAGGACACTTCTATGTATCGCTTCAAGACAAAATATGATTGAAAAGTAGGAAGCAAATGTGGCTGCATTCATAGCTCTAGTAAGCAAGGAATTTTTGTTTGATTTTATTCAATATTTTTTTTCACTATGAAAGACTAGAAGCAAACGATTCTTTTATCAAAATCTGAATTTATAATATAATGCTTTGCCTGTTTGGAGCTTTTCTGACGGTGGTACATGAAAAATAGATTGAAGCAGCGAGCACAAAATCAAATTCTTGACGTATAAATATAACATTCACCATGGTTTATGGGATCATTGAAGAATTCTTATATTTAATTTAATCATTTTATTAGTAGAAATATTTCGAAGATTTGAAAGCATCGTTATTTTTCTATTTTCAGAGCATTTCTTTAAGATTGATCACAAAATTATGTTTTATAAGACTTTAAAATTCAATGATAGTTTCCTGCATGTGATGGGATGCTTGTAGAACCATTATATAGCAATATTTTAATCAAATAAGAGAGAACTAACCCTTCTCCCACTTATGAATCCGCAGAGTGGGTGTCCAAGAGACACTAAAGAATCTGTTGGACCATATTTGACCCCACCGGCTACCAACTTAATACTGAAACTCCTATGTTTATAATCATCTGTCTGTTGTTCTGCGTTGGGTCACTTTTCCCTCTACCGACACCAGGAGGCCAGCTCCTACACCTGGTAGTTTTTCTGGAACTACAAGTATATTTTATTCCACGTAGTAAAGGTCCTTTTACGTGCCGATGACGTCGCACACAACTAGCGGTAACCACGGCTATGCTTTTCATCCGACAGAAGGAGCAGTGGGAACCTTTACCTCTCTCACTCGGAAAACGTCACCCGCTTCGGTCCAGGATGGAACTTGTAGCCAGTGTCCTGAACGCTATCTCTACACCACTGGGAAAGGGGCCTCACCTCTAACTGCTCCACACCTATTAAGCAAGGCGCAAAATGAGGCCGCAGGGTGACGCAGCGTAACGCAGCCCTGCGAAATTCTGCTTGCAGGTATCACCACACATTGAATCGCAGTTTTTCAACATACTGGTTTGCAATTTGCGTCAACTAAAATGGCTTTCAACGTAACAGTGATTGCCTGCTAGCAGAATTTCGCCGGGCTGCGTTACGCTGCGTTACCCTGCAGCCTCATTTTGCGCCTCGCCTTAAAGTCAGATATTCTGGATGCGAATCTGGTCAAGATCGGAGGCTTTTCTTTAGGATGACATCATCATCATACCCTTATCTCGCCTGTGGTAGTGTCGGGTCTGCGGGTTCTAGCCTTCCACTCCCGTCTGTCTCGCACCAGGTCCCCGTCTTCCTGAACATGCTCTGACTGGGGCCACCCCAGCCAGGCGTCTGGAACCCGCAGGCATGTTGCCGCTGCTTGCCGTGGGGGGATGCCGGCCTACCCCACAAAGGACTCTCAGTGCGCTTCTGCCACGGGATCCGACCCCCGTGATATTGCAGACTACTGATGACGGTGGCCAGGGGCCCGCTCGCGCACCACTGATGGCCGCCAGCACTGGGGTTTGAATCCCCTGCCCCGTAGGTTTGCCAGTAAAAATGTGAAACACTTCACGATTTTGCGTGTCATCCTTGCGCAGGGATGACAGACGGGAAAAAAAATTTGGGTTTCTCATGTGGAATAATAAGTAAAACTGTGGCTAATTTGGTGTTCCAGAATGACATATGCACAAGTACCCTTTCTACTCAGAAAAATATTAGGTTGGCAAGTTTGCTCCCCTTTGCAAACCCCTGAGTTATCTAAGAACCTGGCTCCAAATAAATCAAATAACATGTTTTATAAGAAAAATCAATTTCTCTTTCACTTCATTTCTTACTAAGTGTCAGAGAAGCTCATGAATTATTTCATACACAAGTCCATGTGTAAGACAAACAAAAGTGTAAAATGCACATTTTGCTCCTAAAACATTAAAGAGAATCCTAAAATCTTTGGCAAATATTCGATAGTCGACTAGTAAAGGATATCCTCTTATCCTAATCAGTATTGATGCGCATTCTTCTCTGAACTGCTATTGTACTAGCAGAAAGAAACGTAAAGGAAAATTTCCAGGACCTTTGGATATTTCAAGTGGGTCATATCAAATGGATACAAATGCTAACATGGTTGTTGTCAGAACTTATAACAAACTCCCATGGTGGTATCAGAACAACTGCGGGAGCGGCGAATTGCGTTGGACACCCCAGTTCTTGTCTGAGCATGGAAGTTAAGCAACGCAACCCCAGCTAGTACTGACATGGGTAGGGAGCGGCGAGTTGCGTTGGACACACCAGTTCTCGTCTGATCACTGAATTTAAGCAACGCAAGCCCAGTTAGTACTGACATGGGTGGTCGCTCGGGAAAGCTGGGTACTGCTAATACCCAATAATCGTCGCATTAGTGTAGTGTCTGTGCAGTATATGCGTTAGAACTATACAGTGGACGGGTCTCTAATGACCTTGTAGTTGACGGGACCTTAAACTCAAACAAACAACAACTGACATGGGTGGCCGCTTTGGAAAACTGGGTACCGATAATACTGGAAAATCGTCGTATTAGTGTAGTGTCTGTCCAGTCTCTGCATTTGAACTGTGCAGTGGACGGGGCTGTAATGACCTTGTAGATGAAGGGCCCTAAAACTTTGTTTAGGATCTTATATTATTCATTTTTTCAATTTTGATTCATTTACAGTCTACACGTTGTTGAAGTGGGATCCAGGTTTTATAGTAATCTGAAAATGATGTTAGGAAATTAAATACATATACACGCACATTGACACACAACAATGCCACATGCAAACAGTCGCAAGTCATTCCTTAATTTCCATTATAAATGATACTCTTGTGTTGAATTTAGCATAGAACAAGTTTATTATAACATGATTTCATGTTTATGTATCAGTGACATTAAAAAGAAATCTATATCTTTCTCTTCATGCTTTTTAGCAGCACCCCTCCAACTATTTGTCACTCTCGCCTTCGTTAAACGAATACATGATTGTTACCTGATCATGCAGTTGTGACTCAAAACATACCTATTTCAGACAAGCATAATCAGATTAAGATTGTTCTGACCGTATTGCCATCTGCAAGTTCACACGACTTTATTAATGTTATTTTTGTTTTTATCCATTGTTCTGCAACCCCTAGCTTGAGAAGCCCCACCTTGTAAGGCTCATACCCGCTGCACCACCAACATCGATTGCTGAAGTGATAGTGAGCTCGTCGCATGAGTTCATGATATAAGTTCAGTTCTGGCAAATGATTCTGTTTACAGAAGACAGTGCTGATTCTTTAGATCAGTGTTTTTCAACCAGGGTTCCGCGGAACATAAGTGTTCCGTGAGGTCCGCTCAAGATTCCGCCAATGGCAAGGTAAAATATAAAATTAACAATGAAAACACAAGAAACGAGAAGATGAACTTCGGGTGTCTCTCTCAAACATTAGGCCACGAATTCACCTGCTTATGCTAACACACACACCTCTATCAATTAATGTTTTTTTCTGCCACTGTATGGGGTTCCGCGAAAGGTCTAAATGTTCCAAAGGGTTCCGGTTCAATAAAAAGAGTGAAAAACACTGCCTTAGATGGTCTTAACCAAAGAAGAACATGATTACTAATTAGTTGTGATTGGAGTTCGATAGGTGAAAAAGTGAAACGTACCTGTGATCCGGGGCTTTAACGAGAAATGTGAAAAATGGTGCTCAAAATCTTTTTAAGGTCTTAAAGTAATTTTGGTGATTCTGGCCACGATGCACCACTTAATTAACTCTGAGGTGTAAAGTGTCGATGGAAGGTTCCAGGTATCCTTGATCGAGTTTCAGGTAGCACTTGACCTCGATCATTTACAATTAAAACTATTCTCAGGTTCGTCCCTTAGACTTGGTAACTAATCTCCTAGTCTGAAGAAGCAATGTTAGCTATCCATCTTAACCTGCCACCTCCTATTTACGTCTCTTGTTCATTCCGCAGTTCGACATATCCAAAGCCATTCGTCTGCAAGACTGTATTTTTAGTGCAGTCATCTGGCGTTTTTCCCACATTCTTAGGGACGTTAAGGTATCTTACTACTATTAACTTCTGATTAAGCTATTCTTCTGTTTGTCACCTGTACTAAATGTGCTCTGACTAGTTCTGAAAGTACATTAAATCAACCAGTTGTAACTTGAAATGAGTCCATACTGTAACTAAGACGTCGAAATCAATGGTCTAAGCTTAGCGAGGGCCGTAATTAGTATGCTTGCTAATCAATAAAATGCAGATTCCTGGTTTGAGATTATCTTGAGTACCAAGTGGGACACGGTTCGGTCATGGGCCACAATTTCGAGAATAAATTTTTCTACGTCTCTGGCAACATTAGTAGCACTGAGTAATAAAAACAGAACCAGTGGTAACATTAGGCGCGTTTTGGCGATTGACCTGGTCAATTGTGGTTTGACCACAATCTCATGTTTGGTCTGACCAAAAGAACTGACCAAAGGGGATCGCCAAAACGCTTTGGTCAGACATTTTGAGACCCGTGACAATGAATTCATAAAACTTAAGAAAATGAATTCCCTTAACTTAAAACCAAATCCACTACAATAAAAAAAAACAATTCCCTAAAATAAGAAAAAAATGAATCCACTAAACTAAAAATTACGAATTCATTAAAATGAAAACAAAACCCACTAAACTAAACTAATTCATGAACTAAAAAACGAATTCACTAAACTTAAAAAAAAATAAATTTGATAAACTTAAAAAAATGAATTTCCTAAACTAAAAAAAATTCAAAATTAATACAAAAAACAGATTTGTATAATTTTAACTAATTATTGGTACCTTCCATCATCTGCTACAACTGGTTGGAACATGCGCCATTTATATTTTTCTTTGACCAAACGCACAGACCACGCTTTTATTTTGGTCATGTTGATCATCCTTTGGTCTGACCAAAGTTGACCAAAGCAATGGACCAAACCAGCGTGTGCACCGCCAAAACGCATTGTTTCTGAAACAATGTGACCAAAAGTGACTTGGTCAATCGCCAAAACGCGCCTATTGTCAGTTTTAATGTTGCCATCATTCATCATCACCATGACATCTTTACCTCGCCTATGGCAGGGTCGGGTCTGAGAGTTACTACCTATTCTGACGTCAGCACCTCCTTTGCATGCTGGTACCTCCCTTATTAACTGAGTATGTCTCCCACTCTTAACCTGTCCCAAATATATATGTTCCTGAGCACATGCATCTCTGCCGCTTTCATGTTATTCCCTTTGCATGAATGTTGCTAATGTTTAACATACAAATATTGTTAGCACATCCCAAGGCCATAGTGAATAATTGAGATTTTACTGTCACGTTGAATATACAGCAGTTAAATGTCCAGAGGACTAAAGTAGGCAGACTAGGCAGGCGTGAGTGATTTGAGTTATGTCTTCTCACGATTGCTACCGTTGCTGTGCTAAATTTCTAAATTTGAGCGAAAACTGTCACTCATTATTAGCGACACTTGATATTTAATTTAAAATTAGTTACCGCAAGCTATCTGAAGGTGGCAAACAGTGACGCCTACTTATCTAACTTTAAAGCACTAACTGGCCGATTTCGAAATTTTTACCACTAAATAGGCCCGCCTCGGTGGCCCGGAGGTAGCGTGTTTGGCTCGTTCATCCTCATTTGGCAGTTCGATCTTGGCCGGGGTCCCTTGGCTTGTTTAGAAGCCCAAAATGCACTCGGCCGTACATACAGGCCCGGCGTGGTGTGTACGTATCACCTGCACGAAAAAGATCCCTTTCTACATGGAGTGAAATAATTTAGCATACGTGTACGTCAACAATCGGAGAGAAATCTCTCCAGTAGACTGTCCGCATGCTCCCAGTTCCAGTTGGACAAATGGGTACCCTACACTGTAGGAAAAAAAAAGGTTTGTAGTGACGCCAAACTCATATTTGAAAATGAAATACTAAATTCGTTGTTAGACAATTTACAGATCACAGACAAAAAAGGTCTCCCAAAAAGTCATTTTAACAATCCCAAAAATATATAACATTCTTCTTCTTATCCATGTCCCACCCATGATGGGGTCAGGTCTGAGTTCTATTCCGCCACTCCTTTCTATTTTGAGCCAGGTCCCCTTCACACACGCGCTTCCGTATCCCGTTTAATTACTTGTTCCCAGGTAGTTTTAGGTCTACCTCTACTCTGTTTGTGGCCCACTACCGGCATTTCCCTCGTCGATCTAACCATATTCTCTCCTCTCTTATAACATGCCCATACCATCTCACCCTACCCACTCCCATTTTTTTTCAGCTAAGTCCACTACCCCAGGCATGTGGGCTCTTGTGAACTCTCCCCCCCCTCACACCCATCTGAGTTACTTTGTTTTTATGGCTTTTTCGAACTGCCCAACACAGTGATCCATACAACCGCTCCTTTTTTAACAGGCTCAAAAAATCAACAAAAAAATATTCTGAAATACTTCTTAATGCGAAACTTTTTAAGAAATTTATTTTATTTATAGTTTTAAATTAAATTCGTTATTTTACTAA
Organism: Trigoniulus corallinus; assembly: GCA_013389805.1. Lineage (NCBI taxonomy): Eukaryota > Metazoa > Arthropoda > Diplopoda > Spirobolida > Trigoniulidae > Trigoniulus > Trigoniulus corallinus. Next base: position 9,562,799 of record JAAFCE010009126.1, on the reverse strand, counting down.
AATGAATTTCAAGCTGTGGACCACATTCTAGGATCTTGTGAACCTCACGTTTCTTCACAGTATACAGGGCATCTCAAATATAAAGGTGACCTCCCTACCTTTTTCCATATGTAAAAGCAGAAATAAGACTTTTAATAAGATTTATGCCCTTTTTTTGATGGAAGATCTCAAATACGTGTATGCTGATATCTGCCAACTACAAAATTTTGCAGTAATTTTGTCAGGTAGTTTACGTTTATGTAGGGTTGTTAAATGCTCCTGAATCCTTTCTAGGACTCAGTCAAAATTGGTTTTCAAAATGTAAATGTTATGCAGTTTTTTTCAGATTCTTGTTTACTAAGTTATTGCTTGTAAAAATTCAGGAATTAGACTGTGAAAAATCAGCTAACAACTGACAACTTTGGTAACAAACTGATCCTCGATGACATGTAGTCAATCATTGGCACTATGGACCAAGCAGAATACTTGAAGATAAAGGGAAAACAAGGAGTTTGCTTTTAGATATTTGCATGGATGTTGTTGCAAACAAAAAATGAGCATTACTAGATCTCGCCTAACTCTTAGTAGCATCGATCTTCCTTGTTCCCTTGAGGAGAGCGGGTTGTCCTCCTCCTCCTTCAACTTCAATGTGCTCCTTTCCATTTTTCTGACTGTCTTTCACAACTTCTTATTTCCTCCCTCTTCAGTCTCTGTCTCTCTATCTCGCTGCCAACTACGTATGCAAATTGAACTCTCAATCTTTGTTGAAGTTTCCTTAAATTTGGATAAATAATATTGCTGCTAAAATATGTTGAAAGTGTTAAAAGATTTTTAAACCTTCGACGATGAGAGGGAGGAGACAGTCAGCGAAAGAGTTTGAGGATCAAAAAGGTGCCATTTTGTGAAGTTGTAATAACATCGTTAGAGAAATCTTCGAGCTCGATAAAACCCAATCTTCGATTCTGAGGATTAAATATTGAGTGTGTTGCTTCAATCCACTTTAAGAGATTTAATTTTAGGGTGTCTACTATAAATTCACTCTCGTGTCGTGTTTTCACCCTCCTTCTCTCTTTCTGCTCGACTTTAAGTTACGACAAGTACACGTCCATACATGGCTTGTACTGTAGCTTTTCCTCTTCTTCCTTTTCCTTCTCCTCCTCCTCCTGAGAAGTTGCAGAAATTCAATAGTGAGTGATACTTCTGTGAAAATCCTTTTGAAAATACTAATAAATAGCTGTAGAGTGACTTGGTAACTTATCAAGAAAATACTGTAACTTTATACTCATATAAACAAACCCATGAGTTGCGCTTTTAGAGATTTAATTGTTGACATATTTGCAAGCATTCATTTTGAAGTTACAAAAAAAGAAGCCTAGTTTCTAAATACGAAGGATACTACATTGTTGTCAGAAAGTGTCCACGTCCTCCTTTTCAGTTTTCTTCTTCAGTTTGACATCTTATATTGATTTAAAAGTCCTTCTGACAGCGTTTGTAAATTGATAGTGTTACCGCCCGAAATTGAAATGTGAAAATGATTCATTGGTATTGGGACACGTCCTTTTAGTTGACTACAATAAAAATAATATTATACTAACGCTTCTGTTTTGAAGGCACCCCAGTGTTATCTTGTGGCAATTAAAAACTATTTTTTTTAAGTGATTGATATCAATACTATATTAATCTTTTTTTTTCTGTAAGTTATTAATTTTATTTTCAGTAACTGTGTCATTGCGGTTTGTTTGTAATGTCCAGATGTCCAAGAAAAGTGTCAGTTTGCTCAACTTTCTTTTCTTTCTGTGTGCCTGTGGCTTTTGGATACATATATATAAAATATAAGAAATGGCGTACGTATTCTCAGTGATGTAAGGATCCATCTTATATTTTTTTACCTCTCTTTTCGTGCACATCATCAATAAATCAAAGCATTTTGTCAAATATCCACTTTCTAGTTTCTAAAAGACGACTTACTGTTTTCTAGGTTTATAGTTGATGCTACTGGGTTTTTCTGTTTTTGCTCGATATTTGAAATAGTCAAGAGTGAAAAATGGGATTCCGTCAAGCGTTGAACTCTCGTTAGACTTCATCTCGTATTATAAATTTTTCACCGTTAGGAGAGGGGGGAAACGTCACCCTACCGAAATAGATTGTAATAGACTTTGTCTTTGATCTGAAATTTACAATTCTCGAGCTCGGTTTTATTACTGAAGAGTGTCTTTTCGCACTATAGTCAACCACATTTAGCAAAGTCCATAGAGTTTTTCCACTGGGATTACGAGAAACTGAATCAAGACTTTTGATGTTGAATTAACCAGCCTTGATTATAGGTTTTTTCCTCTTTCTAACTCTCTCTTCTCTTTAAAAATAGACTTGAGATCTGCACTGCTGTTGCTGCTGTATAGCGTTAGGGCTTTTATTTTTTATATAAAAATGATTTCTTGAACCATTTTTCTTGTAATCCACTGACGTTAAAAATAGATTTACACACAGACGTGTATTGGATTCATACAGGTTAATGATAAGAATTTACTATGACTTTCCTTTTCAATTTTAATGCTCTACTTAGTATTGTTAACCGTTAACTATTAGATTGACTTTGAGTGAACTAGGTCATTTAGTCAGATAAAGTGTGAATGTCATTTTTACAAACTTTAATGATCGCTTATCAGCACAACTTAAAATTTTTTAACAGGTCGTTAAATTTGTAAAGGACGATTTAGGTGATTGGTGGCGATAACAGTCATTTTAATCAAGAACTTCAAACGGACACAAAAGAAATTCTGACGTGTGGACATCACTTGTCGTTTCCTTCAGTCTTTTTTTTTCGATAAAGGCTTTCCAAAATCCGGATCCTAGTGTCAAAGACGTTTTGCGATGTAATTATTAGAATTTTTTGAAAGATTCCCGAATAGGCGTTGAGCTGTTTTTTCTTTCTCTAGCTGCAAAACCAACTCTTCTGCTGTTTTCTTTCGCATCAATCTACCCCTTTTCCGCAGCGCTTGATCTGCATAATGTATTTTTGATGTTATACCAAAATTAGGATAATTCTCAATGCTTCAAGAGGAAATGAGCAAAATTTACTTGGTGTCGTGTAGCTATGCATGTAGCATCTTGAATTCAAGCTTTTCCGGTTCTCTGGCCACGTCCTTCATTTTTATAATTTAATTTTTCAGGGCATGTAGTGAAAATGTTAAGATCGTTTGTGACGTCGGGGTTTTTCTTATTAGGAACGCATTTGCACCATTGCACCGTTTCTACACGGAATGAATAATAAACGCGTAAAGCGGCAAAATTTCCAGGTGTAAAAGCTCGTCAAAATAACATACAAAAGTTGGAGCTCAAGATACTAGACATTTATGACTCCTGAATATTCCTTTTGGTCGTGGTCAGTATGAAATAAAACGTAAATTAGTCTACATCTTTCTTTTTGATTTTTTTTAGGGTCATGACAGTTTATACAATGTCGAAGGGTCTTTTGAATGTCTCCAATGTCCAGAAGGTTGTGACACGTGTGTGGACGACAGCCCTTGTATAGCCTCTCTGAATTGGGTGTTGAGAACAACAATTTTAATATTGGCATCCGTCATATCTTCAGCACTGCCACTAGTTGCCTGGTTCACTTGGAAATACGGAAATCTTAAGGTCAGTAATTGTGTATTTTGATTTTAGTTCTTCTGTAGTCAAAATGTGATTTCTTTCCCTTCTCCCCCTCTCTCTTCTTTTTTTGTTTGGCTCGTTATTACCCAAAATATAAACTTATCTAACGACAGAGCCTTCAGTTAGATACATCAAGTTAATTGTACTTTGATCGAAGTTAATGTTTCATTTTTTACTTTTAGTAAGCTCAGTAAGTCTAAAATAGATCTATTTTTCTAACGATCGATTTGTGTAAGATTTTTGTAAAGTACAATATTAAATCGAAGATGAGTTTTATATAGATATATATGAAATGCGGACCAGATGTCCATTTTGATTTTATAGTGGTTTTTGCTGCAAGCAGAACTTTTTTCATCTTAAAAGTGATTTCGTATTTGGTGCAACTAAGGGCTTTCATAAGATTTAATGGGTACAACAAAATAATAAGAGTGTTATCCATTTTTTTTTCTGTATTCGACATTACTTAATCGAAGTGATATTTTTTTCCTTGAGAGTTGCAATTTGGTAGCGTATAATTTTGATGTTTATCATCGATTTCAGTAGAAAAAAAATTTTTTTTCAAATGAAAACTGGTAGAGCACTTGAGCTAAGTTATTTTGTAGAGCATGAATTATGGGCATCTTCATAAAAATTTCATTGCCTCGTTATTTACTTGGAATAAGGAAAAGTTGAATTGTCCATTTTAGAATTAAGATTATCTTAAGACAAAGCCAAATTTAATATTTATTATCTTTAAAAGGTACGATCAAACGGGTAGATAAGGCAAAATTTCCAGGTGTAGGAGCTCGCCCCCCCCCCCCTGGCGCGTTGGTGGAATTCCCCAAAAAATGAACAGTAGACCGACGATAAATATGCATAGGGGTTGCAGCTTTGACCGGCAACCGGCTGCAGAAAAACTATGACCAATATATCAATCACCCTTGTGTCCATTTAGGGGGACAAGATCGGTGCCCGACCCTGCTATAAGCGGGACTGCCTCGGGTACCACCTCTGCGCCACCGCGTCAGTGGCGCAGAGTGTAGCACGCTCGGTAACTTCATCAGTGGTTCTAGGCTTGGTACTGGACCGAGGTGGGTTGGCTTCTTTTGGGCGAGAGAAGCCCCGAGTGCGCCTTCTTTAGGATGAGAAGTAAAACCGAAATCCCTTGTGGTGTTTAATGGGATTTGCACGTCAAAGAACCCTCTCTACTATGCAACGGGTTGATGAGGCAAAATTTCCAAGTGTAGGAGCTCGCCCCCTGGCGTCGGGGGAGTCCCCCAACGAACAGTAGATCGACAATAAATAAACATAGGGGTTGCAGCTTTGATCTGCAACCGGCTGTGGAAAATCACTGTCCAATATAACCCTTGTGTCCATTCAGAAGGACAAGATGGGTATCCGATCCTGCCATTGGCAGGAAAGGAGTTAGGAGTTGTAAAAGGTACTTTATTTGAGTAAATTGGAAAGATTGAGAGAACCACTAAGTATGGTCGTTGTTCATCGTACATTCTGCAGGATTTACCTTCATAATAACTATTCCTAGGTGGTTCGCGCCTGTTTCTTCAACTCTTCTTATTGCCGTAGCCAGCCTCAGTTGCTCAGAGGTAACGTAATTGAATGGTAATTTCATGATAAGAGGGCACTATCCTCACTGACACCGGATTAGCCTCTTACAATGGTTAGTCTCTTACTGTGGGTGGGTGCATTTACTGTGGGATGGGACGTAAGCTCGCAATTTCGTGTTGTGTGTAAGAGCTCCACTTTCACTCCTTCACAGGATTCCTTTACGGATATCTGTGTGATATCCGATATCTCAAAATTGGCTATGAATCCACCTCCTCTCACACACGTTTTAACTTTAACAATATCAACCAATAGAGCTCGTTTTTCTCTCATTCTCACCCAGGGGCGTCGCTAGGGTTGGCATCACCGCGGTGACGCCATAGTGTCACCCTCCCTCTCCAGAAAAAGGCCGCCCATTTGTCATGGTGTCATCCAGTGCGACCCGCACTCCCTAGTGACGCCACTGTTCTTACCTGTCCTGACACAAACCTGTCACACAAACTCCTCTTGAAAGCCTTTCCGACATCCAGTTCACCACTTTCCATTGTTTCGCGCCGGAATTTTGTTTTCTACTCTGTTGACTCCTGACATCTTCGCTGGGAAATTATAGTGTCAACTTTTTTTCCTCATATATCTTTAATAATATCTTTGGAAACTACAGTATAATAATTAAAATTTGTAAATCAGTTATTCTTATGTCCCAATATTGACTGTCTGCAGCCTTCCCGCCTGGGTTTTTTAAAGTTATTTTTCTTTTTGAGTTTACTTTTCTTTGTAGGTAAATAGGTTTGATGCTGTTTTGCAAACCTATGAGGTGTATTGCAATGGGTTGGTGGCAAGAAATGTAACTTCTTCATTTATGTTTCGCAAAAGCCAATTATTTCATAAGCTTTGAAAGAATTTCAAAATTTATTCTTAGTAACTTATATTTTTCACTGAGCTTGTTAGAAATTATTGTTATAAACTTTGTTCTTGACGAATTTCCTCATGTTGAGTTACTTGTACCCTGCATGTCCCAAGAACTGACTAACAGTTGTAGCATTCGGACAGGAACCAGCCAAGTAAAAATGCGGCCAATTGTTCACCATTGATCTGTCTTCATCTCTTCTCATCCTTTCACCTCATCGTCATCACCAACAACACCAGATTCTATGTCATGCCTAATGACGGTGCTCAGGTTTCGTGAACGGGTAGGTGACATCGCACACTGATACAAAACTATGGCATAGGACGGGAGATGCAATTGAAGTCCCCTTATTTATCTTTTTGTCAAGGTTTCAATTTTCTTTCTATTCCATGCCTCACATGATGCTTCCTTCTATTTTTGGGTTGGTCCACTTCAATTTGTCTGTTCCCAACCCGGCCATAGGCGGAAAACGGATTTGTTAAGTTAGACTCTAGAATACTGGATAAACCCCAGGCTGGGTGGCTTAATTCGTTTGCTTCTTTGAATAAAATGAACTCGGGATCTCCTCCACTTGGTGGATATCGGTTGTTTTATTTCTGTTATGGGTGCCTAATGGACATCCTTTATAGGAAGATCTGGACCTCCCCCCTTCCCCTTTTGCCAAATCTGGACCTCCCCTTCCCCAAATTGCCTATAATTGAGATACATAATATTCTGGTTACATCATACTTTAATAGTGAGAAAACCAAGGATGTTGTCGAACTGCTGTGATCATGAATAGAGAGTTATTGCTACACATTGCATTTAATGACGGAATGATTAAGTTGCATCCGTAACACTTGGTCTTTATAGCAGTTTTCCTTGGTGTGTGTATTTCAAGATAACCTTTATGATGAAATATTCATTAATCCATCCATGCAATCAGATTATAATGTTTTTGGATCTGTTATTATTTGATGGCAATTAGGCATTTTCTTTATATAAAGCACGTAAATATTTTGAGGTAAAATTAATAGAGGATTCTCATATTTATGTATATAAGAGAAACACTATCCTACCTTTCCAACCACACCTACTCGTAAAATTTAGAGATTAGGGTTTCATTTTGAATCATCCTTGATGAAACAAGTCAACAAAACGTAGCTTAATTTATCATAGATTAGGCTGTTTGTGTATATATATTTTCTATCTTTCAGCTGTGATATCTCCAACTATCATACGTTTCTTGTACCTTAATAATCGCTTCAAATGAAAATGGTTTTTTTTTCTATCTGAAAAAAAATTATATAAGGATTATTATTATTATTTGATATCTTTATAAATGACTGCCTTTCCTCTTTAATTGCATTCACTCATTCTTGTTTTTAAATTGATCGACATATTGTTTTAGTGATTACAAAATATACTTTGTCATCTTACAATATACTCTCATCTAAAAGAGTGAATAACTTTTTGTAGTGCTAATTTAATATTGTATTGCAGGAGGATTTTTTGTGTTTTAAGTAGGTACGATTAATATTACAATCCTCATTAAGAGTTTTTTTTATTATTGTAAGACTATATATATTTTTTTCCTAAAATATAAAGGTAATTTTCAGTAGATTGCATCAGAATATTCCGTAGTTGATGATAGATGTCATAGCCTGTGGGAAGAAAAATAAATCTTGTGAATTTCTGAACTAAAACTCCCAACTTTTATTTATTTTTAAGGTGGTGAAAGCTGCAAGTCCAGTATTACTACGAATCATAATCGCTGGTGCCTTTTTCGTTTATTCTACGGTAAGTATGCATTTTTATGACATGCTGCAATGACATTTATTTTATTATAAAATGTTTATATTTAGACTTTTATTTTATTAAACATATAGATCATTGTAATGTATCCGCGACCAAATGTCGTGACATGCACTTTAAGAGTATGGTTTCGAGAAATAGGCTTTGCGCTATCGTATGGCGCTCTCATGTTAAAGACGTGGAGGTAAGAGAAAAAACATCTATGAATAATAATAAATTTCCATATTTTTTATAATGCAATAACCACATCAATGCATTCAACATCTTGCTTTGTTAAAAATAGCTCTGCGTAATTAATTTGATTTATATTAAAGACTTGAAGTATTTCAGGATAAAATGTATGAAGTTAACTTTGATTTCCCTTAAGAAATGAAAGCAGCAAGATTCTTCCACGCTATGCTATTCACTTTCTTTAATGTATCGTTGCACTAAAGTAACTAAATAAAGATTTCAGATTAATTCACACACATGGAAAATGTAGGTAGTAGTAATCTGTTCATAAAAATAGAAATACGATAGATATTTAAAGGTTAATTTAATTTGTAGTGAAATATAATAGATTCTAGTGTGCAGGTTAGCACGTCTCAACACTGGATTTCAATAGACAACTGGGAATAAGGAGTATTTTTTGTAATTTCCGGACGAAAACCAAGCTAACTAGATGAAAATCTAGTCTGGTAATCTGAATTTCTGCAGAATGTTGATGGTATGTCACACTATTATTTTTCTGGTTTCTAGAAGTTGTATTCTAGCTGTAGTTTGAGGGCTTGTACCAAGCTGTAGCTTGGAGGTGGCAGACATTGCAGAACAGATGAGAGGGAACCGGTTGAGGTGGTATGGGCATGTAATGATGGGAGAGGAGGATCTTATTAGGTCCATTGTGGGACTGCAGGTACAGTAACTGGGGAGACCAGAGGTAGGGGAAGACCAAAACAAAACGGACGTGGGAGCAGGTGGTTCGAAGGGACATAGAGGTGTGCGGGGTGGACAGGGACTTGGTGGGGGATAGGCGGGAGTGGAGGATTAGAACCCGCAGACCCGACCCTGCCTCAGGCGGGAGAAGGGTGAGATGATGATGTATTCTATGAATTAATGAGGCTTTTATTTAAAGGCAGGTGACCTCTGTGTTGGTGTTGCAAGGTGCTCACAAATTGATTAAGTCTTAAATGTTAGACCTGACTACTAATTATGACGAAGTCTTTTGATTGGTATCATTTCGCCGCTTGCAATATGATTACAAGTCAATCTTTACTTTAAGTTTTGAAGGATTTAAAAAGTTTCCACTCGAGACATGCTGCGCACGCCACAATACAATTTCAAGAAACTTGAAACTTAAGCATGTGATTATCAAAATGAATTATTTTTCCCAAGTGTTTTCATCTGTCGATAGCTTTGTTTTCCAAATTAAAAGTTACTTGTACGTATGGTACATGGCTTTTAATTAGTTTATAATTAACTGAAATATGAAACACACATAGGAATTTGGTTCTCTGACTACTCTTATAATCAAAAGAAATGTTTCTTTCTTAAAGAAACATTCCTCTGTTCAACTCTTCAAATATTTAAAGGACGTCGACCAATAAAATTCAAAAATTTGAAAGCAGATTCGATCTCCCATGATAAGTTATTTCTTTCAGATTTTTGTAAAACATGTAGTTGATGTTATTCGTCACCTTTTTTTCCTCCTCTGACATGGATCAATAATTTGTGCATACATACAGCGTATCCATTTCATCCTTTGTCGTTTGAGTCAATTGGCGGAATTTCTTTTTTTGCCGAAGATCAAAAGAGATCTCTTCCTACCACCTTTTTGTCTCTCATTCTGCCTTCCCTCCATCTTTCCCTCCTCCTTCATATGAGATCTAACGGTTTGATGCAAATTTATGACTCTTTCGTGATTTCATTTCAGGATATCTGTCATATTTCGGGTTCGGTCTGCAAAGGCTATTAAAATTACCGATTTCGATCTCATCAAAAGATTGGGATTTATAGTAGGAGGATTTGCAGTTTTTTTAGCCATTCGTACAGTGGTGGCCACGCCTCATGTGATTGTGGGTCGAACCGCCGACGATTTAAAGGCATTTCTGTGTTCAACGGATTGGTGGGATCATTCTTGCACCATTTGTAAGTTGCATGTCGTCATTTTCGTAATCTCCTATCTGAGTGAGATATATTGCTCTCTAGTCTGTAGATGTGTGAGTTGATGACAGTGCATTTTGAAATAAAGTAGCTAGGGTCCCCCACCTTCTAATAAAATCATATATCCCCTCCCAAAATGCCGGTGGGATGGGAACAGAATGACACACCGCCGCAGAAGAACGGGAGGAGAGGGTCATAAACTTGCAAATTGTTATGAAAGCCTTGAGATCCTAATAATTGTGTATGGAGCAGCATTCAACTTCTACGAGTGACAATTTCAAGTTTCTTTAGCATGGATTTGGTGTGTGTGATGACGAGATCATCAATTGCCATAGAAATAACTTGGGATGTTGCTGTAATATCGAGCTTATAAAAATGTCATAAGACAAGACTAGTTTTTTTCTTCTCGAAAATGTAATAAGAACTCTTTAGTAGCATGAAATAGTAACCGTTTATTGTTTATTATATATAAACGGTACGTATGAGAGCGATACTAAAGAAAGCTAAACACAGAAGCTAAAGTAAATTCAAAAGCTTTCTTCAATGAGCCTTACTTGGTAGGAAATTTAATGAAAAGTATAGGTCATAGTATTTTTTCTCTCTCTCTCTCTTTTTCCGTCCTTTGATGATCTCATAAACGCAAGAGCAAAAATAGCAAACAGATAGTGTACACGCACACCGGAACGCAACGGAAATTGAGGTTTTCACCATTGGCACGTTTCAAGATGTCTCGCTCTCTCTCTAACATTTTATGAGTCCATTGTTTTGCCTTTTGCATTTTAGAGTTGATGCGTGCAAATTGTACCCTCAACAATATCCCCACTCTGATATCGAGACCGTGAGCTAAAATAAAAGTACTGATGCTCAATATTTTTCCTCTTTCTTCTTTCTTTTCTTCCTCCTCTTACTTTTCTTCTCCTTCTTTCTAAATGGAAAGTAGATCACGAACTAGGAATATGGTGCTGTTGTGATTTTTATAGACGTATATTCTCTCCTCTTCCCGTCCCCCTTTCCTTGCCTACCACAATAGTATATGTTAGAGAAATAAGTATAACCTTATAAGAAAATAGATCTTCCTCTAGAAATACCTCTTAGCCAGTCTTAGATGTAAGAAAAAAATGCATATATTGACTAAAGAAATCGAAGAAACAGTGTTCTATGGTATCTCTATGACAAATTGTTGCTGTGTGAAAGGAGATGGAGAAACAAAGTAAGCAGGTACATAGAAAGATCAAAAGCCGAATCGTTATTGAAAGGATGCTTTGAAACGACTACTGCAACTACTAGCATATTATTTTGTCCAAGAATTGAATTTAGTATTACATTTATCAGCATCTGTCAGCTGAAATTCGTGATCCAAAAAACGAGATTCGACCATCTTTAAAACAATATACGTATACATTGCCACTCTATATGTTTCTTCAACGTGCAGGTGGGCGTGCATCAAGGGTCGGCTCTTAGCCCATATCTTTTCACTCTAGTTATGGATGAGCTGCTGACAGGAATAGGGGAATGGGCCCCACAGTGTCTGGTATTCGCTGATGATGTGGGAAGGCTTGAGGAGTCCAAGGAGGATGCACAAAAGGGCTTACAAGACATTAAAACAGCAATGGAATGTGGGGGTCTTAAGGTGAACATGAAGAAGACAGAGTACCTACCTTTCAATTTTAGTGGCCAGGGGCAAGGGGGTGAGATTCGTTGTGGGGATGAGGGGATACCAGGGGTGCAAGAGTTCCGGTATCTAGGATCAGTTTTCCAGAGCAATGGGGAGATAGATTCCGATGTGACCCATAGGATTAATGCGGGATGGCTGAAGTGGAGACAGGCAAGTGGTGTCCTGTGTGACCGCCGTGTCCCCATAAAGTTGAAGGGCAAAGTCTACAGAACTGTCGTTAGGCCCGCTATGTTATATGGCTCAGAGTGTTGGGCAGCTAGGAAGAACCATGAAAGGCAAATGCAAGTGGCTGAGATGCGAATGCTGCGTTATATGAGTGGGGTGTCACGAGCTGATAGAATTCGAAACGATTATGTTAGAGGTAGCTTGGGGGTGGGAGACATCGCGGAAAAGATGAGAGAGAGTAGGTTGAGGTGGTATGGGCACGTGATGAGGAGGGGAGAGGAGGAACTGACAAGGGTGATTATGGGACAACAGGTGATTGGGGGCACCAGAAGTAGAGGAAGACCAAAACGGACGTGGGAGCAGGTGGTGCAAAGGGACATGGAGGCATGCGGGGTGACGGGGGATTTGGTGGGGGTTAGGCGGGAGTGGAGGATTAGAACCCGCAGACCCGACCCTGCCTCAGGCGGGATAAGGGTGTGATGATGATGATGATTACCACTCTATATGTTTAACTGTCTCTCATAGCTCCACTTATCCTATGAATATTAATTATTGCACGGCATGTTATACCATCGTTTGCGGTGGTATGGGCGTGTGATGAGGAAGGGAGAGTAAGAGCTTATTAGGTCCATTGTGCGACTGCGGGTAATTTGGGGCACCAGAGGTAGAGGAAGACCAAAATGGACGTTGGAGCAGGTGGTGCAAAGGGACATGGTGAGGTGCAGGGTGGAGGGGTACTTGGTGAGGGATAGGCGGGAGTGGAGGATTAGAACCCGCAGACCCGACCCTGCCCCAGGCGGGAGAAGGGTGAGATGATGATGATGATGAGCGGCTTATTGCGTTGGACACACCAGTTCTCGGCTGATCGCTGAAGTTAAGCATCGCAACCCCCAGCTAGTACTGACATTGGTGGCCGCTTGGGAACACTGGGTACTGCTAGTACCCAAAATATCGTCGCATTAGTATCGTGTCTGTGCCGTCTCTGCATTAGAACTATAGAATGGATGGGGCTCTAATGACCTCTAGTTGAAGGGCCCTAAAACACCAACAAATAAACAAGGCAAAAGACAGACCCCCAATGCACCTTCCGTCGGATGGGAAGTCCAGCCGTGGCCTCGTGTGGTGTGTGCAATGCAGTACCGGCGCGAGCTTTTGCGAGGTCGGGTTCAAAAATATTTTGTGGGACCGTTTGTAAGAAAAAGCATTTTCCTAAGGCCCGCGCGCGGGGCCGAGTTCTGGCTAACGCGTTGAACCGGCCTCGCGCCACCCCTGGTGCTATGTCAACTGCGCTTAACAGAATCATTATTGCATGGAATACGTACTTCGGCAAAATTACCAGGGTAGGAGTTCGAACCTCGGCGTCGGTGGAGGAAAATAGCCCTAAGCATATAGGTTGGCAACCAGTTGCGTAAAGATACCGTCTAACAGACGGAGGCGGATTTCCGCACAAGTGCATGAGGCGCGCGCCTGGGGCCTCATAAATCAAAAAGGCCTCAAAATTCAACTCTCAAAAATGAAAAAATTTATTTTATCCACTTATTATTTTTTCATAATGAAAATAATTAATTATTTAGGAGTATTCCCTAAATTGAATTAACAAGTGAATAACGGCAGCCAGAGTAAAAAATGTGCGTGCAGAATTCATATCGTAGGACCTAGGACCTCTAAAGTGCTAAATCCGCTCCTGTTAACAGATCACTCATGTGTCCCAGTGGAGTAAAAACGGACACTCGATACTGCTATAGGCGGGTAAAGGGTTAGTAATGATGATGTTATATCATACAATACTGAATGCTACTCCTCGGATAAATTAGCATGGGTGGCACTTAGTGCCTCTTCAGTCCCTTACTCAGCACTGATCATTTGCTTTTACCTCTTAACCCCTTCAAGTCGTATGTCAACAACTGCATTTTACACTTAAACTAATTACTATTTCTCTATTGTTACTCATCGTCTTCCAAATCTATTGGGAGCGGCAAATTGCGTTGGACACACCAGTTCTCATCTGATCCCTGAAGTTAAACGACGCAGCCCCAGTTAGTACTGACATGGGTGGCTGCTTGGGAAGACTGGGTACCACTAGTATCCAAAAATCGGCGCATTAGTGTAGTGTCTGTGCAGCCTGTGCATAAGAACTACACAGTGGACGGGGCTGTAACGACCTTGTAGTTAAAGGGTCCTAAAACAACAACAAATCGAAATCTGCTCTAACTGCAGTGGGCGCCGCTTATTGCGATTGCTGCGGAACAAGTAATTTTTGATAACAATAACAGGCTGATAATATTAATAAGCACTATTTCAGTTGGCATTTTTTCCACAGAACCCGCTTGTAGTAAAAATTGATTCGGCGTTTTTATGACCCCAATTAGAAAGAACCACTGTTTTTTATACAGTCTTTGTGTTGGAAAGATGAAACATAGGGCAAATTAAACATCGAATTCCGATCGTATTGAATTTTATTTCGTAAAAAACAACGTCACTCATGTGATTACAATGCGATGCGTTGTAGTCGGGACATGCATGATGAAACAAATAATGTTTCTCTATCTCTCTCTTTCTGGCTCTCACTCTCTAGTGGAAGAAGGGAAGTAAGAGAGTTGATGCCCAAGTTTGAGAAACTTTGAGACCTAGCCATGTTTTCTTACTGTCTCTCCCTCCTCTTTCTTCTCTCACCCTTCAGATATCGATTGTGTATTATTTCAATGTTGGCTTTTGGGAAACCTTAAAAGATAGTGAATTTCTGAGTTTAAAAACGCAGGACTTCACATTCATTCAAGCAAACTTATATTTATATGACGTTTTACAATTGAGTCCATATGCATACCTTCTGTAAGAAAGAATGGTCGACTAAAATTGTATATGAAATATAGATAACAAAACATGCATAGGTTAAAGACGACTCTCTTTCTCCCCCTCCCGAAAAATTTCTAAGTACAATAAAATATATCTAGACTGTGAAGCATATTATAATATTCTTAGTCAAGAAATGATATTTGCGTTTTTAAGGACCATTGTTTCCTTTAACATGCATGCACAAAGGTCACAGAAGTTTTAGGTATATAAAAAAATAAAGAGTATTATGGAGATGAGAACCCATTGTTGTTTTCCATCTTGAAATAACCTTTTTGTAGAGTAAAAAAAAAGTTATTTTGAATATATTTTATTGATGCTCTAAGTTTTTATCTTTCTTATTCAACTTTTATGTCTACCTCTACCTCCACTATTGCTGAAAATGCGATAATAAACCGAGATGTCGATCCATCAGTGACTTTATAGATTAAAACGATTGATGGATGGATAAAATGGAGTTCGCATTTCAAACTTGGATCTATTGAATGTCGCTTCCTCCCTCTCTCTCTCTCTCTCCCCCTCCATACCATCACAATAGAAAGAAGTTTATTTATAATTCATTTTTAAGGTATTTTATTTCTTAATGACTTTTGTTTGTGTGCACCCCTTTTTTATCTTTCAGTGGAAATGATTTTCTTAGTTTGGGGCATCAGTCTTTGTATCGTCGTTCGTAAAGCTCCATCGGAGTTCAATGAAAGTCGATTCATCTCAATGGCTATTTACAACGAATTTCTTCTGTCGACCTTCTTAAATATTTCTATGTACGTATATCAATATTTTTTTAAGCGAAATATTATCTGATACTAATTTCTAGAAAGTGCGGCAGGGCAGGTCGTCCATATATATTGCCTTAATGTGATACATGGATGGTAAATATATGCGTTATTTTGCAACAAGGACGACAACAATGCCTTTGTTCATGTGCGAATGTCATTCGTCTTAGGTTGTGGTGAGATTCAAAATAAAATATGCCATCTTTTCTTCTCCAAAGTAAGTCTTGTGGAAAATGGCTGGTGTGGATAGAGCATTTGAATGGTTTCTTGGATCATCATCATTTTCATCATTGCACCGATAATGTCAGCCCCATATGCAATGGATTATTGTCTAGGATTTATTTTATGTAAACTGTTGGCATGTTGAGTTGAGTGCAAACAAACGTTTCATCCTGTTTCATTAATTTCATTCCTATCTTTCATCTTTATGCATTTTTATCTTCCTCTCTTTCTCTCTTCTCTCTCCCATCTCTCTCTCCTCTCTCTGTCGCTGTCTCCCTCTCCATTTTTAAGTATTTGTATCTGGTTGGATGAAATTTGACATGGTCTATTGTGGAAATATTACAAAGCCAAAATTTGCTTGTTAAGGAATATGACTATCGATTTGCATTTCTCTTGACTGCGAATTTTGACTTCCTCTAGTTAAAAATTTGAGTTTTCTCTTAGCATCACAGGGCTCGTTAAAGAATAACAATTTAATATTTTTTTATCCATCGCTGAAAGTTAACCGCCGGCTTTCTTCTCTCCCCTTTGCTATTTTATTCACTGAACTTTCTTAATAGTCTACCTATTCGATTTTATTTGCGAATATTTTAACTTTCTTTTCTTCGTCTTTCCTTTGAGATTTATTTCAGCATTTTTATTACAGGATTTTCTTACAGTCTCCTGCAAATCCAGATCTTCTATATATAATATTTTTTTGCCATAGTCAACTTACAATCACGTTACTCTTGTGTCTCATCTTTGGAAGCAAGGTAATAACGAATCTATTTTTGCACTAACATCTTACCAACAAAAATAAGTCTCCAAAGTATGTCTTTGTGACATAGTCCCTCACCTCAATTATAATTACCTGCCTAACTTTGATGCGAAGGAGATTTGTCAACAATTTTGATATATAAAAGATTTAGTCGGACCAAAGTAAAGAGATTAATGTTGAAGAGGTTTATTATACTACTCTCTCTCTCTTTCATTATGAAGGTAACAATGAAACTTGCAAGAAAATGCAGTTTCACTTTTATTTTGTTATATTAATATAATAATAAGGAAGGGAGTAATTAATTCGTACATAAGAAGCCACCTTGGGCATCATTAAATTGGCATCCTCATGTTTAGATTGACACCGTATTTACTCCTTGAAGTCCTCAAGGAGAAATTTTCTTCATTCTTAAGACCGGTGCCGACTACATCATAAAGTATATTTTAATAGAAATGTGCTCTTTATTGTTCTGAAAACGAGGTTGAAATTGTCTTTAACCATTAACTGGAATGAGTGTGCCCCATGTAAAGAGTAAACCGACTAAATTAACGATTCCATGGGTTCCAATTTTTTTTTAATTTCCAGGCTTATATGGTTCTCAAAGGGCATTGTAAAGATGAAGAAGGATCTGTATTTTCACCATCTACCACTAAATTTGTAACTAGACCTAAATCCCAGAACTCCACTCAAGCAGCTATGTTGTCCACCACCTCCACTAACAGGGCTCCTACTGATTCTTCAGGACAACGTCTTAGTGAATCTGATGTTCAGGTAAGCGTCTTAATGTGTGTGCTGTTGAGTCTTTCCTGTATTGAGTTCCAAAATGTACTCGGGACTGCTGCATACCTGCATGTCGCACAGGTGACGACGTGGCTATATACTCTTTTAATGCCATTTGAACCCTTTGTTGCCCATCCACTGATTTGCAGAGTCAAGTTTTAAATTTGTTTTAGCACTAAGTAAGATTGCTCAAATTTTGACAGCCTGCTAAAGCTACATGAAATGTGGAAGATTTTTATATAAATTATTTATAAGTCGAAGATAAAATGTTGCGTGAATGAATCTAACGACTAAAAAAAATTGATTCACCGACAAGAGTTGTAAATTGATGTTGGGATGTTAGTTTTCATTGATTATAGTCAGGCAAGACTGGTGTTGTTAAATTTGAAATGAGTATGGTTATGTGAAAAGGAATATAATTTTTAGATGGAAATTTATCGCAGTTACAGAGTCGGTCTCTTAGTTTTTAAGATTCACGTATGATGAATTTTATGTGATTTGCACACAGCATTTAGATTTCCCTAAGAAAAAAAGAAGGTCTTAGTTTCTTTAATTTATCTAAAATGTTGAAGACTATTTTCAAACTTACTAACCCGTCATTTATTACCATGTCATTTCATTTCAAGATGGAACAATGTACAACTTTTATTTTCTGAAATTAGGAGGAATTTAAAAGGCTCTATATCCAGTTGGAATTATTGAAAGAAAAAAATATGAGACTTGGCAACCGCCATCTGGCAGCTAAAATTAACGCCATGCAAGAAGCTGCCAACAAAGAAGAAATGAAGGCTCAAGTGACACCTATTAAAAAGGAATCCTCTTTGACACTAGCCAACACTGAACCAACACTGGACTACGGCTGTGGCAGTAGCCGTGGTCCTTGTGATAGTGAAGTGATTGAGGATTCCAACAAGGTAGCAAGGAATAACATTTCAGCAACACCACCCACTAGGGAAAATATTTCGTTGGTTCCAACAACTGTTGCTTGTGGAAGTGACGAAAAATCACGCGGTGTTGATCACGACAGTGATTTGGGAGAAATTCAAATTCTGACTAGTGATTCTAGAGATAGTAACGGGCATGGGGTTGAACTTCGACCTCTGTCTGGATCACCCAATCATGTAGCACATACATCCATTGCTCCTTCTAACGAAATGGATGAAGAGTCTTTGAATTCTTTGTGCAGTCAAGGAAATCTGGACCAAAATGGAGGTGTCAGTGGTGATGTAGGTGGTGCTGGTGGTAGTAGTTGTTCAGACTCGACGGTGAAAAGTGCTCAAAATTCACCTGAGAAACAGCGTTCAAGACATAGAAGAAATAGGCGTCATCGCATTGTGATAAATTTAGATGATAAGAGTAGATTTACAGATGAAATAACTGTCTGAAAACTTTTCAACAACATACCACTGATATCTCTTCCTCTGTTTTTTTTTCGGGGGTGTTTTGTGTTCGTTTTTGAAATTCTTTACCCTTTGTGAACAGTTTTATTTTTTGTCCACTGTTATACTCTCTCTCTTTCTCCTTCCCCCATCATTAAACGTTTAACCACTAGTATTTTAATTTTCAACCCTTTTAGCTATCTTGTTGCTATGCATTACTAATTTTCATGTAAAAAGTATATGAAGGATGGAGTTGACGTTTCGTAATATGTATATATATATATGATATAGGTACTTATCATCTTCAACTTATAATTTCTGGTAAGTCAACGACTTTACATACGTCATATGGACTCAGTTTTATGCATTTCTGAAAGAGTTAGCGATTTTTTATAGTCGTTGGTGGTTTAATGTTTTTGTGCAAGATATCTTATGTCATAATATAACCCCCCCCCCTTTTCTGCCTCTAGGCAACAATGAATATGCTGCGTGAATGCGGTGTAGTACTCTGTTGTTGCATGTCGTTGTCGCGGTTACGATTGAATTTAAAAAATTACATTTCTTTCACCATGAGACAGGGTTTGAACAAATAGAAAGTCGCTAACTTTTTATATACAATATTCTCTGATAATCATCATACTGCAGTTTATCAATATGATATACTTCAATCATTGTTTCAGATAAAAACGCAAGTTGGCACTTAGCTACGTTTAAATATTGCTTCACAATGAATATTGAATTTTCATTGAATTCATTTTGAAACTTGACTGTTTAACACGAGTATTACCATTTTTTTGAATAAAAGTGTCAACCCAACTGGCTACTTTAATATCCATGTCGAACTATTCAACGTTATCCAGCAGTTGTGTCTTTCTTAGCAAGGGCTTAAAGGCATAAGAGGACGGAAGGAAGTTGGAATCCATCACGCGTTCCACGCTAAAGTCTGCTCTTATTGTCAATAGTAGGTATGTATTAAGTTGTCCTGAACTAGTTCTAGAGCGGCTTTCCTTTTTAGCATCTTGTACTGGGCATTCAAAAATGTCACTACAACAGTGGAATTCAATTTGGGCCACCTGTGACTGCAGGTTATAATCTCAAAATTATACCTTCATTGTATTTTTATTTTAATATGTGTCTGGTTGGGAAATTTAGATGTGATCTCTAGCCTCACAAGTGTAGATGATTTTTGTTATTTGGGTAATCAAAATTAGTGAAATTTTAAAATAAAATAATTGACCTCCGTGGTACTTGAAGTTGAGGAGAGGTGGGATCTTTGAGCATCAGTTACCAGTTAAAATTATTGTATGGCAATCATCGCTAAACCTTTCTCCAGCTTATAACAGAGCTAGGTGCCCATTTTTGTCCCACTGGGACAGATGAGCGATCTGTTGGACGGAATTTTTACGTAATCGACTGCCAACCTAATGATGCAATCAATCCCTGTTTGTTTATTGTCGCGTCGGCTTACTTTGTTTGACCCGTTGGGGCGCTCTTACTCCACCGACGTCAGGGATGGCTGCTGTATTGCGTTGGGCACACCAGTTCTCGTCTGATCATTGGATTTAAGCACAGCAACTCCAGCTAGTACTAACATGGGTGGCCACTTTGGGAAACTGGGTGCTCTAATATCCAAAACTCTTCCCATCAGCGTAGTGTTTGTGCAGTCTCTGCAGTAGAACTTCGCAGTGGGCAGGGCTCTAATGACCGTTGTAGTTGAAGGGCTCTAAAACACCAACGAGACAAACGAAAGACCAGGAACGAGCTCCTAGATCTGGAAATTTTGCCAAGCTATAAGTATTAAGGGTTCCTTTACGTGCAAGTAACGTAGTACACCACGCATGGGGCCACAGCTTGACTTCCCGCCCGATGGACTGCGCACTGGGAGCTTTTCTCTCGCTGGAAAGTCAAATCCATCTTTGTCCAGGATCAAACCTGAAATCACTGACGCCAGTAATCAGCATCTGTGAGGATCGTGCGAGGATCTTACACTTCAAAGATCTTTTCATTACGTTGATTGACTTGAAAATTGACTAACATTTGCAATTTGTAGCCTTGTGCTGTTTTACTCTACTGCTCTTTATGTTCACTTATGCAAGAAGAGAACTGACAGCCCCATTGCGTCATTCATTGAATGTGATCATGATGGTCGTGGGCCTGTGTTGATATTGAAGATTTTATTAGAAAGTCCTTCTAATACTGTATATAAAAGTGACTGCAGAGTTCAATCAATAGTTGTCAGCGATGATACTTCGAGCAAAGCTGTAGTTGAATGGCAGTGCAGTAAATCTGAGATCGTTAAAACTGCGATTAAAGAAGAAAATGTTGTAAAGTGTCAAGGCTGGTGTCTTGCATGAGAGAGATTCATATTTGTTGGGTTTATAGTCAGGTATGTAATCCTTTGAGTAGTTTTATTTTCTACTGAAACCATCTCCTCCTTGTTTCCCCCCCACGACTGCAAGCATCAGTCATTATAAAGTAATAATAGTCCTGAATTAGTAATCATCATATAATTTCCGCGCTTAAAATTCGTCAATAAGAGGAGAATTACACTCCATTATATAAAATTATAATAATTTCACGTGATGCCTGCAACTGTTTTTAGCTACTGTTGATTCTAGGTTATGCCATTGCATCAATTATCTAAATTATGGTCTCCCTAAAGCACTGCGCCTACTCCATTAATGACAGAATTTATTAATTTTTTTTTTTGCATTTTATATAAGTTTTATAACAGGTTGGCTTTGAAACTTAGCTTTCAATTATGAAGGACAGGAAAACAGTGGTGATGTACTCTCAGGGGCGAGCTGATGACAAAAGTGCAAGAGGTAAAATACTTAGGATCAGTGCTCCAAAGCAACGGGGAAATAAATTCGGATGTGACCCGTAGAATCTTTGGGGGATGGTTGAAGTGGAGACATTCAAGCGGGGTCCTGTGTGATAGGAGGGTCTCAATCAAGTTGAAAGGGAAGTTTTACAGGGTAGTGGTTAGGCCAACTATGTTATATGGATCAGAGTGTTGGGCAGTGAGGAAGACCAACGTCAAAAGAATGCAAGTAGCCGAGATGCGAATGCTACGGTTCATGAGTGGGGTGTCGAGAGCTGATAGTTTGGAATGAGTATATTACAGGTAGCCTGAGGTGGGAGACATCGCGGAAAAAATGAGGGAGAGTAGGTTAAGGTGGTATAGACACGTAATGAGAAGAAGGAGAAGGAGCTCGTTAGTTCCATTTCAGGAATCAGGTGATTGGAAGCACCCAGGGCAAGGGGAGACCGAAGCAGGCGTGAGAGCAGGTTGTCCATAAGGACATGGTAGTGTGTGGGGTGGACGGGGACCAGGTGGGAGATAGACGGGAGTGGAGGGCTAGAACCCGCAGACCTAACCCTGCCACATGCGGGATAAGGGTATGATGATGATGATGTAGTTCCACATGGTATTTCCAGGCTAAAATATTGTCCCATTTAAGTTTAGGCCCGTGGGTTTTATTCACTTTGTAATTATATAGTATATTTATACTTTTTTTCTTGTTTTATATCTTTTGAGTCTCTTTGTGCCTTAAATTCTGTCGTACTATTAGAGAGTGCATAAATAATATTTTTAAACCTAGTAATTACAACTTTTACCTTTAGGAAAGTGTAATCCATTTCATGGCTTGAAGGGATTGTAGTGCAATTATCAACTTGGCTCTACTTTGTCAATCAGATATGGATATAAAGGTACTGTTTTTAAAGTACTGCTCTGCTCTGGCTGTGCCCTTATCGAAGTTTTCTTAAAAGTCAAGTAGTGTTCAACCCTTTGTGCATCTCGTGTTTTCTTAGCTAGATGATGGCGACATTAAAAATTTAACAGTACTTTATAGATGACTAATTACTCAGCTCACTTTTCTGTATTTTTTAGGACAAACAAGTAACTTAGATTTCATAAATCTTTTAAGTCGAGTATTTCTACCGAATTTCATCCGGTGTTCAGTATTGTCCTCAAATGAGAGCGTATCAGGGACGAAACTACTTATTTTGACCTCAACAGACCAATTCACCCTACCAGTTTGGACTGCTGATATCGACCCTTTTCGTTATCTCTCCATGACTTATCACCATCATTAACCGTTCTCCCCATCAATGACAAGGTGAGATGTCCACTTTTGTCCCATTGAGGGGCATCAGCGATCATTTTTGAACGGTATTTTACTCATCCACTTGGTAATTTTACCGAACTGCAGATGGCATCGTGGACATCTGCACATCTTCTCATTTGACAAAAGGCGTGGGGAGCGGCGAATTACGTTCGACACACCAGTTCTCGTCTGATCACTGAAGTTAAGCAGCGCAACCCCAGCTAGTACTAACATGGGTGGCCGCTTGGGAAAACTGGGTACTGCTAATACCCAAAAATCGTCGCATTAGTGTAGTGTCTGTGCAGCCTCTGCATAAGAACTATGCTGTGGACGGAGCTCTAATGACCTTTGTAGTTGAAGGGCCCTAAAACACCAACAAACAACAACAAAAGGCGTATTGGGGGCCGCGCTGTCGTCCGATAGAATCCGACCTCCTCAGCCCTGGATAGAGCCTGGAACCACTAACCCGGTAATCTAGCATGCTACCTCTGCACCTCACGAGTCCTCTCTCTCTCTCTCTCTGACTTTGTCTTACTGTCCTGTCCAATATCCTGTCACTAGCTGGTTCTGCGACGAATTTTGCAGATTCATGGTTATCTGAATATGCTATAGGCAGGAAAGGGGATAAATAATGAAGCGTGCCTTCTATGTATATGTATTGAAGCAATATGATAAAATCTTCACGTTCGTCCAATCCTACTTCACTTCTCAGCGTCATCTTTATTTGACATGAAATGGTCTTTTAGTTTTCAGATTGTACCACTTGGAAATAAAACGAAATCTATTTCGAGCTAAGTGCTCAAGTAACCACCTGGGTGACGTTATTTGAAAGATATTACATACGATTTATCCCCTGTTTCTCATCGTGTTTCTACAAACATCTTAAAACGAGATAGTGTCAACGCATTGCTGACGTTGGCAGGGATTAAAAGATCCTTAAGTAGAGGATGGCTTTGGACTACTTTTTCAGCATTTTTATTCATAAAAAATTTTTTGTTCACTGAAAGCTTACTGAAATTAAATACTGCATTTTTTCATATTAAGATCTCAGTCTAGAAGGAGTAATAATAATTTATGAGTAATTACGGAGAAGCATATAATCCAATTTTACGTTCAAAAAATTGTGATTGTAATTAGTTTTCTATTGTGATTTGAAAACTCAATACCAAGCTTATAATTTTTATTTTAATTGTTGCAGCTCAAAAATCTCAGCTTTACAACTGTAAATGGGACACCAGAATTGAAAGTAGAAGTCATAATGTTAATTTGGTTAGTCGACCTATTGGCACTGAAGGCCACTCCTGAGGATTTTGCCAATCTTCACATCTCATTTCCATGTAAAAAGAAAGGAGGGGGGAGTTTTGACCTTAGAGTAACAAGAGGGAGATAAGAATTGAAAGAAATCCGAAAGGTATTTCGTGACTGGCACCTGAGTACCAAAGCCAATTTAATCGTAACTTGCAACATGCAGGGATGTAGTGGGCCTGAATAGTCATTTTAAATCCTGCAGCGTTTGCTCTGGGCCTTTCCAATAACGAAAGCTGGCATTTCCTACTTGGCAGTGATTCCTAAATTGTGCCGTCTAACTAACGTTGCCCCTTTCTGACCCAGACGGGGAGCTTCGCCAACATATTATTACTGCAGTAGAATTATTATGCCAAATATTTTGGTATCTACCGTGTGAGTTGGTGGGTCGAAATATTCAGGCCTACTATCTCTGCGCGTCATATGATTTAACTGAAAGGGTTCCAGCTGCCAACAAGCAGTGCAAAATCATTGTTCAATCATGGTAAATGTAAGTAGAAATTCAGTCGGACTTACAGTGGATATAACAGTCCCATTTAGGAATTAAAACCATTCTGTTTTATTCAACTTATCTGAAGAAGGCAGGTCAAAAAATATGGAATGTTCCATATGGGCAGTAGGCTCTTATAGAAAAAATCCTTTCATTGGGATATTCCCGTTTCTCATTGCGTGGATTTGGTTAGGCTTTTTCTATTTACGGTCTGTTAAATGTCTATTTACATTTGCTCTCCCTGGCCCTGAAATTATTTTAGCTTCATGGGTTGGGGAGCAGGCCAAGCAGCCATAACAGGACGGACCCTTAGGAGGCTGCTCGCAGGAGATAGGTGAAGAGTACGTAGGGGAGTGGAAATTTGCAGCATCTAACGTTCTTTACCAACCACCCGTGTTGGTACTAACGTGGGCTTGCGCTGCTTAACTTCCGTGATCTCACGAGAACTGGTGTGTCCAACGCAACTTGACTGCACGAGCGCAACCGGTTCATCCTCTAATTGGTGTTGTCTGAGAGCTTATCGTGTTCCTATCGTCCCATTCTGTCCATCTCAGTCTTCCAGTTTCCTAGCCCCTTCCTGCTAGTTTCTGCTTCAACATCCTGTCCTGAAAGTATGCGGGACAAGGGTTAGATGAGGAGGAATCTTGGAGAGCTGTCATATATTTCTCTTAATGGGAAATATGTTCAAGCCACTTGACCTTTCACCTTAAAAGTGTGGATAACATCTTATTATTGCGCCAAGATAACAGTTAGGGGGTTGAAGAAAGAGTTGAATTTGTCGAGTTTTTATGCCGTACTACAAAAGTGAGTCATAAAGAAAGGTGAAAGCAATTCATATTCATTAATTACATCTGTGATTTGGACCATCTGTTGTTCACTGGTAATATTTGACAAAATCTTATCATAGACATCTTAGTTGATGGAAAACAGAATTTCTGTCTCTTGATTGCCGTGATCTTTTCTATCCTCCTCTTTCTTGCCGTTAAAGGACTTATTGTAGTATAATATTGCTAATGTAGTTTTTAAAGATATTATTCTATACATTTATTTGTCATAAACCGTCATTTCTATCTGTGACAATTGAAAATAATTTCATTTAAAAATGATCAGCCTAACTTTTCAGAAATTGTAACTCAACATAGAGGCAGATGGTTTTTAATATTTTAATGGAATGACAGAGACGGAACTCTTTGGGTGTAAAGATAAAATCTCATCATGTCATTAAATTCATTTAAGTTCAGGAGTTGCAGGATGAGACTTGTTTCCTTTCTGTACAGTTATTATTTCCGTAAGGCTCTGTGTTTTTTCTTTTGTGTATGCTATTTCTGAAGGAGAAAAATCACCTAGTATCGATCCAGAAAATAACATTTTGAAAGACTGTTTCATTTGTACCAATTACATTTAAAATATGAAACTTCAGCACATGTGCCTACTGTCAGCTATCCTCCTTACACTTTACTGAACTTGAATAGTTTTTTTTTATAGTAAGGCAGAAAAAAAATATAATTTGATTATACTATTATAAATATTCAGCAGTTAATAACAGTTGTTGTTTCTCTGATATTCTTTCTTATAATACATTGATAAATAACTTCTTAAGACATTAATGATACTAATTGGCCTGCAGCCTTGCAGAGCGGATGCTTTCCACAAGAGATTAATCTGACAGCGTAGATATTATATAAGATTTGTTACATACCTTCAGATGTTCACTCTTGATGAAAGTAGGCCATTCTTTTTATTATTATTTCTTAACGACAAGTGGTCTCTAATGCTATTTTGCCAGAAATCTTCCCATTAGGGAATTGCAATCAGATAATTCTCCTTGTATAACTCAATCATAATTGCAACACTGTCATCTAATGAACAGCCAATAAGTCTCTTTGTTGTAAATATCTCTAACAGACTTTCATTTTATAAGGGGGAGAAAATAATCTTATGGTTTATCTTTCTAGGGAACAACAAGTGATGCACCACTTGATCATTAACAACTAAAATGTGATTAGTACATTGAATAAATTGATTTATAAATTAAGGGGTAATTAGAAATCTAATCAATTAACTGTTTTGTAGTTGGCATCATGTACCAATCAAAGCCAACCCAATCGTCAGTGTGGAACTCCATTCAGTGGTTGTACGCTGGTAGATGCAACACAGAACTCCTACTAACCAACATCATCAGATAATCATTTGTCCCACTTATCGCGGGGAAAACTGTTGGGCGATATTTTATGTAGTATCCCGCCGATCTGGCCTAGGTAGGTAGAGCTGGCCTGGCTGATCGGCCTAGGTAGCTAACAGGTAGGGCGCTGGACTACTGCGTCAGTCGGTGTAGGAAGTCGCCTACCTGATGTCGGTGAAGGAAAAAAGTGCTCCAAAGAATCAAAATATGCCGACGAGGTTGCGGCATTAGGTTATCAGGTGGCTGTATCAAATTACCTTCCAACAGATTGCTCATGTCGTCCGCTGGGCGAAAATGGGCACCAGGCCTTCTCCTAAGCTGGAAAAGGATCAATGGCGATGATGGTTATGTAACATTTGCCTGGTGTATTTCTGGACACTTTTACAATGCAATTTGTTACCAATCTCCCACACCTGAATATTTTTTACCGATCTGTAGCATATTTTAATTGGTAGAAAGAGATCCTTTGAATGTAGGAGGGCATCATACGCTCTTCATAGGATCACGGTTTGCTTTTCAAAAAAAAAAAAAACGGAAGGCAAATTTCGGATTTCTCTCTCGTTGGATAGAAGCCACCTCCTTTAGTCAGATTCATGAGCCAAGCAGGCACAGCCACCGAGTCAGACCCACATATCCTGGACCAAAAGAAGCCAGCCTATTTAACATGGATAAAATATTCTTGTTAAGTTGGATCGCTGAATTGGAGAAACGACCTTATATCCCTCTGCCACTGCCGACTGCCCCGAAGGGAGATTAAAATGTTGGTGTGGGGGGGGGGGGTCGATTTCGCATTCGGTCCACAGCCATATTAGGTACAATCAGGATGTGATGATGTGCTGAGGTTCATTGAATGGTTTTCACAGTAGAAGTGCCTAGCAGCAAAAACATCCCAAACCCTTTGTAACACATTGTCAGGTCTGCACATTGTTACTTGGATTGATTAATTTGTGTTTTAGAGCCCCTCAACTACAGAGCCGGCACGGACACTACGCTGTTACGACGATTTGGGGGGGGGGGGTATTAACGGCACTTACTGTTCTCAAGCGGCCATCCATGTTAGTACTAACTGGGGTTTCGTTGCTCAAATTCAGTGATGAGACGAGAGCTCGTGTGTACAAAGACACTAAGCTGTTACGACAATTTTTGGGTATAATATTAACGGTACCCAGTGTTCCCAAGCGGCCACCCATATTAGTACTTAGTGGGGTTGCGTTGCTTAACTTCAGGATGAGACGAGAACTGGTATGTTCAATGCAGTACAGCCGCTGCGCTGTTACTGGGAGCACAATTGTTGAGGGGGTTCCAAGCTCAAGAATGGCGGCATCGCTACTACCCCTTATTACTCCGGCGGGAAATTGAACCTGAGTCATAATTTCAACTTAGACAGTTATTCCCTCCCTTCTCCTTCAAAATGTAGTTAATAAGTTTGTTGAAATCTAGTGTACCACTTGTTGTTCCTCTTGGAAGGCCAAATTTGGCTACTACAGATCATTAAAATAATCTTTCTATATGTGACCCGAATCGTATTTATTCAGGTATCTGGCTGTCTATAACAGAGATTCAAGTTTTGAGTGAATCTAAGCACGTCTTTCCACGACGTAAGAAAATATCTACCCAATTGTAAACAACCTGAGTTCAAGTTTAATAACAAAGATTATTGGACGTGATTGGAATTTGAAATATCCTTTGAAGCCGATCTAATGATACAATCAGACAAATCAAATTGTCTTTATTTATTGGTATATATAAATAAATATGAATTTTTGTGGCAAACATAAGATGCAAATGGAAATCATATTTTTGTTTACAAATTCATGGCATGTGCTTTTTATGGATGCCTCTGTGTACAGTTATGTTATTTAGGAGGCCCAAAGTTGGCGAAAATACCTCCCCTAAATAGACTTCAGTACTCCATATACCGTATCGCTAAAATGAAACATTCAGGTTAACTATAATAAAAATTTGTTCAGAGAAAAACATATATTTTTTTTTCTCCATCTGAAATTTATATGTAACATTTTATAATAATATCTAGGTAGAAGTCCTAAAACTTTAGTCAAAATTTCTATATGCAAAATATGTAAAGAAAAAAAAATAAAAATAAAATTTCATATGTCTCTGTCGTAAAGAGCAACCATTTTATTATAGTTGAAGGATATTTTTTGTCATTTAAATTGTCAAAAAAATTGCATTTTTAACTCGTATTCATTTTTACTGCCTGTCGTTGTCATATTTCATTCATCTCTTATATATCATTTATTTAAAAATTTCAATCCTTATTTCACAAAATTCATTCTTTAAACCCTAAATGTTTTATGTATGATGATTATCTAGACGACGTTTATCTTCTTTTGCAGAAATTACCAAATATAAAGTAATCTTTCGTCTCTCGCTTTGCATAATGCAGACTTTGTTGAACTGGCAGTTAGATACCTCAACAGACACCAACAAGATGAGTTATAACTTTTTAAAAAATTATATATCTTCATTCTAACTTGTGGTTACTTCTCAATTTTCAGTTCAATTTGATCACAGACTACTAAATCATCCACAGGCTGCATTTCTGTGAAATCCACAGGCCAATTTTCATTGAGGCAGTTTTTGAACAATGGCGGATTATAATCTTTCGGCGAAACCGTTATTTTGAGGTTCCTTCCTCCTTCACTTCAGCCCGAAATTTCCAGTTTCCTGTCCGTAAGTAATCGTATAATATTTTGGCCCCTTAAGAGAAGTTCATCACAATTTTTCTTGAATTTTTTTCCTATATAGGCAATGAGCACTTTATTTTACGTGGCTCTTCTTCACTGCCCAACACTCTGCTCCACATAACATAGTTGGTCTAACCATTGCCCTGTAAAACTTCCCTTTCAAATTGATTGAGACCCTCCTGTCCAACAGGACTCCACTCCAACTATCCCCCATTGATTCTATGGGTCACATCCGAATCTATATCCCTATTGCTTTGGAACATTGATCCTAAGTACTTCACCTCTTGCACCTTTTTCATCATTAAAGTGCCTCAGCTTAGTGACTAAAAAGAAAAGAACTAGCAGAGTAAGAAGATGGCCTTACTAACGTAAACGACTGACTTTTGAGAGCTTTTGGAAGGGGAGAGGTCCTGTACATTTTCCATCGCATGAGAAGTAAAACTGTGGTACCGTGAGGTGTCGGATGTCTTTTGAACGTTGAAGAACCCTTTCTACTACAGTATGCAATTCTTTCAATGGTGCGACCAATTTTGGAGTATGGTAGTCCAATTTGGTTTCCCTTCAGGCAGGATTTATCTTGGGAGATTGAAAGGATACAAAGGAGGGCAATGATTAGAGAACTAGGGTGGGAAGCACTGAGCCAACGGCGTATATCTCACAGCATTAGTCTTTTTATCAGACTGCTGCTGCTGGGGTATGATGGACCTCTGGTTGGAGGTTTGTCCCTGGCTGAGTATAAGGGGAGAAAGGATCATTCATATAAACTGAAGGAGATTAGGGCACAGACGGATTCATACTACTGATCTTTCTTACCAAGGACCATTCAGCAATGGAATGGCCTTGGAGAGGGTAAAGTAGAGGGCTTCCTCAAAGGAAACCCCACCATTGCTAATATTGTAGGGGGACCATTAGAATTATAGCCTAGGATTTTGGGCGGTTTATGGTAACGTATGTAGGAATGAGAGTTGGTCCCTCCACTGCCACATTGGCCAGATAAGGCTGCTTGCAGTGTAGTGAATTAGAATTGGTAGATCAGGTAAAAACCCAGGTGGACTGCCCCAACGGACAGTTGACAAGCAATAAGGTCGACAGCCTGCTGAGTCCATTTGTCCATGTCGCCCATGTGCCTCTCCAGAGGGACAAAAAGGGATACCCGACCCTTCCACAGGCGGGAAAAAGGGTTAGTACTTCCTTTTGTTTGAATGAAAGATTAATCACGTTTAATGTAAGAGTATTGTGTAGCCATATAATGCGGCAGTCGTTTTTCATGTGCGTGGGGGGGTAGAAAGAGGTAGAGGAGGAGATGAAATTAAATATGAAGATGCACGCAAAGATTTTTAAAAAGCATCTGATTACATCCTTACAAATGAATACTTTAGATATTTTATTATAGCATGTACTTTAAAAGAATATCTTATTAGCACTCTTTGTATTTTGCAAAGAGGTGCTTGTCTATAATACCGTTAAAAAATCTTTCCATTCAACGGTCATGTAATTACTCTTAACTTACGAATTAACCCTCTACTCTCTTCTAAATTATAGTCATCCATGTTCAACCCTTCTTCCACATCTTTCAACTTCGATACAATGTAAGTCTGGTCTTATTGATGTCAATTCTAGATAGTAGTATATGCAAATAATGTGAAGAAAAAGTTCCTCATGATAACATTAAATTTGATATAATGAAGTTTCACGCTGATTTCGCAGCACAAAACGTGACTATGAATTTAAAAATGTCCGACATTTATTTTTTGATTTATGAAAATCAATAAAATGAACTTCCTCCAGCAATCTAAATGGCATTAGCTTAAGTAGCAGCAGTTATTAAATTGAACTGATAACTAACACTGTGTGTCTCATTTTCAGTGATGAACATGGTGTCATTAACTCTCTGTAGGGGGTTCCAGAGTAGAATATAAGGCTCAGTGTATCCCGTTAGAGGCGGCTCTACAATAGTTGTGGCATTCACTTGACATCCAGACATGTGAAACAGCTGTTCAGTAGTTCATCCTTGCATCCCTCTCTCTTTCATTGAGATCGAACCCCATCTTGGTAGGTGGATACCCAGGTGGACTTACCGACAAGCACGATCTTTAAGAACCATTTTTTTTGTTTTCGTTGGTGTTTTTAGGGTCCTTCAACTACAAGGTCATTAGAGCCTCGTCCACTGTATAGTTCTAATGCAGAGACTGCATAAACACCACACTAATGCGACGATTGTTGGGTATTAGGGGTACCCAGTTTTCCCAAGCGGCCACACATGTTAGTACTGTACTAACTGAGGTTGCTAGGTCAGCTTATTGCGTTGGCCATACCAGCTCTCGTCTGATCACTGAAGCTAAGCAACGCAACCCCAGCTAGTACTAACATGGGTGGCCGCTTGGAAAAATTGGCTACTGCTGATACCCAAAAAATCGTCGCATCAGCGTAGTGTCTGTGCAGTCTCTGCATTAGAACTACGCAGTGGACGGCGTTCTAGTGACCTTTATAGTTGAAACGCCCTAAAACACCAATAAAACAAACAAAGCTGGGGTTGCGTTACTTAACTTCAGTGATCAGACGAGAACTGATGTGTGCAACGCAGTTCAGTTGCTCCCAACCTCTTACCAGTACTGGAAGTACGGCCGCCGTGGAAGGTCACTTAAGGTAATTTTAGGGGTAGGGTTGGAGACGGGGATCAGCTTAAATAGACAAAAATTCAGTCATGCCCATCAATTACAATAAGCATAAACGTCGCCTTTAGGAATAGGGGCTTCAACTTGGGTGGACATTTCACGTCACCTTATGAAGGCAATTCATAAAATAAGGAATTTTCGAAGATTTTTTTCATTGTTTTCAGTTTTTCATTGGAAATTTTCGGTTTGTGACTATTTTCTTGACCTATTTTGTGACTTGTCCTTCTCTGATTAAAGGACCTTGCGAGTTGACAATTTTAGCATGAAGGTTGTCTGAATTTGTTTTTCCTATTTACATTTTCCTCCTCAAATGACCATCAAGGATAGGCGGGTAGACGAGTGTGCTAAGGCTGCTCATCCATGGTGTAATGTTCCAGGGGATTGTGAGGTTAGGGTGCTTTCCACACCTATATTCAATATTTACGTGTGCTAAATGCCTGGCTAAGGTGCATCCCACCAGGGAGGAACAGGTAAAAACTCCGAGCTCGAAGAACCCCAGATTGATTTGGAACGTACAATTTAGGACTCCTAACCGGGTAGACAAAGGACTGGAGAGGGTCTATGATGCAGTACTTGACCTTAATCATATTTTTAATATTATTGTACGCATAATCATGAAGGTATATTTTTTGCTGGTAGTTGATTTCATTTTTTTTGATATGATTAATCTTTGAAATATTGATAAGTTATCGGTGGTTCAAGGGTCGGAGCTGCTTGCTAAGGATCGAGACAAGCAGAAGGTTCTGTTTGTATTTTGTCACTGTGTCACGTTTACATTGATCATAGGACAAATGGCCAAATACACGGTAAGTCAACCAAATTTATTTCTCTACAATAAGTAATAAATAAAGGTATCCTTATGTAATGAGGAGGAGAGGGCCAATGTGGAAAGGCTGTTGACCATTTTGTTATAAATTCGCCACATCAGCCAAATTATTCTAAATGGATGTTCAGACTAATGTAGATTTTCGACTATCAGAAAATCCTGCTTTTGAAAACCCTAACGAGACAACAATGATTGTGCAAAACTCATGTCTCACTTCCGGCGCAGTCTATCGTCTCCGAATTACTACTTTACGCCTTATTTTTGGCATTATTTTTCCTTGTGTAGGAAGGGATTAAATCCGAGACGAGACCCACACACTTGGTGTTTAATTGATTCTAGAAACTACTGTTTGTCGTTTATTATTGTTTTAGGACCCTTCAACTACAATGTCATTAGAGCCCCGTCCACTGCGTAGTTCTAATGCAGAGGCTGCACAGACACTACACTAATGCGACGATTTTTGGGTATTAGTGGTACACAGTTTTCCCAAGCGGCCATCCATGTCAGTAGGTGCAAGCAAAAGCAACTCCTAACCGTTTTCCCGCCTAAGGCAGGGTCAAAGGGTTGCTTAACTGGTGTGCCCAACGCAATTTCCCACTCCGTCTGAAACTACTGTATAACAAGCGTGTTGTCTTGATGATTTTTCAAGTCAATGCCAATTGCAGAAGGCAATGCCTACTCATCATCATCATCATACCCTTATCCCGCCTGTGGCAGGGTCGGGTCTGCGGGTTCTAGCCCTCCACTCCCGTCTGTCTCTCATCAGGTCCCCGTCCACCCCACACACTGTCATGTCCTTACGGACAACCTGCTCCCACGTCTGTTTGGTTTCCCCCTGCCCCGGGTGCTACCGACCACCTTCATTCCTGGCATGGACTTTACGAGCTCCTTCTCTCCTCTTTTCATGACGTGTCCATACCACATCCGCCTATTCTCCCTCATTTTTCTGCGATGTCCACCACCTCCAGGATACCTCTGATATACGCATTTATAATTCTATCAGCTCGCGACACGCCACTGAAGACAATGCCTACTAAATATCATTATTAGTTGTAAACCTTTACCGCATATGGCAGGGTGGGATAGTCCTATTTATTTATTCTGACGGTACTGGGACCACAGTGATGAGCTGTTGGACGGTGCCTCTACGTTGTCAACTGCTGTCACAAATCACAATCTCCACCACAATATCTGCTTATTAAATTTCGGCCTACGTTTTCTTCTGTAGAGGAGCAATTTCTATTACCCGTCCCCATTTGAGAAGGGGGGTCAGTGTTTTCTGAGTATCATTATGAGTGCAGAATGAATCCTTGTCATAAATTGTTATTTAATGTTTTTCATTGACTACTTTCTTAGAAATGGATGAAATATTCATTAGTCATCGTGTTCATATTTGTCTTCTTATATTACATCCATTACGCTTTCCTGTACACTGCAACTTATAGTAAGTTCTGCTTAATTACTTTAATTGATAATCGATATATTATGACATGATTATTGCTAAATTATAAAATTTATAAAATAAGCTTTCAATCTTGTTGCAGATAATGTAGGAAATCAAATTCAAATTGACAAAGGCAATGCAAATGGATTTATTGATGATACACTGGCCTCAGTGCGGTTAGGAATTAAAGCAAAGTAAGATTTTAAATTGTTTTTTTAATACTGTAGTCTGCACAATAACATTAAATTAAACTAAAAGCACATTGCTAGATTATTTTAATATCAATTTATCATTAAAAAAAATAAATTTTCTCTCTTCCCCTTTCCTCTTTCCCTCTCCTCCTTTCCCTCATTGTGTCAAAATGTGAAGTCTAATATGCAACTATGTAACTGTTTGGTTTCCTTAGTAAAAGAAAATGGCGTGCTTATGTTGCAAATTGAGAAATGTTGCCTATTGATATATTATAAACTATTTATATAATTTCTAGGAATTATAATATATATAGTAAACTTCATTATGTAATATAGATGTAGTTTTCTTTAGAATAAACAATCTTCAATACGATTTCACTTTCAATATTTATCTTTCATTTCTAAATTAAACGATAAAACGAAAACTGTCTTTGGGCATAGTATTGAAGCAGTATTAAATTTGTTTTTCCTCATAATTCATAAAATGCATAATAAATCTTGAGTGAAATAAAATATTTATCTTTTAATTCTTGTAGTTGTAATTGGATAAATGATACAGCTAGAGGAAATATATTTACTATTATTAATAATTTCCATTATTTTTATATTAATTTCAGAAAGTTGGATCCATTAAAGTTGCAAAATGTATCTGTGTGTCAAAACTTCAGCATTAATGGATTAAAAAATATTAAAAGATTTGGAGAAGCAAATGTTTATCGACGATCTGACAAAGGATATGATGTTATAACTACGATTGGATTCAAGAGATTAACTGCAGTTTGCCAAGTCAAAATTGGGTAACGTCTTGAATAATTTTAAGCATTATTTAAGCCCATTTAGGACCCGCATCAGTGGTTACAGGGTTTAGCTATTCTCGGGCAAGAGAGAGATCTCAATGTATCTTTCGTCTGATCGGAAGTAAAGCCGTGGTCCCGTGTGGTGTGCATGATGTCATCTGCACGTAAAAGACACCTTACTACATTGAATAAAATATACAACTCCTAAACAACCAACTCCTAACCCTTTTCCCGCCTTTGGCAGGACAGGGTACCCATCTTGCTGCTCTGAATGGACACAATAGTGACATAGTGGACAGTGCCAAAGCTGCAACCCCTATGCCTATTTATCGTCGGTCTACTGTTCGTTGGGGCATTCCACCGGCGCCACGGGGCGAGCTCCTACACCTGGAAATTTTGCCCCATCAACCCATTGCATAGTAGAGAGGGTTCTTTGGCGTGCATCACACAGACCCTCAGTTTTACTTTTCCGAAAGAAGGCCCACTCGAGGCATCTCTCGCCCGAAAGGAGTCAACCCACCTCGGTCCAGTATCGAACCATTACAAAGTTACCGAGCACGCTACCCACTGCGTCACTGAGGCAGGTCGAACAAAATACACGTGTATTCGGCAAAATTTCCAGGAATCCCCATTGGCGTCAGTGGAGGAAAAAGTGCCCCGACGACAATAAATAAGCATAAGGGTTGCATCATTAGGTTAGCAGATGGCTGCTTAAAAATACCGTCCAACAGATCACTCATGTGTCCCAAAGGGACAAAACCTGGGCACTCAACCCTGCCATAGGGGAGAAAAGAGTTAGTGATGATAACGGATGCCCGTTAAAATCATTTATCCGTTTTATACATATTTTATCCCATCTATGGGGAGTTCCTATTTGCTTTGGTATACCTCTACCTTATCTGCCACTTTTGTGCTGGACCTGACCAGCTCCTCCCTCATCCCCTAATGTAGCCATTTCCAACAATCAATACTTTCAACTATCAATTGCATAAAATTTAATAATTAATTAAATAATGCATTCATTTTTAGATGGTGGCTGCTGGAAGTTGCTGGGTCACTTAATGCAAATATTACAAATATGAATATTTATGGTGACATCTCAATACCGAAAGTTAAAGATAGCCATCCAATTTTAAACACTTTTCAAGTGACACAACATGAAACTTTCAACATTACATTTACAGGTAATAATTGGGCCGGAAAAGCAACTGAATGGCTTTTTCCTTTATTTAAAGTTCTTCTCAAACATAAATTGAATTCCGTACTTAATAATGATGTTCCTAATTTAATTCAAAGTAATTTAAATGAATTTCAAGTGACGGATGATTATTTTAAAACAGTAAAATTTCCAAAAAATGTTCAACCTCGACCTACACAAAGTGTACCTAAAGCATAGTTCTCTGTATAGTTTCTATAATTTTTATATTAAATTCTTATTTTAGTTTATAAAATTCATATATTTATATGTGAAGACAAAAAGGAGAAAATCCACAAATTGTTTTCTTTCAATATATTTTTTTTCTTTGATAGATTTAATAATATTTACATATAATTTCTTATTTAACTCACGAGATTAGTTTTATGGCATTACTCCTATATTAAAAAAGGTTACTATTTGTCTATACCCAAGAATGTTTTTTCTAAGATTTTGTTAAAAGCAGATTTATGTAAATTTTTATGCTTACATAAAAATGAACGTCTTCAGTTAAATGCAACCAAATCCGATTTAATTGGACGTTTTCAACTATGGCAATGGTGAGTACAAATATGCTAGTGCTACTTATGTCGAAATATTTAATGCAAAATATAATCTACTAGCAATAAAACTAACACATTGAATCTTTAATGCCACTCTAATGAATTCCCCAATTACTACCTCCCCCCAAAGGTTTCTCACTTTTATTTACCCATACTATACCCCACACACACAGTCAACATCATTCATTAGCCCATCAATTTTACTTTAGCCTATTACAGGATGTCGTTACATGAGGCGATTAAAAGGGTTGTGCCATCCGGTCAGATGCAGTCAGTCATGTAAAACTGTCCTCATTTTGCATACGAAATTCTGATATCAACCTTCTGTCTTTTCGGGTTGCAAAAAACAGGGGCTGCAAGTCAAACAGTCCCTGTTTTTTGGAGGGAGCACATTGTACGTATAAATTGGAAGAACCCGCCTCTGTGGTCCAATACGTAACTTGGTCGATGTACTGTGCCAGTGGTTCCAAGTTCGATACTGGTTCGAGGTAGGTTGGCTTGATTTGGGCGAGAGAAAAGCCCAGAGTGCGCCTTCTTTCGAATGAGGAGTTCAACCGAGGTCCCGTGTGGTGTGCGATAGCATTTGCACGTAAAAGAATGCAACGGGTAGATGAGGCAAAATTTCCAGGTGTAGGAGCTCTCCCCTGGCGTCGGTGCCTCGGCGGAGTGCCTCAAACTAACAGTAGACCGACGATCAATAAGCTTAGGGACAGTCGACAGCCGGCTGCGGTAAAACACCGTCCAATATATCACCCTTGAGTCCATCCAGAGGGAAATATGGGTAGCCTACCCGACCCTGCCATAGACGGGAAAAGGGTTAGTAGCTGTTTCTTTTATTTATTTATTAGCTGCAAGCTTATATTATTTTCCAAATTAATAATAGTTTCTTTATTATTATTAATTCAATACTTCTTTAAATGGATAATGAAAGAAACTGAAATTTGAATTTTGAAAAAAAAAAAAGCAGAATGAGTAATAGTATATTTCGTGCGGTCCGCATGAATTTTATTTGATGAAGAAGTGACCCACGGCTGAAATGAGTTTGACACTCCTAAAATAAACCAGGTTCAACTATGTCTTTGTCAATTTTGTTTTCTCTCCCGATTTATGTTGCATTACTTCTCTTTATGCTTTCCGTCGCCTGAATTTAACGACGGTCAATCTACAAATTTATCATAATATCGAGTAGGGGAAGGTGAGCTACCACTACTGCAGTTGGTTTGTTGGTGTTTTAGGGCCCTTCAACTACAAGGTCATTAGAGCCCCGTCCACTGTGTAGTTCTAATGCAGAGGCTGCACAGACACTACACTAAGGCGACGATTTTTGGGTATCAGCAGTAGCCAGTTTTCCCAAGCGGCCACCAAATGTCAGTACTAACTAGGGTTGCGTTGCTTAACTTCAGCCATCAGACGAGAACTGGTATGCCCAACGGACTAAGCCATTCCCCGTACTGCAGCTGGGCATTTTGCCTTATATTTTTGGCCACGTAGACAGGGTTCTTTTAAGAATGCTTAACCTTCCACCTGGGACAGAAAAGGAATTTTTATCCGTATCATCTCGGCCAAGGTCGAACCTGTAATCATGAACTAGTGAGCCAAGCATGCACTCGGATTGGATGAGTAGTATGAGATCCTAGGCGCAGTACTCTACCATAGGCTGAAAATGGCATAATGGTGGTCGTAATAGTTGCATAGAAATTTTAGTTTGGTGACACTAAATGTGAGAGCTGGAGCATGTATAGTTTCTTCAACTCATCTAAATCCCTGTCATTTTCAGAAGTAATCGATCTCTTTCTCTCTTTATAATGCTGCAAATTTCTTTTTACAAAGCCTGAAATTGAAACAATTCTCCTTGTTGTCAACTTTGAAATAAGCGAAACAACTAAAATATTATTTTAAAAAAAATTTAGACATTTCTGAAATTGGATGATTATGACCTCCTTTCTTTCTGTACTCGTATCCGGAATAATATTATTTACGCAGGGTTTATTATTTAAATTATCTTCCACTGCAAAAATACGTGTACAGACGAATAATTTATAGTCACTAATCTTTCCTATTGATGATATGAGCGCAATTTTTAAGTTGAATTTGCATTTTTCCAGGAAATGCGCAAGATGTTGAAATATAAAATGTGCTCGTGATATCAATAAGATGGATCATTTCAATGCAAATGTTAAAAACTTATCTTCCAGTTGTTATCGGCTAAAAAGCATAATAAATTATTCAAAACAATACAGACCATAAAAAAAGAGGTTGTTGCTGCAATATGTTGTGAAAGATACAAGAGAATATCATTTCCGTAACTTTATTTCTTCAACTGCAGTCATTTATTAAACTTTTACCCTATTATTTATAGTCATTTATAATTAAAAGCATAAATTGATGTAGAAATGATTTGATAAATGGCGGCAGCATTCCTAAAGCTATTTTAAACCCCTACAGTCCAGTATTTCCTGCTTGTCCTCAACTAGCAACTGTTACAAGGAAAGACTGGGTATCCATGATCCCAAAAGGACTAATCAGAGAGGGGGTCAAAACAAATACCGAAGGGAACTTCTGAGTGGTAGTTTTGCATGACTGGTTGCAACTAATCAAATGTCACAACCCTTTTGAGTTGCCTCTTACATGACAGATTGCAGTAGGGTTTACCTCGGAGCTTGGACGGAATCCAGGACCTGTATGAGTAATGGGGATTAGACCGCCACTGATTGCCATTTGCGTATAATGGGCAGAATGCAATGTCAAATGAGGTTATGGAATCAAAAATACAACGGAAGAAGTGTCTGTCCCCGTCTATGTCAAGGTAGGGCACCCATTTTTTGTCTCATTGTGACATACGAGCAATCTGTTGGGCTGTATTTTACGAAGCCGGCTGCAAACTCAGTTATTGTCGGCTTATTTTGACTCCTTGGTGCACTTTTGGTTCACCGATGGCAGGAGGTAAATTTTACACCATGCAGTAAAGTTGCAGGTGACACCATACACACCGCGCGGAGCCATGGCTTCACTTTCCATCCGATGAGAGGTGACTAGGGATTTCTCTCACTCGCGCCCAAATGAACCCAAACCTCCTTGGCCCAGGAGAGAATCTCGGACAACTGGTGCAATCTCGGGCAACTGCTCCATTAAGGTCTAAAATATAAAACCAATGACTGAAAGTTGTAGGGCACAATTGAATGGGAAGTTGTGCGGTACTCCCTTCCATCTGGCCATTATGACGTCATCTGCCTATTAAAGAACCTTCTCTCCACAGAAATGGTTTGTTGACAGTTTGTTAGCAGATGTTCATTGCCTAGTCACTGAATGCATGCTGTTCACCGCTGTTCTTGTCAGGGAGCGGCTTATTGCGTTGGACACACCAGTTCTCGTCTGATCGTTGAAGTTAAGCAACACAACCCCAGTTAGTACTAATATAGGAGGTCGCTTGGGAAAACTTGGTACCGCTAATACCCAACAATCGTTACATTAGTATAGTGTCTGTGCAGTCACTGCATTAGAACTAGGCAGTGGACGGGGCTCCAATGACTTTGTAGTTGAAGGACCCTAAAACATCAAAGCTGTTCTTGTCCTCCTCATCTTCATTGGCACTTTGAATGACATTAGTCTGCTGTGACCAACGTAAAAAAGTGTTTGATTAAATAAATTAAAAAAGTAATCATTACCTATTTTATTAATCTCCATGCTGCCTCCCTGTTGACATGACAATTTCATGATCAAATTCGTATGTCCCTGACAACAGGAAGCATTTATTTTGTTTTCATGTTTTCAATCTAATTTCTTCCTAGGTAGTGAAAGTCAGGTTGTTAAAGTGACTGAGATAAATAAGTATAATTTTTGCTAGCTTGATTTCCTACCCACACATTGCAAAAAAATAATTTTTTTTTATTAAGATTGTCATTATTTCTCGTAGTAGATAATATTCATTAGGGAAATGTATCTAAAAATTATATTTTCATATGAATTTTCCGTATATTCATTTTAGTGTAATTAAACGCAAAAAAATATTGTCCCCAAAAATATTTGAGCTCTAGAGAAATCATAAATTTCTATATTTTAATTCAGTTTAATGTGCGTTAATTAAAGAGTTATTATAAAAAATATCAGATGATGTTTTTAACGGATAATTTCAATAATTTCACGCAAGTAATTATATTTGATATTTTTAGAAATAATAATAAAAATCTTGTGTGTTTCCTAGGTGGAATCTCGACCCAACTTTCCATCAGTCCACGCAGACTGTCCTAGGACAAAAGGAGTGATATTATTCAACACAGACGCCACTACATATAGATTATAATAGGGGTGTCAAACTGGAGGCCCAGAGTTGCGGCCCTCACAATCGAGTAGTATACATATACAGTCTGCTACTCAGAGGCGTAACAAGAGGGGGACAGTTGCCTCTGGGCGTAGATGGAATGGGCTGCCATGTGCCATATTTTGATTAAAACTATTTTCAAATACCATTTCGGCAACTGCCAGATCGAATGAACTCCACACCATCAGGGGCCTCTTCGTACTTTTAAAAACAAATTGCTAAAAAAAAGATGTCAGCCATGTTACCAATGAGGCCCTCGGGGTAC
Organism: Trigoniulus corallinus; assembly: GCA_013389805.1. Taxonomy (NCBI): domain Eukaryota; kingdom Metazoa; phylum Arthropoda; class Diplopoda; order Spirobolida; family Trigoniulidae; genus Trigoniulus; species Trigoniulus corallinus. The sequence continues at coordinate 9,521,112 of JAAFCE010009126.1, read as the reverse complement.
CTCCAGTTTGACATGCCTGGATTATAAAATCCAAAGTTGGAAATTGAACTCAGTTGTCCACACACCAGGTAAAAATGCAACTACAGCTTCCACTAAATTAAAATTCATCCTCAAGGTATCTCGTTAAAATTTATTGCCTCTTTCCTCAACTTTTCAGTTTCTTCTTTGAAATTTCGGAAAGGAGCATTTTGAACTCCTGGGTGAGGTTAGTGGTTTTCTTCCTGCTGAAATGCGACCTAACATATATTGTTTGTTTGTTGGAGTTTAAGGTCCCGTCAACTACAAGGTCATTAGAGACCCGTCCACTGTATAGTTCTAATGCATATACTGCACAGACACTACACTAATGCGACGATTATTGGGTATTAGCAGTACCCAGCTTTCCTGAGCGACCACCCATGTCAGTACTAACCGGGCTTGCGTTGCTTAACTTCAGTGATCAGACAAGAACTGGTGTGTCCAACGCAACTCGCCGCTCCCGCCCCTAACATATAATTATATTATATACATTACGTCATAAAGGAAGTAAATAACCATAGTATAGTACTGCTTTTGAATGTATAATGTTCATCGATTATCTCGATAAACGCGCACACGGAACTAGGGTCTTTATTTCCTATCGGGTGGCCTACCGGCCATTGCCAGAGGCGAACCTATGTTCTTCAGGGTCAGGCACCCATCACGTACTGACGTTGGTAACCACATTTTTATGAGTCAATCCAATTTTAATACAAACTTTCTTTTCATTCCCTTCAGCTGTTAATATTTTTAGATTTTAAAATATTTAATGTATTGTTATAGTCATCTCATTTTTCTTGGTAAATATCCGGAAAACCTATAAATAATAATGTTTAGTAGGCATTCAAAATGAATACTTAGCCCTAGGTTACATAATAACAATACTACACTGATTAAAGGCAGATTCGACCTGCATGGGTGTTTACCTTTGTAATAATTTGTAATAATACAATTTTTAAACAAAAAAGTTTTAGTAGTGATTATGATATACTTATCTATTTACAAACCAAGATACTACTCAGAGTTCCCAGGCGCAGTGGCGCTGTAGACATTTTCTACATCGTCATCACCATAGGTACTGACTCTACCCTATATAGGTGTCCAGTGGTATCCTATATGGCAGGGGTGGGCAATTGTTTTGGCCCAGGAGCCACTTTAGAAGGCCATGGTTAGCAGAGGGCACACTTTCTAAAACTGATCATACATGTATTTAGTAGTTAACATCACGTTTCATTTAATGCAAAGTCATCATCATCATACCCTTGTCCCGCCTATGGCGGGGTCGGGTCTGCGGGTTCTGATCCTCCACTCCCGTCTATCCCCAACCAGGCTCCCATCCACCCCGCATGCCACCATGTCCCTCTGTACCACCTGCTCCCACGTCCGCTTGGGTCTCCCCCTACTCCTGATGCCACCCACCACCTGTTGTTCCATAATATACCGCATGAGCTCCTCCTCCCCCCTTCGCATCACATGACCATACCACCTCAACCTACATTCTCTCATCTTCTCCGCAATGTCTCCCACCCCCAAGCTGCCCCTAACATACTCGTTACGGACTCTGTCAGCACGTGACACCCCACTCATGAAACGCAGCATTCGCATCTCGGCCACTTGCATTCTCCTCTCGTGGTTCTTCCTTACAGCCCAGCACTCAGATCCATAAAGCATGGCGGGCCTAACTACAGTCATTTAATGCATAATTAATAATAAATAAATAAGACAAAAACAATAATGGTACACAGAAAAGGTTTTATTAAAATTGTATGTGCAAATTCCAAGTCATCCAGCTCAATCATTCAGTTCCTGAATGCTTCTGCGGGCCACAGAAAACCGTGTGGCGGCCCGCTTGTGGCCCGCGGGCCGTTAATTGCCCACCCCTGCTATATGGTATCCCTCAACTGCACACAGTGACGGAAGGCTCGTTATCAGAATTGACTTCCAGTTGACTAGCCATGAATTAGTGAGGGCTAGGGAGAAACAGAAAGCAAGATTTTTTCCTCTTTGGCAGGGTCAGATATCGTCCCACCTGTTCCATTAAGTGCCAGGAACATAAGGACAAACTGTTACTCTGTACTTTTATGCAGCCGGCTTGCATCCTAATGTCACACCCACTCCTTATTTAACGTTGGCTTTCTTTTTGCTTTGTTGGTGTTTTAGGGCCCTTCAACTACAAGGCCATTAGAGCCCCGCCCACAGCATAGTTGCAACACAGAGATTGCACAGACACCTCACTAATGGGACGATTTTTGGGTAATCATGGTACCCAGTTTTCCCAAGCGGCCACCTATGTTAGTATTAGGTGGGGTTGCGTTGCTTAACTTCAGTGATCAGACGAGAACTGGTGTGTCCAATGCAATAAGCCGCTCCCTTTAACCTTGGCCTATCTGCTTTTTGGGGGGTCAGTGTTGTTTATCTGCACCAGGGAAGGGAAGACAGGTATACTTCTTTATTCTCCATCTTTCCAACCCTATCACTCTCTCTCTCTCCCCCTCCCTCTCTCTCCCTCCCTCTCTCTATCTCTCCCTCCCTCCCTCTCTCTCTCTCCCTCCCTCTCTCTCCCTCCCTCCCTCTCTCTCTATCTCTCTCTCCCTCCCTCTCTCTCCCTCTCTCTCTCCCTCCCTCTCT
>JAAFCE010009126.1:9436716-9518066 GCA_013389805.1 Trigoniulus corallinus | reverse complement strand
CTCCCTCCCTCCCTCTCTCTCACTCCCTCCCTCCCTCTCTCTCACTCCCTCCCTCCCTCTCTCTCTCTCTCTCTCCCTCCCTCTCTCTCTCTCTCAAATTTCAGTAATTCAGTCTGTGTGTGAATCTTTGTCTCTATTTCTCTCTGTGTCTCGCGTCCCAAATAATTCATTTACCTTGACCGGAATCGAACTTGCAACAACGGACTCATGTCAAGAGACTCATTGAACATAGACTAAAGGGAGTAAAAGAGGAAGAGATGTGATAGGCGAACTGGTAGACGACGGTCTTGCATAGTTACCTGTAAACCACAACACATTTTTGTCATCTCCTAGAACATGCAGGGATTACAGGATCCACACATAGACAAAATTTCCTCACGCACATGTCAGGTTATTCGTAAAAATGTTTGACAGGCTGTGGTGGAGGGAAGAGGGTTAAGATTATTTAAGGGCTGTTTTACGCATTCTTATCATAGGCATCAATCTCTTTCGTTTGTCTACAACGTATACATGTTGAAACGATCAATAAATATTAATTTTTGTTGACACTCACAAAAAACATCTTTAAAATTTATATAAATGTTATATGGTGGAGGTTATTTTTCCTCGTTATTTTCTAAAATAGATATTTCAACTGTTTTAATGCGCTGATTTAATATTATGCAAAATTCATGGATGAATAATAAATAACATCGTAATGCAGTATTTATTACAATTTGATGAGTATTTAATGCAAAGTAGACGCTACGCACCATCTGTTAAATTTAATATTTCTCATTTCACTAAAAATCTTTTGTTGCCTTTTTTTCCTAAAACATAATTACTTCCAAAAAAGTGGGAATTTGGCAATAATTTTCAAATTTATAAACTCTTTCACTCAGCTAGGATGCGGAATAGCTTCACCGGGTTATTAATAGCTTTTCTATGCTACACAAACGGGTTGGGGAGTAAGCCAAGCAGCCATAACAGGCCGAATCCTTAAGAGGCTGCTCGCGGGAGAGGAAGTAGATGTGGGGGATGTAGGAGAGAGGAAATTTCCAGCACTCAACGTTCTTTACCAACCACCCTTGTTGGTACTAACGTGGGCTTGCGCTGCTTAACTTCAGTGATCTCACGAAAACTGGTGTGTCCAACGCAACTTGGCTGCACGCCAGTAGAGAGGGTTCTTCCCCTCTCTCTCTCTCTCCCGAAAGAAGCCAACCCACCTCGGTCCAGTATCGAACCTAGAACCAGCCTCAGGCGACCGAGGCAACCGCCTTGGGTCCCGCGCAGGTGAATTGAAAAAACTTGTTGAAGACTATATTTTGATTTCATGTGTGTTTAAAGACATTACAGTACTGCATTGGTAAGCAATCAACTTCATAAATCTTAGCCCTGGGGCCGCGATAACGGCTTCTGCGTTGGGCATTGCTATCGCCTGCTGCCGTGGGCCCCGTTATCGTCTGCTGCCTTGGGCCCCGCAAACTCTAGGGCCAGCCCTGCCTAGAACTACAGACGCAGTTACCGAGCGTGCTACCTAGAACAGGCAAAGACCTTTTATTTCTCCTCTACCTTGAGATAAATCAGCGGTCTTCAAAATGAATGAAAATTCGTTAGCAGCAGGTGGGATGGGGTTCCCCCAAAACATCTTATAGTTCTAAGGGTCCCGTGATCCGACAAAGCTTGAAGACCACTGAGATAAATTATTAATTATTTCTTGTATGCACCTCATTCTTTCTCGATAGAAACCACTAACTTGATTGAGCCTGTACTTAAGTGCTGTACTGCAGTAATTTTATTATCGATTTCTAATAGATCTTAAAGATTAGAGTGTACTTCTTGGACAGTCTCCATGATTCAAGTCTTGACCTTCGACTGTCAAGATATCTAGAGTACAATACTTAGAAGAAAACAACAACTCATTGTTCATAATGACCATTAATGACCACCTTGTGCATTTTTTAGGATCTGTTACTTTAATGTAGTGACATATCCCTTCTGTCGAGTCTGCCACTGATGCTCCTTCTGCTATTTTTTGATCTGAGGTAGGATATTATCTTTCAAGAGACACTCATAGGTTGAAAAACTTGAATATACAAGATAAATGACTGATGAAATAACAATTGATGGAAAGAGAAGATGGATATAACTCATCATCATCTCATTTTTCGTTTTCTTCTGAAATCCTCATAATATGAAATGAAAAAAATCACATGGTCAAATATAGGCGTAAACTTCAATTTTTGAAGAATCAAAATATCATTCATTCTCTTACCATATTACTTTTATATAAAAGGTGTAACGTGACGTTGATATTAGATCCTATTTTTCAATTTCATGACGTAGAATAATATTGTATCTTTCATAAATATATATATAAGAGATTGTTTGAGAACTTGATACTCTCGGTATTCAATTTTATTTTCAAAAATATTACGCTATTCGCATGATAATATCGTTCAACAATAAATTAATAATCCTTTTAAGAAATCACCCAACGAATTTATTTTGCAACAACTTTATGAGATGGCTGACACATAATGTGTGTGAGGAAGCTATTTACCTCATTTTTTAAAGATTTGAATCCTATTCCCAGTATGACCTCCAAAACCTGCTTGTAGGCAGTACTACTCATCCCTGATCAAACTGGCATGGAGCTATCATCATACCCTTATCCCGCCTGTGGTAGGGTTGGGTCTGCGGGTCCACTGAACATGCTCTGACTGGGGGTCACCCCAGTCGGGCGTCTGGAACCCGCTTTGTTTTCTGTGGGGGATACCGGCCTACCCCACTTGTTCCAACATCGCATAATATTGCATGGTGTCTGCCATTATAGGCAGGATTTTGAGACGTAACCACGAAATTTATGTTGGTGACAATAATGCCCTACTACAACGACACAGTCAACTTCAACTTGGCTTTAGGCTGCTATTTTTGAACTGTTTACTATAAAATTCCAATCAATATATGAGGTTGTCAGTATCCCTGAGATTGTGGATGTCGATGAGTGGAAGATGGACTTAGGTGATATGGGTCTCCGCAGTGACGACAGAGATACAGAAGTAGTTGGTAAACAAGTGGTAAAAGTAGAAATGATTGAAGGGACAAATATGAAATTTGGTTGCAGCCACTGCCACTGGATTATGGATTCATTTAATGGGCTGAGGAATTAGCCAAGCAGCCATAACAGGACGAACCCTTACTGAATAAGTATTTTCGTCACTCCATTGATAGTTTTTTTCATTAAAGTAGCGTTGTATCGAATCATTTTAAATGTTTAAGGAGAAACGATATCATTTATACATTGATACTTTCTTCAATTTTCTAAGCAATTTAACGTTTAAAGGTGCAAAGCAACTACTAACCATATTCTCACCTATGGCAGGGTCGGGTACCCATCTATGTTCCTCTGGATGGACACATGGGCCATCTATTGGACGGTATATTTACGCAGCTGGCTGCCGACCAAAGCTGCAACCCTTGTGTTATTTATCGTCGGTCTACTGTTCGTTAGGACACCCCACCAGCACCAGAGGTGAGCTCCTACACCTGGGAATGTTGCCTCATCTATCCGTTGCATGGCAGAGAGCGTTATTTTACGTTCAAATGCCATCGTACATCACACGGGGCCACGGCTTTACTTCCCATCGGATGGAGGGCGCACTCGAAATCTCTCTCTCTCTCGCCCGAAAGAAGCCAACACACCTAAAATCAAAATCGATCCAGCATCGAGCCTGGAACCACTGACGCAGTAATCGAGCATGCTACCTCCTGCGCCACCGAGGCGGGTTTCGGCATTTGAAAGTTTTACATTCAAATACAGTAGTGGCATTTTTCTCCCGTTGTCCTGCTCTCTCTTCCTCTCCTCTCTCTTTCTCTCCTTTCTCCTCTCTACCTTGTCCTAGAGAGTGGGCTACCTACAAGTTGATAGGCCGACGGCAAATAACCGAATAAAACAGGGGTGTTAAACTCATCCGACAGAAGGTGTACTAGGGTCCTGTCTCCCACCTCAGTCCTGAATCTAACGTGGAACCATTGACGCAGAGTTCAGTGCGCTACTTCTGCCCCGCAGGGGCGGATCCGGGGAGGGGAGCAATGCAGCAATTGCTCTCCCCTCAGTGCCTCAGTGGGGCGCAGATTTCAACTGATGCGTGATTCAACTTTGCAACCGATGAGGCATTTTTGCATTGCTATCCCCATTTCTATACTGCCAGTCCAATCTGTAGTTGGCTAAACCAATTAGAGATACGTACTGTAGGACATTGTCTAAGGGGCAGTAGAGGGCCTATTGTAATTGCTAGCTAGATTTATACTAAGGGATTCTTAATATTTAAAAATGTTTGGGGCGCACTTTCTTTGAAGTGCCCCCCCCTGATCCGCCCCTGCTGCTCCGCCGAGGAGGAGCGATTCCTCAAAATTACAAGCAATTAAATAACTATTAGGGTTTTATAGGAATGTGGTAGGATTACAGTTTAATATTATCCTTGAAACACGATGTGCACCTACCTTGAGACAACTGTGCAAGCTAATAATACTATTGTTAATTGTTTGTGTTTAAGGTCCCGTCAACTACGAGGTCATTAGAGACCCGTCCACTGCATAGTTCTAGTGCATAGACTGCACACACACTTCACCAATGCGACGATTATTGGGCATTAGCAGTACCCAGCTTTCCCGAGCGACCACCCATTTCAGTACTAACTGGGCTTGCGTTGTTTAACTTCAGTGATCAGATGAGAACTGGTGTGTCCAACGCAATTCGCCGCTCTGCATACTGTAGTTAAGAGACTGGCTTGTGACTACTTGGGGGAGGGGCTTGAAAAGGCGACCAGGAACGGAACTGAAGTTCAGGTAATGGTGACGTTGTTCTTGAATATGGTAGATAGTCTACAACAAACCCTGTGTTTACTGTGATTAATTAAGAACTTGACATTCATAGTAATTTAATTTGGTGAGTTTAAAAATTCAGTATAAAACTAAGCCTGTTTGAAATCATGGATCTAATGTTATCATGCTAACCACAAGTCTATACTAAGACAAGAGTTAATGCTTCAAAAGAATTGCTGTTTGAATTGATATTATCAATCAAGTGACTTATTAAATATTTACGCAATGCTGTAAACCACGTATTTTCAACAACCTAAATGAAGATATAGGCATCAGACACGGTTTGTTACGAGATATTTCCTTTTTTAGTTTTCATTTATCTCTTGCATAAATGATTAAGAATTTGTTACTAGATATAAATCGTTAATGAAATCGAAGTATTACCTTTTTTTCTTGACGTAATAAGATATAAGTTTGTGAGCATAATTACCTTCGGATAGATCCTGAATTGATTCGTTTTTAGTAACGAATTTGATTTCATGACTTTTTACAAGTTAAATCAATGACATGTGAATGTGTCTTTAGATTTCTTTTCAACGTCTTTCACACTGCTAGAAGTGCCGAATCCTCTGAGATTGCATTCCTTTTTCTTCTTCAAGTTATTTTTAATCAAGAAATACTTCAGATTGATGCTAGTTTCATGTCTGTGCTCTAATTCCTGCAGAAATTAAGATTATAAAAGTCAATCACGTAATGATGTCTCATCACACGGAAATCTTCCCTTTAAGAGATTCTTCTTCCTCTTCTTCTTCTTCTTCATCCTCCTCCCAGTAAATTTTAAATGGAGCACAAATCTGGGCATAAGACTTTCCTTAGCCCCCCTCCCTCCACCACGATGGAGCAAGTGGAGACAGTGGACTCGATTTCATCTACCGACCAAGAGAACTGAGCTCAATTCTTTCTGCGGTCGTATCATTCGCATGCTGCAAGGCAGTGGTTTATTGCACCCGTGCGTAAAAGTCTCTCCTTCTCCAGGACATCGGTGACTTGCCCTCAAAACGATGCTGGGCAGACAGTCAGATGGCCTAAACAAAAGGTGTAATTGAAAGGGTTGTGGAAAGGGTTGTAACCGTGATATTTGGTGGGCACGCAGATGCATCAAGCCACCAACCAACATTCAGGCCATCAGTGACATTCATCTCTTCTTACTCTTTATCATTCAGTTCGTCTGTTTTCTGTTGGCCCACTCGAACTCATGGGCTCCTCACCTTGCTGTAGGTAGGAGATACGGGTTAGTAAAATAATCCGGAAGTGGATTTCATGTTCAAAAAAGTGTATCTAGCACTATGAGGAGTTCATTGGGGTGGCAAGGGCAGTTTTTGATGAACTGAACTATAATCCAATGTCATTTCCATCTATGACAGGGTCGGGAACCCATTTGTCCTGTCGGAGATGCCAATTCTTGGAGGGTATATTTACTGCAGCCGGCTGCCGAATTAATGCAGCAACCCTTACGTTTATTTATTGTCGGCCTATTTTGATTCGTTTGGCTCCTCTTCCACTACCGACGCCACCGATGCCATGTAGAAAAGTGTACGAGGTGTGAGGTGGATGAGGACCTAGTGGAGGTAGGTGGGGTGGAGGGTCAGAATTCGCAAGCCCGATCCTGCCACAGGCGGGATAAGGGTATGACGATTATTATACGCACCCTTTGGGGCCGTGCTACTCCCCCTCCCATGGAAGGCGCTCTCAGAATTTACTCTTTGCCAGAAACATCAGTATTTCCTTCAGAGGGGCACTTTTACTCTCTGCACCAGTTGGGAAACTCCTCCACCTGGATATTTTTCTGACTTGCACTCATATTTTTCGCCATGTAGAAAGGGCTGACATCGTCCAAATACCACATGAAACAGAACCGAGAGATGGCGTACTATACGTTTCCCTTTAACCCGAAAGAAACAACGAAGGCCCTATTTCGGCGAGGATCGATCTTGCAATTATGGGCTCACGAAATCGAGTGGGAGCGGCGAACTGCGTTGGACACACCAGTTCTCGTCTGATCACTGAAGTTAAGCAGCGCAACCCCAGCTTGTACTGACATGGGTGGCCGCTTGGGAAAATTGGGTACTGCTAATACCCAAAAATCGTCGCATTAGTGTAGTGTCTGTGCAGTCTCTGCTTAAGAACTATGCTGTGGACGGGGCTGTAATGACCTTGTAGTTGAAGGGCCCTAAAACACCAACAAAACAAAAAAAATCGAAGGTGAGTACGAAAAATCAGAAAACTGTAGTGCTATTATAGTCGAATAACGTAAATTAGACTAGACAGAAGAATTTCACCGAAGATTTTATAAAATATGTTTAAAGAAACTTGTCTAAAGCTGAAGATTGTAATGCAGACTGGTATCTTTTCTGCGTAAGTTGAAGACGAAACCAAGAATGCATTAATGGCGATATAGAAATTGAAGAAATCAATAAGCTTTTTTTTAGGTTTAGAAAAATGAATAAGATAAAACAGCTATTAATCTATCAAATTAGTATATTGTGAGATTCAGCGCAATTTAATTAAGCCACGTCAAAATCAAACGAAAACCAAATTAAGAGTAATGGCAACATCCCAAATTATAATGGAGCTTATTGTATAGTTCATATGACATCCAAATTCAAGATTTAATTTCTAATTGATCACAGATTACAATATAAGTTGGTTACATTGCAAAATATGATCCTATTATAGTAAGTTCAAAATGATAAATTAATAAAAAAAATCCTAATATATATAGGCCCTAAGTAACTTAGTGTATAAAAACATCTTTTCCGTTAGCTGCTGATAAAATAATTTGTCTGATGCTGTTGTCTAGACGCTCTAATCTGAGAAATAAACTTTAATATTCTGAATGAATTCAGCAAAATTATTTATAAATTCAAACTCAGAATTTCTATAGTGCTGAGGGTGAGGGGCATGGGAGCGGCGAATTGCGTTGGACACACCAGTTCTCGTCTGATCACTGAAGTTAAGCAACGCAAGCCCAGCTAGTACTGACATGGGTGGTCGTTCAGGAAAACTGGGTACTGCTAATACCCAGTAATCGTCGCATTAGTGTAGTGTCTGTGCAATCTATGCAGTGGACGGGTCTCTAATGACCTTGTAGTTAGTGGGACCTTAAACACCAACAAACAAGTGAGGGGCATACATTAAGATGGTATAGGTAATTGATGTGAAGAGGGAAGGAGGAACTAGTTAGGTCCAACACAGAAATGAAGGTTATTGGAAGCACCCGGGACAGGGGAAGACCTAAGCAGACATGGAAGCAGGTTGTGCGAAGGGGTATGTCACTGTGTGGTGTGAATGGAAACCTGGTGAGTGATAGGCGGCAGTGGAGGGCCAGAACCTGCAGACCCGACTCTACCGCAGACGGGATATTGGGTGTGATGAATTTCTGTATGAAATAATAACTCATACATATATGTAGGCCTAATGCTCCAATTTTTAAAGGAAATTTATAAGTAGATTATTAATTCATCCCCAATGAATGTCATTTGCTTGCCCTTCGCACAGCCCTTTCTATAGGATAGTCATATCCTGCTTTGTAATAACTCGCCTTTATATCCTAGTGGTAGCGTAGAATCCATGACTGCAGGTTCATTCCTGACCGATATCCTATCGGGCAACAGAGATATACCTACCCCAACGTGCACCTTCGGAATGTGTACGATGTAACCTGCACGTAAAAGAACTCTTTCGAAATTGAATGAATTAACACGATGGAGTTTGTTTGTTTGTCGGTGTTTTAGGGCCCTTCAACAACAAGGTCATTAGAGCCCCGTCCACAGTGTAGTTCTGATGCAGGCTGGACTGCACAGACACTACACTAATGCGACGATTTTTTGAATACTAAAGGTGACCAGTTTTCCCAAGCGGCCACCCATGTTAGTACTAGCTGGAGTTGCGTTGCTTAACTTCAGTGATCAGACGAGAACTGGTGTGTCCAACACAATTTGCCGCTCCCTAACACGATGGGATAGGGGTGTAGGAGGTCCCCCGGGCGTCGGCGAATGAAATTATCCCCAGGAAAACTATAGACCGACGTTGAAAAGAGTAAGGGTTTCCAGTTGTATCTCGGCAACCGACTGCTAAAAGCTGCAGTCCAATAAATCGTCCGTGTCTTCTCAGTTTCGATAGGATAAATGGGTATCCAACCCTTCCATATGGCCATGGATTTTTCATTCGTAAGACGGTATTAATATATGTGCAGCGTGCAAATAACTACAGTATATACATTTTTTGTCCCATTGGATTTGTTTGCTCTTGTTTCGTTGGTGTTTTACGGCCCTTCAACTACAAGGTCTTAGATTCCCGTCCACTGCGTAGTTCTGATGCAGAGACTGCGCAGACACTACACTTATGCGACGATTTTTGAATACTAGCGGTACCCAGTTTTCCCAAGCGGCCACCCATGTCAGTACTAGCTGGGGTTGCGTTGCTTAACTTCACTGGAAGTTGTTGCCAAGTGCATGCAAAACAAGAATGAAGATATTGCTACTACAAACTCCATCTATCTAAGGAGATGTTTTTCTAGTATGACCTTAAGGACATTCGAAATTTGTTCTTGAATCAGTGTATGGTGAAGAACCGCGTGAACCTTGGGAAATAAGTGAGACACAAGAAAAAGAAATAACTTACTAGATTATTGTATTATGATTATTTAATAGTTAGAGTTAATTGCTATACAACAATGTAGGTGCGTATATTATTCCCACTCCCATTTTGCGCTCATACTAAAAATAGATTCTGCTTCTGGTAACTATTTCTTCCATGTTTCTGTAAACTTTTCGTCTGATCTTGTCTAGCTGAAATTTAAATTGTTTCACCTACAGTATATCTTGCAAACATTCCATTACAGAACTTTTGCGGCACAGTTTGCAATTGACTACTAAATCCCAAGTTGGATACTTCTTACAGTAAATAACGTGTAACCTTTTGATCATAAAAGTTCTGTTAAGGAAAAAGGAGACATATAAGAAAACGTCATCTTGTTTTTCTTCTCTCTTAACTGTTTAGGTTTGCGACTCTTTTTACTTTAATAAGCCGGTTCAAGTACTTCATTCAGCGTTGAGCATACTCTTATTAATGAAAAAAATTGTTTTTTGTTTAAAATTTAGATCATACATGAGCGAGTTTTATAGTGCCCCATTTATAAGAAGAGTTTTATCATTTTTTACATGAAGACAAAGTCAGTAGGAGACGACACTTTTTCTTTACATTAAAAATAGACTAATGTTGAAACACATTTAAGAGAGAAGGGGGAGAGGGCCCTAATCACCTCCTTTAATCATGCAGGAGGTCTCTTCACTCCGGGATATTTTACAAGGGACCCATTTAATGATTCAATACGCCCTTCTCCAGTTAAGATGAGGGACAGGCTCCCAGTGCACCTTCTGTCGGTTGGGTAATAAAGCTATGGCCCTGTGTGGCTTGTATGATGTCACCTGCACGGAAAAGACCCTTTGGAGGAGTGGATTCTTAATGTAGCTAGGCTCCCCTTGGGGTCGATGGAGGAAAAGTGCCACGACTACTCAAACATAGGCCAAAAAATAAATAAGTATACGAGCGATCTGTTGGTTGACGTCCAATATTGATCGTGTATCCCAATAGGAGACAAGTGAGCACCCAATCCTGCCATAGGCCGGAGAAGGGTTAGTGACGAAGGCCCTTAAACTACAATGGTCATTAGGGTCGCCCAGTAGTAATACGGTTGTAATTCTCTTCCGACACAAGATGCATTTGGGACTTGCCATCCTCTCACCTGCAAAAACTCAACCAGGATTGAATTGACGATCATGGAGTCTCGAGTTGTTGTTTGTTGGTGTTTTAGGACCCTTCAACTACAGAGGTCATTAGAGCCCCGTCCGCAGTATAGTTCTTACGCAGAGACTGCACAGATACTTCACTAATGCGACGATTTTGGGGTATTAGCAGTACCCAGTTTTCCCAAGCGGCCAACCATGTCCTTACTAGCTAGGGTTGCGCTGCTTACATTCAGCCATCAGACGAGAACTAGTGTGTCCAACGCAATTCGCCGTTCCCGTGGAGTCTCGAGATGAGCATGAAAGCCTCTGAGGTAGTTAAGACGTCCTAGATAATATTAAAAATATTTTTTTACTCTTTTATCTCATGGTTTCAAAATTGGCGTTATTTTAAATGAGAGTTCATATTCGACAATTGAATGGGCCTGTTGAATGATTTACTATTTCGATAGCTTTGTAAGCCAATTTCTTTTTCAACATTTCCGAATAAAAACATCAACTAAACTGTAATTTCATTTATTCTTTAAGAAAGTAAATTACAGATTTAAAACGAAATTGATATAAAACGATTATTTCTCTCTAAAGCACCCACACTTCCTCTCTTGCACTCTCTCCTCTCTTTCTCTCTCTCAGAATACCTATAGTGATTGTTATAATGCAAATCATGTATGTAAATTATGAGGGAAAAATGGTATATTTTATCAAATAGTGTTGTGGCAGAATTATCTATTTGTCCATATCATGCTCACAAATCTGCTTCCCTAGCATTATGCAAATTTAATGACATTCATTAAAATAACTGTGAGGATTATTTTAAGTTCCTGTGCATGATAAGCGATTGCAATTGTCATCACAAATTCCAATTAAAGAAGCTTTACTTTCAACAAATCCATCGTAGATTTTGCACACAAGCACACACATATTGAATTTGAATTGCTACACCAAAAACGTCGAATTGGAGAGAGGTGAATAAAAATAACCAAGAGAGTTCCTGTCAGTGGTGGTCTTTTTATCGTTTTTAATATCCTGACAAGGTCTACTTTTTCTTCAGCAAGACAACATGTAATTTTCAATTATGTGTTCAAATTGTTATGAAGAACAACCCTTTCCAAATTAAAATAGAAGGGTCAACAACGTTGTAGGGCTTGAGGTTGTTTCATCAACTATTTGTGCTGTCATTTCTCAAACAAGAGTAGAAAAAATACTTTAAGAAACGTTCAGTTGAAGTAGTCATATTAAATTTCACTGCAGATGTTGTAAAAAGCTGAATCCGGAACAATTTTTTTTCTTTCCTGACAAGGTTCTTGGGAAATCAACACGAAAGCTCTTAGGTGACTTTCTTTTACAGAAATGTGGAAGGGATAAAAAGCAACTATACAATAGATCCAAAATAAACGTCAACATTTCAGGTATTGTTTTTGTGTATGCTAGGGTTTTTTTGTTGTTGGTGGTGCCTCCTCACTCTCAAATAATACAATTCAATCAACATATGCAGAGTTTCATTACATGAAAAATGTTCTCCCTGGTGCTTGGCCTTACTTTCGACCCTCTGAAAAACAGAAATTTAGATAGTATTAGTGCTCAATGTTCAACTTTGTCAACCTTTCCAAAGTGAAGTTGATGTCCTTTGAGACACATTTCCTACAACTGCACATCTGAATACTGTATATTTGGTTTATACCATTAAGTTAGAGTTTTATTTTCTTCTCAGAAAACTAAGAATGTTGAAAATCGTTAGATAAATTTGTTGACATTGCACGACAACAGCAATGATGATAACAACAATAATGATCTAATCCTGAAAATAGTAAAGAAATGTAACTAGTTCAAGCAGTTTCTCTGATAATGATTTCAAAAATTGAAACATTTATCTTGAGATAAATTCCTACAAATCTTCATTTTTTGTTTGGATTGAAATAAAAAGATTGAAGACATAAAAAGATATTGATTGATCGGAGGAAAGATGTTGGGTTTTCATATCTTGTAATATATGAAATTTTTTTAATGAAAGAAATGTGATAACAAGCTGTTTCCTGTAAGCCAGTCGGGATAGGCAAAAACTGTATGAAGAATTAATTATCGTGTTAATAGTATGATTAATGACTTAATAATGAAGACAAGTTTCAAATTTGGAGTTATATATTGTAAATCAGCATGAAATTCATCTCCGAACTCTTGATACTGTCAATTTTTTAAGAATGTTTATCAGGAAGCACTGCTTTTAACTAAAGATTCAAGCAAACAATAGAAAGTTACATCATTGCATGAACAATGACAAATTGTCATTACACAATCTAGAAAACACATCCTTAAAGGTTGAATTATGATTATTCATTCTGTTTTCGGTATTCAAAGTAGCATAAAATTACATTTTTCCCTACCCCTCGAAAAAAATATGTGGCTGACTGTAGTAAATCACTTTTTTGCGCAAATTTTTTTGCTTCAGGAATATTATCTAGTGAAATGAGTTGAAAAATAAGTAACAAATGTGCCATATTTTTTACATGTTGACTAAGTATTTTAAAAACATCATCTAACTGACATTTCTATATAGCTTTTCTGCACTTTTCCTCCATAACATATCTTCAATAAAGTTTCACATAAATAACTTCTTCAATTGCGTGTTTTCATCGACCATTTAACCATCAATATAAATCAGACTCGAGCTTCAACAACTATCTTGGGAAAACCTCGACTTTTTAAGTGCAGAAATGATCTTTGTAATTTAAAATATTTTTACTCCTAAATGCTATTATCAGAAATTCATGCTTCGTTACTGATATGTTGAAAGTTTTAAAACATGACAATGATAATGCTAAGTGAAGAGATGCACATTTTAAGCATATTAGATACGTTCATTTTTCCTATGAAAATAAACTAAAACACTTTTGCTGTCTTTGAAGTTAATATGATTTAACATTTTCGTGTGTAAATATTGTAGGCCTACATGCTGTATATTAAGTAACACACACACAAAACTAACTAAAATTAAAACTAGTTGCTACATGCATGAATAACGCAATGTTTCATTGTTAATATTTATTTTTTAAAATGACAATGTGTGATTGCAGAAAATTATTTATTCAATTATTAATGTTGCATTCAGAATTGCCCATGTTTTTTTACTCTGTGTGTAAACTCACGTCCTTGATACAGTAACCAATGAAATGCAAGATCTATACAATGTTGGTAAAACACTAATGAATAATGTAGCGAGTATCAAATTAAAATCTATGCTAAAGTTTCATAAAAAAAAGAAACCAGAGTTGATTGTATTATATTAGTAATTCGAAATACCTTTATCCAACTCCGATTTTGCTAACTTCTCATGATAATAATATCATTAAACGAAAGGATTCAACTCTTCTTCACTCATCTATCTAATGAATGTCATAAACCTTTCTTTAAACGAGCTCTTATCTTCTTTACAAAGTGCATGCGAAACTCTTTCGGCTCTCCCAAAACTACGGCTGTCATCCAACAATTGTGCAACTCATCATCATCATACCCTTATCCCACCTGTGGCAGGGTCGGGTCCGCGGGTCCATTGAGCAAGCTCTGACTGGAGACACCCCAGTCAGGCGTCTGGAGCCCGCAGGAATATTGGCTGGTTGTCTGTGGGGGGATGCCGGCCTATGCGGATGCAACAATTGTGCAACTGTTGGACAAATATTCAACACTGTCACTGATGAGCCCACCATAAACGAAATCGGCCACCAACTAACCAACCCCTAAATGTGAGTTAAAAGACAAAACAATGACATGTTTAAATACATGTGTACACCCAAATTGACCTCAATGGTTCTAGCACCCCCTCCAATAGCAGTTTCGTCGTGTTGCTATCGACGCCAGTCGTCATTGACTCATTATTAGCCTACTCTCACCTATGCATTGGCGGATCCGGGGATTGATCGGGGAGGAGCACTTCAAAAAAAGTGCGCCCCTAACATTTTTAAATATTCAGAATCTCTTAGTATACATGTAGCTAGCAATTAAAATAGGTCTTCTACTGCCCTTTTAGACACTTTGCTATCTTCAGGGGATTAGTCAACTGCAGATTGGACTCCAACTGTTGAACTGGCAGTACAGAAATTGGGATAGCAATACAAAAATGCCTCATAAGTTGCACAGTTGAATGATGAAACAGTTGAAATACGCGCCCGTTGAGGCACTGAGGAGAGAGCAATCGCTGCATTGTTCCCCCTGGATCCGCCCCGGCACCTGTGAGGGGTTCAGGTATCCTTTTTGTTCCATTAGGAACAAATGCGTACGTTTTACTCCATACAGTAAGGATTCTTTTGCGTTCTGTAGTGTACTTTCCATTTGACGGAAGACGCAGTAGGGACCTCTCTCTCTCTTGCCCGAACGATATTTAACCACTTCGGCCCAGGAATGAACCTGGAACCTCTGACAGTTATCCAACTCGCTCCTTCTGCGCTATCGAGGCGAGTGCAACCATAGAAATTGACTTCTATGACGACTGTTCAGTTAAGAATGTGTATTTGCTCAAGTTGAGCAGTAGCCTTAGCACCTACAATGGCAGTTTAGTCGTTTTGCTATTGAGGTCAGTTGGCAAAAATTTAACTGGTCAACGACTGTCATTGAGAAATCGACCTGGTGTGCACACCCACCATTCACTCCAGTGGTTTCAAACAGTCGTCCATCTATTGTAGGATTTAAAAGGTGTGCGGTCTAACCATAGAAAACCGCGACTTCAAATTATTGACCATTTTATTTATATTCTTGAAATTGTAGCTGTATTTCATTACTCTATCGCCCTTGAAAAAGTGCTCTGTCGACCTTCAAAGGATTTTTCCTAAGTACTAGTTTGTATATTTTTCGAAGCATCCAAAAATATAGCGTTTTATTAGGATTTTGTCTTCTATCAGAGTTAACCGATGTTGACCGGTGTATTTATTTGGTATGCATATTATTTAATAATCCTCTTCAATGTTTGCAGACATACGTCTATATTTCCACTTCTAGAACCAGAATAGCTCTTCAACAATATACTCTCAATTTTCTCTTGAACCTGTGTCCATTAATGCGCTGGCAGAGGCAGATAAAGGTCGTTTAAGCTAAATTTTAATTCCTCTCGTCTCTCTCTCTCTCTCTTTCACCCTTTCTCTAAGGTCCTTTGACCAATGAAATGACCCGTATTCAAATCGACTCGAAAAGATAATTTTCAAATTATCAACTAGTTAAACTCCGACATTGGTCATTACATTTTCGACACAGACAAAACGAGAAATAAGCACCGAGACAAATAGAGAAACCCCATTGATCATTTGATCATAGAAGCGGGAATTGCGTTGGACACACCAGTTCTCTTGTTGTTGTTGTTTGTTGGTGTTTTAGGGCCCTTCAACTACAAGGTCATTAGAGCCCCGTCCACAGCATAGAGGCTGCACAGACACTACACTAATGCGACGATATTTGGATATTAGCAGTACCCAGTTTTCCCCAGCGGCCACCCATGTCTGTACTACCTGGGGTTGCGCTGCTTAACTTCAGTGATCAGACGAGAACTGGTGTGTCCAACGCAACTCGCCACTCCCCACAAGTTCTCGTCCAATCGTCCGATCACTGACATGGGTGGCCGCTTGGGAAAACTGGGTACTGTTAATACCCAAAAATCGTCGCATATGGTGTGGTTTCTGTGCAGTCTCTGCATAAGAACTATACTGTGGACGGGGCTCTAATGACGGGGCTCTAGTTGAACGGCCCTAAAACACCATCAAGCAAAAACAACAACCCATTGATCATTAGAAATTTTTAAAAATCATTGAGGTTTTTGCGACCTTTCAGTTTAAACTAGAAAATCAATTTTTTCTAGGCATTTTATAATTTAAAAACTGCTGCCATCAAAATAAACTAGCTTTCAGGTGGATCAAAATGTACACTATAACAATCTTGCAATGAAATAGGAGAAGAAAATTAGTAAAGGGCAGTGTCAATATCAGGAATTTCAACCTGTAGTAGTAATAGTAGTCAGAGTGAAATGCTACATGTCTTGCACTACAATTGATAAGTCTAAGAATTCAAAGGATTTAATATAACAACACCTTTTTTTCTGGAAGTTTTTAATTAGAGTTCAACACTATCATGTCTCTCTCATTGGCATCAGTAAAGCTATGCTGCCTCAATTACGATTGTTCGACATTGATAAAAAAGGCTTCAATTTCAATCAAAAAGATTTCTAAATCTAATGATGGATCTTACAGAGAGAGAGAGAGAGAGGGGAGAGACCTATGGAAACAGGGAATATGCTATTTTGTGCCCATACATACATGCAGTTTTGATGATAAATGATATAACCTCTTAGTGTAATTATTCTCTTGGGTCAGAGTTTTTGGTCTGATTAAGAAATGTAGAAGATGGAGAAGTCCTTAAAAGATGAGTTAAGCTTCTGACTTTGTCTTCTCTCTCTCTCTCTCTCTTCCAATTGATCCAATGTGTACTCCAAGTGTCAACTCTGAAACATGGGGATCATGTTGTTGGTCTTTCTATACAAGCATTTCAGCGACCTACTGCCACTTCAATAAGTTCCTCTCGTTGTTGACATGCGACTTGTAAAGCCACTTCACTAAGTCAAACATATGTGGTCATTGAGCTCATTTTCGACCAGACGAAAAATCGAGTGGTTATTGTTAAAATCTGAGTTGTCATCCAAAGCCACAGCAAATGCCCTTCTTGATTCCTAACATTGTGGAAACTTAATCTAGAACAGAAGAGGGGTTTGATTTCGTCTAACATCTGCAATATGCGTCTACATTTATCATTACGAGTGGTGACAATTTTCTTACATGAAAACGATCGACTTTTCTAATAGCACTATGGAAGAGTATCCAGAGAACATTTTCGACTTCTTGATGCTACTTATAAATTGTGTCTGAGTTGCCTACTATGATGAGAGAAACTGCCACACCGTGGGATGCACCATTTAAAAAAATAAGCAGCCCTGAAGTTCATTAATTGATGTCAAAGAATACCTGCTTCAAAACCCAAATATATATGCATTGATCTGCAGATCACTTAGTTCTTGGATAATTTGGTTACTTATCGTCAGTCTGTTTATCCTAAGGTGTTTTTATCGGGGCGCAGCTGTTTAATCTGGGAACGCTTGCGACCAGCACTCTTCCACTCGGTGGAAAGTACTCTCAGGACACCCTCTCTCTTTCTTCCTAATTCCTACATATTTTTTGTCAACCCTGTTTTCACAGGTCCAAGGTACAGGGCCGTAACGAGGGCGTGGCGAAGAAGGCGGCCGCCACGGGCGCAACTGGGTTGGGGCGCAAATTGTTTAAGATTTTTGTCATTATTGGGTTACGGACAAGTGAAATTTAGACACTTGCCACAGGTGTTTCATACCCCCGTTACGGCACTGCCAAGGTATGTGTCTAATGCCCAATGAATAAGGAAGCCCTGACCAGACGGATATAGCATCATTTCCTCCACTCTCCGAGTTTTGGGAACAACTTTGTTTAATTTTCTTATAGCCGCGAGTAGATTTGTCCAAAAACTGACTTTTATTTAAAAAAACTGTTTTCGGGTTTCATAATTCTCAGTAAGAAACCAGCTTTCAAACCCAACAAACCCTAGCCGTGAGAGTTATTTATTGTCCTAAGTCGCAGTGCACAAGTTCATTCCACTATTAGACTTAAATGGGCTTTATGAATTTAAAAGTATTTCAGGCATTAATTTCAATAAAAATTTCAGCTATTAGATTTTTTCTTTAAATTTTTCACCCCAAGCATCTTCAGCTGAATGAGGTAAAATAGGTGCACCTTACCGTTATATAATATTATAAGATGATATGGAAGTGGCATCATCTTATTTTCTTGCCTGAAGTTCAACTTAGATTTGTATTCAATGTAACTTACAATGTGTCTTGAATAAAAAAAACCTGAAATTTGGAAATTTGTGCAATCTTATGTAACATTTTCAGTGATTGAATTTAAATTTTTTTGTAACCATGGTAACTTTGCTGAATTTACAGATAGTGTAGAATGTGCCATCATCCACTCACCCAAATTCTGCAAGTTTGACGCCTAATAATAAGCAACGTGAGAGTCATCTGAAATTGAACGCTGAGTAGCTAATTTTCATTTATCACTTTCTGATGACCTATAGGCGTTTTTAGTTGTTTCATCCAATTTCACATTATTAAATTGGTCAGCAGTCTAATGATTATAGGACCAACGTGGCTCCCGCCACATTGGGCACAAAAAGTGACATTTCCATTTTATATATGATTATCAAGATACTTCCAAATCTGAGGGCTTAAATTCGGGTCACTTTCTGGCCAGACGAAAGTGTGCTGTAGACCATCATCCTCTTAGCCAAATAAAAATGGTTCCCATGGCTTGAATTTTAATGCTGTTTTGGAAATTCCTGCAGGAAAATTTGGTTGGAAAATACAGTATCTAAAGTATGATCTTCTGAAATGGATTGAGAACTCTTTATACTCGTAAACTTTATTGAGGTACTCCAAAGAGCAGTTTTTTTTGTGATTTTATCATCATCATTCCAAACCCTTTTTCCTACCTACGACAGGGCCGACTACTTTTGTGATTTCAAAAATCCAACGTAGGCCCTATCTGTCAATAAATTGATCAACTCTTAAAAACAGTTCATGGCACACGGGCCTGCGTGTACCACAGGGGCGGATCCAGGAGTGCATCAAGGGGGGAGCACTTCTAAAAAGTGCGCCCCAAACATTTTAAAATATTCAGAGTCCCTTAGTATAATTCTAACTATCAATTACAATAGGTCCTTTTATGCCCCTCAGTGGTTTAGCCAACTGCAGATTGGACTACAACTGTAGGACATGGCACTAGAGAAGTTGGGAATAGCAATCCAAAAATGCCTCACAGTTGCGCCCCATTGAGGCACTGAGGGGGGAGCAATTGCTGCATTGCTCCCCCTCCTGAATCCTCCCCAGATTTACCAATCATGAAGTAAATAGTTG
This sequence comes from Trigoniulus corallinus, assembly GCA_013389805.1. Taxonomy (NCBI): domain Eukaryota; kingdom Metazoa; phylum Arthropoda; class Diplopoda; order Spirobolida; family Trigoniulidae; genus Trigoniulus; species Trigoniulus corallinus. The sequence goes on along the minus strand of JAAFCE010009126.1, from coordinate 9,498,482 downwards.
CGTATTTGAAGATGGAAACAGGCAATTCCAGATGAGCATCATACCATTATTCTTCTTATGGCAGGGTCAGGTCTGAGAGTTCTGGTCCTCCTCCTCCTCCACTATATTCCTATATTTTATCCTACTATATTCCCTTCCACTTCCCCCAGTCTGACATTTAAATATTATCAGGTTTGGGCACAAATATTTGTGAGTGAATGTTTGTTTTGCCTGAGCAGGGAGTATAAGTTTAATTCAAGAGAGGCCTATAAACTTTAATCTTGCACCTGCGTCATTGGTATAAACACGATGTCACAAGCTCTGCAACAAAAAAATTCCTACTCAGGAAATGCAAATTAGTAGTGAGTTCGACCTCGGAGGTCAGTAATAACTTTAATAATAGTCCAGTAGCAGGTTGACACTAAATAAACTAATAAATCAAATTTTTCCTCCTCTCTACTGTAATCTGTCTAGATATGGAGTTTATGAAGTGAACTAATTTTGACATGGTTAGAAGCTATATACTTTTAAATTTCAGAATGATAAAATGAGTTGGTTTCAAGGCACATCATTTAATAATTACTGAGATTGAAATTCAAACAGTTGCAACTACAACTCTCTAAATAGATGTGGTTGAAAACAGTCCCACACATAGTCTCAATGGATGCCGCGAAATATTATCTCATGTCAGAAATAATGATCAATTGTGCATTTGCTTACAAGTAGCGATTGTCATTTGCATAGATTTTGACATTATTTGTCCTAATTTTGGTGACATTTCATACGCAGTCTTCATTTATGTTGCTTTTAATTAGACATCCATTGGATCATATTTTACTCCTTATTAAACTTTAGAGTTACACTTGCCGATAATGTTTAGCGATCCCATGTGTTTTAAATACATCAGTACCCCCTTTTTTTTATAAAAATACTATTAAATATATATATGCTTTTATATTATGTACAATAGACATGTTTAAACGCACTGAAACAATTCACGCAAGGACTATTACACAAAAATAAATGATGTAAAACGGTAACAAGAGCAATATGATAGACCAAATAAGAGACCGCATTAATAATGTATATAAAAACGTCAGATAGGTAGCGACTACAAAAATTAAATATAATTTACAGCCTAAAAAATGTCGAAAATTGCCTCTGTTTTTGTTGATGAAACGACAAAGAATTTATATTAGTAATATATATTCAGTTGATAAATTTTATATAAATAATATATATATATCTGTCAGTTTGACAATTAAGATATGGAAGGACAATATCACATTATGATAAACAACGTTCAATTATTATTTTACTGTTAGAAAATATATAAATAGTAGGGCCTACTCAGCTTTAAAAGTTTTTTTCCCCGACCAATTTATTATTAGCGAAAGTTTTTTTCATCTGCTTAATGTTTTGCAGGACGTAGCAGTGCAAACGGAAAAGTAGAGCCCCTTGTTTTATTCGTCCCCTTGTGTCCTTTCCTAGGTAGCAGTGGCAGATCGGGGGGAGCACTGCAAAAAGTGCGCCTCAAATATTATTAAATATTCAGAATCCCTTAGTATAAGTCTTGCTACCAATTACAATTGGTCCTCTACTGCTCATTAGACAGTGTCCCATGTTCAGTGGTTTAGCCAACTGCAGATTGGACTCCAACTGTTGGACTGGCAGTATAGAAATTGGGATAGCAATGCAAAATGCCTCATCAGTTTGCAATGTTAAACCATGGAGCAGTTGAAATATGTACCCCATTGAGGCACTGAGGGGGCAATTGTTGCATTGCTCCTCCCTCTAGATCTGCTCCTGATAGGTAGTATATGAGTCCTGCTTTATTGTATTTTATCTCTACCTGATACCATGGTCTCAAGGACTTGTAAACTGATTCTCCAAAACCAATTGAAACATTCTACCCTTAACCTTTTGAATTGTCAAATGATGTAACAAACTACTCTCATTTATTGAACATGGTCACACCATCCAATTTTCCCCTTTCACTAATGGACTTAAGTGCTGCAGGAGGATGCACATACAAAATAGACATACCAGTCACTACATGTCACTTGTGTAATGTGCTGTTTATGAAGAATCACGCAGTTAATTAAAATCGTTAGTAACTAAAATAATTTTCTGACTCTTTTCCATGTGTTTACTATTGTGGGTTAGTATTATCTTCTGGAAAATCGAGTCTTTAGGGCCCGAAGGCCGAAAATGAATGGTCTGTGCTCTGAATCTTTGTGAGTCGATAGCTGACCCTAGGAACGGATAGAAAGCTACAACTGACAGTTTTGTTGACCCCGTGGGTGAGGACGAGGGTGAGGTTACTTGTTAACATCGACCTATCGACTCTAAAGGCCATTAACTGACATCAGAGGAGCGAGGTCTTGCACCTGGGAATTTTGCCGACCTACCAGGCCCATTTGCTCAAAGTGTGCAATGAATGCGGGAGACCTACCCTATAGGACTGGAGCTGCTACCTTCAAGTACAAATTATTCTCCATTAGGATGATTTTTATCTAATTCAGATAGCTGGTCTTTTTCTCCTTTGAAGGTGAGACGGGACCGGACGGTACCTTATGAACTAAAAAGACCAAACTTAATTATTACTAGATGGCGCAATAGGTAGTGTGCTCAATTTACTGTGCCACGGTTCCAGGTTCGAAACTGAATCGAGGTTGGTTAGCTTCTTTCGGGCGAGGGAGACGTCCCGAGTGCGCCTCCTTTCGGATGAGAAGTAAAACGGAGATCCCATGTGGTGTTCGATGGCATTTGAACGTAAAAGATTCCTTTCTACTATGCAACGGGTAGACGAGCCAAATTTCAAGATGTAAGAGCTCGCCTCCTGCCGTCGGTGGAGTGCCCCAACAAACAGTCGACCGACGATCAATAAGCATTGGGGTTGCAGCTTTGGTCGGCAGCCGGCTGCGGAAAAACATCGTCGATTATATCACCCTTGTGTCCATTCAGAGGGACAAGATGGGTACCTACCCTGCCATAGGCGGGAAAAGGATTATTAGTAGCTTTTATTCTCAAAGTAAATGTCTAATATTTTTGAATGACCCTTCACGCTTTTCGTCGTTCTAAATTCGTCTGCACCAAGAAAATGGCGGAAAATATGGTTTCGCTTTGTTAGTGGTTTTCTTCCTACATGTTATTTATTGTTTTTAGCATTGCCTTTTGGCTTTAATATCTAAAGATAAATGGATCAAAGTTCAGGAGATGTTGAATTAAATAATCTTAAACTAGAATTGAAGTCATGGGAGGCGAAATTCGTTAAAGAAAATGGCCGTAAACCTAGTCAGGTAATTATGATCAAAACTGAAATTCTTGATGCTCAATTTTTATCTACATGTTAGTAATATATCATTATAGCAATTATTTTTTTCCTAAAATGGCACAATTTTTTATTTAGGGGGACATTTCAAGGGCACCAATAGATGTTCAAGGTAATTTATTCGATTTCATCTTGTGTTGTACATCCATCCATCCATATGCTGTATTGCTGCTGAGCTATTGAAATAAATATTTCTATCTAGACATGTATCGGAAATATTTCAAGCTGAAAAAACTTTCTTCAAAAAATGAAAAAAGCTGTACAACGACAGAAGTGAGTGTTGCATGCAAGTTGGAAATTAACTGTTTCCATAACAGTATTCCAGTGATTATATTTAGAGATATGTCATGTTGCCTAGGTATGCTCAAATTTTGTTATTTCAGTCGCCTTCAGCATTGCATTGTGATATTTGGAGTTCCAAGCTGAATAAAGTCAACGAAACAGCGAACAATACTTTCAATAAAATGAATGCAAGACTACCGTTTACAAGTAGCATCGGATCATATGTAGAAAAAATGCGTGCAAAGCAAAAAGAGCTGAGACAAAATGTTGATAAACAATTTATAGCATTGCAGAGGCATTTACTTTGTACTGATTCCTTCTTGCTATTTTAGAAAAGTCTTGAAAGGACTGCGTCGAGATCAACCCAGGAGAAGGCAAATACTCACGAAATATTGAGCATGAAAGATGAGCCCATAGCAGAAGCCAACTTTAATGGAATATTTAAACCTCTTTATAAAGTTAAAGTCAATGATGTATATAAAGACGATAATGCAAAGTTAAAGCCTTTGAATGCTTATTCAAAAGTTGGCTCACAATCCCCTCTCCCGAATATGCGGGGATGTCTTACTGACCAGACAGAACTTAGAGCAAGTTCACAGTTAGCCATCTTTCCCGCAAATGAAACCATTATTGGTAATGCTATTTTGACGGGATTGTCTGGATTGCCGAATTTTGACGGGAACGTCGAAGGACTTGATCACTGTGATGTAGACAAAACTTGCAAGAGCAGTTTGCCTAAGTGTATTAATCAAAAATTGAGAACTCAATCACCTCCCTCACTTTTACGTGACAAGAAGATAGAACCCATTCTTTCCGACAAGTATGACATGGCAAATAAAGTAGAAAGACTCAAAATTGTAAATGACATTTTCACTTTTAATGATGATGATGACGACGTTAAGGATTTAAGCCCTGAAGGGACATTCCTAGCGCATAGAAAATTGCAGCCCCTACCAAAATGTCAGAAATCTTCCAATGTAAAAGTAACTAGAAGACCAAGAACAAAGTCTTTGGACAAGGAAACTGGTAGTGAACCAGCAAGGAAAAAGCTTAGACTTATCAAAAATGGTGACGATTCAAGTCAAACTCCATCGAATCGCAATAAAAGGTATGTTGTGTTGCTTTCATTGTTGTTAGGCGATCTTTGATTATTGTTATTGCGTCCTTGTAATTTTCATTTCTGGTATTATTTATTAGAAATGCATTGCCTAAAGAAAACTATGTACGCATTAATTTGAAAAAGCGCGTCTTTGTACGTGGCAAGAATAAGTTCAACTTTCGTCGATACAAATACAATAATTGGTTAAAGCGCAAACGGTCCATCGGACATAATGAGGGTGGTGATAAAATCGATAACAATTCAGAACCAGAACCTAGCAGGACCAATGAGGAGTTGAGTATTGTGCCTGTTGACCACGACAAAAAATGTATGAAGTCCTGTTAGTTGATTGAATTTACTATTGAGTGATATTGATGTGATAAATATACATTTCAGGTAGTAATGTCTCATATGATGTTGAGCTCAATGTAACCCCAGAAGCATTCGGGCACGATATGTACTCTAAGATGCCATTTTCTGGAGTCGAACCTGTTTTTGAGCTGATTAATAATGAAGCATCCCCAAGTAAGATAATAAAATCACAAACTTTTGATACTTAAGTGGCCAACATTTATCCCTAATGTATATCTTTAGGTGCTTTAGAAGAAATTCGAGAAGTTTTGAAATTGTTTGGTCATGATAACTTTAGGAATGGTCAAATAAAATCGGTCACTCGTATATTAGCAGGTTTAAATTATATATTGTTTTTTTTCCTTGGTTTAAAAGTTCACCTTGTCCACATAAATCACTTGTTTTTATGCAGGATTATCTACTTTGCTGATTCAGCCAACTGGGTCTGGAAAATCGCTTTGCTACCTACTACCAGCGTATATGTATGCAAAAAGATCTCCCAGTATTACTCTGGTTATTTCACCGTTGGTATCCCTAATGGAAGATCAGGTTAGATGTATAGTAACTTTTTAAATAAAGTGTGAACTTATACTATTCTAAACAGACTCGCGTATTAAATTTTCCAGGTTGAAAGAGTGCCGTCGTGTTTAAAAGCTGCATGCATCCACACAAATATGACAGCCATTCAACGAGAAAAAGTCAGACGTGCTATTTCAAATAAGAAAATCGACGTCCTCTTCCTTTCACCTGAAGCGCTTGCTGGAGCAGTTGGGTCATCTGTTAGTGTTCTTCCACCAGATATGGCACCAATAGCCTTTGTTTGCATTGATGAAGTGCATTGTGTATCTGCCTGGTCCCACAACTTTCGACCGTCCTACCTTCGTCTCTGCAGGGTAAAATTTTTGATCTCGGAGCTTTAAACTTGGCATTCATATTAAGAGTAGTGAATTCTATTTAGATTATTCGGGAAACGTTGAAAGTGAAATGTATCTTGGGTTTAACAGCGACTGCTACAAACGTTGCCATTGAAAGCATTGTTAGTCATCTTGACTTGACTAATGATACAGAAGCTGTTATTCGTGGTACTGTGTTACCTTTAAATTTACGACTTACAGTGTCCAGGGACCATCGGGAAGAAGTAAGTTATATTGTACCATTTGTTGTGCAATATGTTTACATCTCATTTTTAAAATTACGTTTCCTGTCATTTTAGGTGTTGATGAATCTACTAAATGCAGAACCCTATTCTAACTTCCAGTCCATAATTATCTATTGCATTAGAAGAGAACAAACTGAAAGACTGGCTATGTTGATTCGCACTTGTCTTAAACAAAATGGTGATGAATCGTATGCAGAAGCATATCATGCAGGTTTAACGGCTGCTAGGAGAAAATCGGTTCAAAATCGCTTTATGAGTGGTTTGTATGCACATAAGTAAATTGCTTCAGTTAATGTTTGTTCATGATTTGGCAGATAATAATCGTCATTAATTGAATTTCAGGTAAACTGAGAATTGTGGTGGCAACTGTTGCCTTTGGAATGGGTCTAAATAAGTCTGATGTGAGAGCAGTAATTCATTACAATATGCCAAAAAACATTGAAAGTTATGTTCAAGAAGTTGGACGAGCTGGTCGAGATGGACAACCTTCCTACTGTCACGTGTTTTTAGAGCAGACTGCAAGTGTTTGACAAGTGATTGAAATATTTGTCGACATATTTTTCATTTATTAACTGCTGAATATTACAGGGTGAAGACAAGCAAGAATTGAAACGACACATATTTTCTGACACTGTAGAGAGAGCTGCCTTAAGGAAACTCTTGAAGCGTGTTTTTCAACCTTGCAAGTGTAATAGACTACAGGAATTGGAATGCTCAGTTTCTTATGTATGAAATCTTAGCAGCTTTTAACAGATAATTGAAAGCGAGAAATACGTGGTTACTTGTTTCATTACAACTATAGGGTAGTAGAGAGCATGATCCTGGCAAGGGAAACCCAGCTGAGTCATCAAAATTACTTTGGACTTGTCCAGGACATGAAATTGCTTTTCCTGTTGATGAAACGATTGACGAAATAGATTTGAAAGAAGAAGGTTAGCTTATCTACCTGCCTGATTTATTAATATTTGCTATGAATTTTAAAGCATCATGTCATGTAATACAATTAGGTATAGAAACTCTTCTTTGTTACTTGGAACTCCACCCAGATCGATATGTTCAATTGCTTAACCGCGTTTATGGTACATGTAGTATATATTGTTACGGAGGAAGTGAGCAATTTAAATCCTTAATTAAGCAAGTAAGGTGCAAAAGCTGTTCGTGATTAGCAATTCTATAAATAAGATACATATTTTCGAAATTCAATCTAGTGTCCGCCAGTTGCTGTGGGCATGGCATTTCAAAAGCAGCGCAAAGATGGAACAATCTCTGACAACTCAATCACATTCCCTTTGGTTAAGGTGGCAACATTGATGGGATGTGAATCGTTATTCTTGAAACGGCAATTGTTGAAATTACAGTGGATTGAATACAGAAATGATGGTTTGTAACTTAAGTGATTGTCCATTAAGTTCTGTACATTCCTTACTTTGTAATATAATTCTCTTAGCTGGAGAGACTAAATATCGCAAGTCTGGCATAGTTGTCAACTTTAAGGATCTGTCATTTCATCTGCGGTCCGTTGGGACACTAACTGAAAATCAAATGGACGAAGTTTTGGATTATCTCCACAATCAAGTTTTGAGACATGAACAACGGGAATTGGAGAAACTAGAGAGTTTCTACAGAGTGTTAAATAGGCGAGTAATAATTACTCTTAAAATTGAGTATCCAGAAAGCTTAGTGCGATTATTAACTAGCGTGGAATTTTTGATTTGGACAGTCTGTCGTTTGCACACCATGGAGCATGTGATGGAAGCAGCGCTCTGAAAAGGAGTGAAACATTGAAGTCAGTTATCAAAGAATATTTTGATGATTCTTCAAGCCTATCCAAATATGCATCAAGTGATTCTGTAATGGTGAGTTTCCCAAAAATATATACTTTAGTTTTATGTACAGCTGAATAAAGTATTTGAAATTTTTCTTGTAGCCTGACAATCCACTGGACACTGCAGGAATTAGGGCAGATATCCGAAATTTTTTAAGCATTTATAAGGGAGAGTACACGTTCACTGGTCGTGCAGTGGCAAGAATATTTCATGGCATTGGAAGTCCGCGATATCCAGTTGAAGTTTGGGGAAGAGTAAGACGTTTCTGGAGATGCCGTTTGGGTGCAGATTTTAATGAATTATGCAAAATAGCGACAGAAGAAATTCTTCGTTACAGATGAGTATGTCAAGTGACCGTTTTAAAATATTAACGTTTTCCTGTGTTGGGGGGAAAAAAACAATTTTATTTTGTTTTTGCACATCTTTATTTTTACTGCATTAATTTTTATGGCTTTTATTAAATGTGAATATTTCTCATTCTAATAATTTTCATCTATTACCAAAACTACACTTAATATGTAATGGAAGTAGAAAATGGGAAAGACCCTTTTCAAGGGTACACGACTTGGCTTTAGAGGGGTAGGGGAAATTAATGTTAAGTGGATGACACGGGTAACCCACCTAATATGTTTGGCACATTTAACTCTCCTGAAATAATTTCATCAAGCCGCCGCATAATGTTATCAGACCGATCTCTTCCACAATAATCAATCCTCCCTTCTTGCCAGTTTATCATCCCACTGAAATCGCCTTCTGGATAACCTAGCCATAGCTCCGATTCGTCTGATTCCGATCCCTCGAGTACTGAATTCTCCTCCTCCTCCTCATCATTTTCATCTTGAGTAAGTGATGTAGTAGATTCTGCCGGACCAGTGTTTTCATCTAAATTTTCTTCAGGTGGATCCACTTCAGGTAAAGAAGATTCGGGACTACTAAGCATTAACTGTAATTTTGTCCAGATGTTTTCAAATTTATCTTTTCCAAGATAATCTATGTTTCCTTCTTCCCATCGTCTCATATGCAGAATGGAAGACTGTTCTCCACTGGTTTCATCCTCTTCCAAGTTTAGAGGTTCTTGTTCGATCACGCTTTGTTCAGTTTCCACTAAAACATCTTTATCGTGAGTGCTGATGGATCGCTCGTCGATGCGCTCGTGTGCTACTGGTAAATAGTTGTTTTTATGTGTTATTTCCACGTCGTGCCATGAAGGCGTTTGGTGGGAGCCTGCTGACTCCATAGTAACGTGGCTAGAAATATTAGATTCGACTTCATGTTCCCTGGCAGGTTTAGGAGAGTCCGTCATATTATCGTAATGGTAATCGCAGCTTACATTTTCAAAATTTGCATTTTCAGATGTTCTTTCCTCTTCTTTTGCTGGCGATTGATCTTCTTGCAGATCTTGCCATTCTCTATTTACACCAGAATCTGCAGAAAACCATCCAAATGTAGGCTTCAGATCAGGCAGTGGTTGATTTAGTTGACTAGGAGGCAAAGAATGGGCGGATGAAGGTGGTGGAGATGGTGGTACCCATGGATTTTGTACAGTATGCCATAACAAAGCTTCCCAATGTGGGTCTGATGGTTCTTCAGTGATGGATAGTGTTAAAGTACTATGGCTTGAGCGAGTAGCTGGTTTTGACATCAGTTGAACATCTGGAATTCTCTCATAGGCAATTTCACTAGATTGAGCTTTTATTTCTGTAGATGACTGTGGAGGAAACTGAGATGGTTCTCTTGGAAATAATGATGCTTGCGGGTCCTGATGGTGCTGTTGATCAGAAGGCTCTTGTGGGAATGAAGTTGTCCCTGTGTCTTGATGGTGCTGTTGTTGAGATGGTTCGTGTGGGAATGAATTTGTTTCTGTGTCTCGATGGTAGTCTTGATGATGTGAGGGAGGCGACGGTGGACGCGGTTGTTGCGTTGGTGTGTTTTGATATGGTGTCTGTGAAGGTACCACTTCATAATGACTTAGATGTACAGGAGATGGAATTGGAGGCCGTGGCAAATGAATATCATTATCATAATGACTAGGAAAATATTGTTGGAGTAACGAATCTCCCCGATTCCAAATAGATTTTGCTTCGTCTTCTTTTACCTCTTTGGAATATATTTTCTGAAGTAGCTGAGTAACAGTCATTGAGGTTGAATAGTTCGTCAGTGACTGAGCAACCTGCAATAAGATAATCCGTTAGAAACTTACGTAAGAGGACCTTCATGTCTGTATTGTTAAAAAGAAGCCATACTTCAGGTAACTTTGGAAGAACTGTAGTTCTGAAAATTTCAATCCACCTGTTGAGCATTGACGAATTAAGTTCCCAAGGGTGGTCCTGTTGTCCTCTGCCTACAACGTCCCCTGTATCAGTACGCCATCTCACCATCCAAGGTTTCTCAGATCCTAAAAAATGGACAATTTTCGCTCCCTGTCCATAGCTGAGAATTGCAGACAATCAAAGATACGCCCTGGTTGATTAACTGTCGTAAGTTAGTTGACTTACTATTTATAAGCAGGCGCATAAGTATAGGAGACGTTAGACATCATGTTATAAATGAATGGCAGTCTTCTAGATAAATCTGATCTCCAATTACTAAAGTACGTATTTAGTAAACCCTGATCACCACCTAGTTAATCAGAAAGTGGCTAAAATGAAAACTTTTCATCATACAATTAAAGTTCTTTTCTCAGGATTCTTACCATCAAAGCTGCCTTCAGTTGTTGCCAAGCTAACCAACTTGGCGTAAGTTTCCAACGACGGTTGGAAAACGAACATACCACTGTTGAAACAATCTGGCCATCCAGTGTCCGGCACAGCGGATAATTCCTCCCGTTCGAATAGTTCATCACAATTTGCGAGAACCTAAATTTCATAATGAAGAAAGAGGAAATAGAAATTAGAAATAAAACCAGATTGTTGTCACCTCATAGACAGAATTATATCTTACTAGAGTATCTGCATCCAAATAAACGCATTTTTTAAATTGTGTTAACCTCCAACAGTGTAACTTAGTGAAGGTAGCACCTAATTCCGGACGTCCCATTAAAGACAGGGCTAGGTCATCGTAGCTGCATATTTCCGATGTTAGATATACGTGATCAAAAACATCGGTCAATAACTGCCTGCAATAAATACCATTCATTTTATAATATACTTTTAAATGTCAGCATGTCACTTGGTGGTTATTTCGAGTTACCAGGGGTGTTACGAAATTGCAAGAAGATTTTAACGAATCTTGAGTTTATTTATTAATATAAGGTCGTAACCAGATGGTTTTGGCTTATGAGACGCCTCAAATGTGGCACAGGAAGAGAAAGAAAGGCCAGTGGGATAATCAAGCCCTTGTTAAGCAGCATTTATTATAGCTTCTAGGACTTCTAGCTCGTTTCGGGTCAACGTAACCCCAGTTAGTACTGGCATGGGTGACCGCTTGGGAACACTGGGGACTGGTGATATCCAAATCGTTGTAACAGCGGGGTTCTAATGACTATTGTTGTTTAAGGGCCCTAAAACACCAACAAAACAAAAATAGTCTCTGGTTCGGTTCCCTTTTTTAGTCTTATCTTAAATAGAAGTTAGTTAATTTAGTTGTTACACGCTAACTTCTAAGCTGTAGTCCATCTGGGGTAAGATCAGGGGTACCAAAGAATCAGACAACTAACAGAAAGCTAAAAGTAGTCATACCATAAATTTTTAACGGAAAACAATGAATGTAACTTTGATATTCTAGGCGTGAAGTTATGCCTTCACAACATTTATTTTTGGCCATTTAAAGTGTCGTTATGCGAGTGTCCATTAAAAAAAAATGAAATCTTGGCCGTTATCCAGCACTTCCGAGCACACAGCAACAGTCGCGACACATAATTCAAGAAATAAAAATTTTTTGAATACGCGTTACATTCAAGGATTTCCGCAATGCACTGGCGTGACTACCATGAGTGTGCCGAGATGGAGAGCAGATGATAGAGACCAAAGATAGAATAGTTATGGGTCCAAAAGTTTTATGATGCTAAGTTTGGAACATTTAAAATCAATGCCAGTCTTCCTTTTCTGACCTATGTCTCATCTCACCCTTCAGCATACGAATTCCCAGCAGTTAATATGTATCAAAAAAAATTTCATCCAAAACTTCGGTGCCATCATGGTCGTATTGTATGCTCGTATTACATCTCTCTTCCTTTTCCTGCTACTCAACCTCGTTCTCCTTGTCTAAATTCGATTGTCTGTCGACCCTAGGCTGACAGTCTGCCTAAACCATAAACAACTCATTTTGGTCGTTACCTAGTCCTCTTATTCACAAATTTAGCTTGTCGTTTTGCTTTCATCAGTTGCTCTCCCTCTACCCTGCACGAGTGCTCAAAGAATTAGCCTGGCCCCCCCTTCCGCATTTGCAGACTCCAAAGGCAAAAATGTTCCTTCAGGCCTACTGTGTAGCCGTGGGTAATAAAGCGTGGGTAACGTGGGTAATAAAGCGCACTTGCTTCTTGAGCTAAAAGTATGCAAATTTAAGTACCCCAGGCCGAGGTTGGTGGTTTGCTCTTTGATAAGAAGGATACCAAGTTCGTCTCCCGTCAGGAAGTGAAAGTCATGTCATCGGACCATCCATAAACCTGATGTTAGTTGTTTGATTTAGTCTTTTTTTTTGGCTATTTAATGTCGGCCTATCAGCTTTGAAGGCTATTTACAGAGCCTGCTCTTACACTTCAGGTTTACTAATTACATATGGTGGCATTGTTCGCACTACACGAGTTCATGAATTTGCACTTCACACTCAACGGTAAGCGCGCTTAAATTTACTCTTTCGTTCAGCACACCCTACTGCGCCTTGAACCTGCGACCCACAAGCTCGTGAATCGAACCCAGTACCAATTAACTACCGAATTGGACCTAAAGATGAGTTTTTGACTTGTCGAGTGCAGGTAATTAAACCATTAGGCCCGAGTCTACCAGCGACATAATCGTTAACAGGCGGAAGGTTTAGGTGGGTCACATTATTCATGTTTAATCCTTTGTGACTAATGGCAAAAATTCCATCAATGTAAGCCCCTGACAATGGACATTATGTTACACTAACGGGTTGGGGAGTAAGCCAAGCAGCCATAACAGGCCGAACCCTTAAGAGGCTGCTCGCGGGAGAGGAGGAAGTAGGTGTAGGGGATGTAGGAGAGGGAAATTTGCAGCACCCAACGTTCTCTACCAACCACTCATGTTGGTACTAACGTGGGTTTGCGTTGCTTAACTTCAGTGATCTCACGAGAACTGGTGTGTCCAACGCAACTTGGCCGCACATCTCGTATGTTATGTTACACTAACGGGTTTGGGACTAAGCCAAGCAGCGATAACAGGCCGAACTCTTGGGTATGCATTAGTAATTTTAAATATTAGTCCTAACGTAGGCATCACACGTTTGTGGGTCGAAAGGTGTTTTTGTCTTTCTCGTCCCGACGTTTACTTGATAGCCCAATTCAAGGAATACAAGGTTTGGTACGTATCCTACTTTCTTCTTGGGGCTATGAAGCGTAGGTTCAATCCCGGGTAATTATGGTGGGTTAAGAAACATTTCTCTATCAGTCGCGGTTACTACTGCAGGTAGTTTACCGACGTGAGAGGGAAGGGGTGCGAGCTTCAATAAATTAGAACTTTGCCAATTTTGCGTATATCGTACTCCATGTAGAAAGGGTTCCCTCACGTGCAGATGACATCGTACACACCAACACGAGACCACCGCTTTTCTTCCCATCCACCGGAGAGTGCTGTTGAATTTGGTGTCCGGTCTGAACGTACCCACACCTCGGGCAAGATTAAACCTGCACTCCAGAATCAAATTGAGTTACAGAGATGAGTGCTGGGTCGATAGATCGCTTTCATAGTCGACTGTGTTGATTTCATCAAAAATCTTAATTTCACAAAATAATTTAACATCTAAAGAATATGAATGACAGGGAACTAGTCCATTGAACTTTAGAGGTAAATTAACCGGGAATGTCTTTTTGGCGTGATTTTGAGCTGCATTTCCCGATTTTTAAGTCTTAAGGCAGTCTTAAGCCTGTGCCACTCAAAATTTCTGAAATGCGACTCACACTGAAGGACATGCACGATTAATTCAATCTTGATTATCTTGATCAACCCTGACACTATACTGTTACACCGTTTTTGAGTGCATTCAAGAGTATTTTATTGGTTCTTGGGGTCAACACAAGCCAAGGCCTTGGCGAGGCCTCATCTAGGTCATTAATTGTCACAATATTACCATTTTTTTTCCTCTTCGTATGCTATCTACAGTATAAGTAGTTGCTATTGTCTGCTAAATAACTATTATGGCAAAGATTTCAAAAAATCAACAATGCAGTTTGCAGCTCCTGAAAGGTGTGAAGGGGGACAAGGGAGTCTGGCTTTCGCGTGTCTAAATCTGAAAGCGATTTTTAATTATTTCAAATAACCTCTTATATTATTAACCTTTCAATTGTGCCAACATGTAATTAATTCGTTAAACTCTAGTCAAAATGGTTACAGTGAATATAGTCTAAGATTTTCATTTTTTTTTGCCCGATTAAAGAGGTCGCATTTTTGACCTTGAAAGCATATAGATTCAGAGCAATAAATTGAGTAATATTTACTATAGGTTTTGATATTTACATATAAAGAAGAGAAACACTCTCTGACTTTGTTTAGAGTTAAATGGATTTTGATATAACATTTTAATTTTATATTTCGTTTTATGTAGGAGGTAGATAGCGAAATGCAACGGAAAGAAAGCAGGTTTGAACCTTGATGCAGTAAGAAAGGTCAAGGAGTGACAATTGGTACTTTTTTCTTCTTAATAATAATTATCACTTACGCATTTTGGCGGATTAAATGGTTGCATAAGTTAAAACATAGTTTAGTATCAACTTGAGTCCATGTTCTGAGTGGGAAGCGAATAGTACTAAAAAAAAATTAGATCAACGACCCTACTTTTCGTCTCAATTGATCCTCCTGACCTGCAGGTTGCAGCCCCATTTTGCTGCTGCAGCAGCGGCAGCAAGAACACCGCACGACATATACATCAGACAGGACAGTTTGTCTCGATTAGTTTGAAACTACTTGCTAAAATAATATTTTGCTTTAAAAACTTTCTTGAAGAAGTGTCCAAGGAACCCTTACCTTGAAAGCAAACTAACTTCATATGTTATCAGGGCCACTAATTCCTTGGATGATTCGCACTTTTTTAAAGATTCTGCCAGAACTAATGCACCCATGGCATAGTCGTCGTTAGTCACTAAAGTAACGAAAGCTTGACGCGACATTGATGCAGTATTTTAAAAAATAGACGATTAATATATATTAATATATGAATCCAAGTTCCGGTCGGTGCAATCGTCACACGGTTTTTCTCTTACTGCAAATTTCTATAAGTTTACTGACAAATTAGCAACACTATCACAATGTTAATATTGAAAAACTTTTTTTTTTGAACACAAGTGTTGTTGAATTAATACAGTCCCTTATATAAACTTAATAACATGTCGGGGGGAAGGTGGACTTCATCACAGCACCATATTCCCCCCTCCCAAGTGAAACTCACTACTGAAAGACACAGCTTCATTCAGCAAACTGAATGTTCTACCTCATGGTGCCAATGATCCTGTAAACAAGTTCATAGATGTCCTTCAAACAGCATTTTACGCTAGATAATAAATTATTTGTAGACCGGTTATGAAATGCCACTGAGAACAGCATCCAGAGCCGCCTGGAGAACTGACAAAAAATTACAACTAGTTAGATACGTATGTCACGTGGTGATAGAACCCTGCCTGCAAATGAATGAACTCCTCCCACAATTACAACTTGAATAACCTGATTGACACTTTTAGACTATTCTGCTTTAAGCGATAAATAATTTTGAATATGTTTAGACTAAAATAAAAATTGTAGACGTTACATAATTTTTTTCTCCCCTCCTTTATCTTCTGACTGACCTCCTCCATCTACGTATTTCATCCTTGCCCATGAAAATGCCAATTATTACTGCTAACCCATTTCCTGCTTTTACAGCGCTGGATACTCACAAGTTCCAGATATCCAGGAATAAAAAAAAGGCAGAAGAGCAGAAATAGGGAACAAAGGAGAACCGCGACAGACAAGGTGGTTATCAGGAAGTCACAGGTGAAGAGTGAGAAATTCTTTTTGTCCTATCAAGCGGTTGTCAACCGGTTTACAGGAGCTTGAATATTAAACTCCTAAAGGCTTTCCTGTTCATGGGTATGCTTTAACATTTTATTATTACTTACCTCATCAATGGGCCAATGTCATGTCCAACGACAGTGCTGATCCGTTTTTTTGTTTTGGTCATCCTTAAAGACTGCACCAAAATGAGTCCCATCATTACTTCTTTATCATTAGATATGGAAGTCACGTACGATTCATCATCTTTTACATCTGCACTGTTATCTAGAACTTGCATTTCACTGTTCCGCCTGTGTGAGCATAAATTTCGATGTCGCCTTTTCATACTGTGTGGTACGTTAATAACTTTGTGCCTAATGAAGACGATGACAATTGGCAATTTTGAAAACGTTTCTGGTCCTAATCGCTTCAAAGGTTTCTTTAATTTCCTTTTTGGAATCCAAATCGATTCGGGTGTAGTAGTCTCCTTAGACGTAATTATTGGTGGGCTAAGCATTTCTCTTTGAATTTTCGTCATTGGGCTTTCAAAAAGATTTGTTTTGTTCAGTTTCCGTTCGAGACAAACACCTCTTGATAATATCGAAACTTGTTTTTCATCAAAGCATGCCATTAGGAATGTTATGGGATGCCTTATCCTTACTTTTTTACTTCTGGAAAGCACATTTTGATGAGGGGACCTCTTGAATTTAGAACTGTGTGTTGTTGATTTGTTTGACGGAGCTTTTGCTATTGATAATGTCTCAGTAACTGCTTGTTGCCTTTTCTGAAGGGTGGTCGTTGAATTCTGACAAAGTGCATGGAATTGAAAGCAACCGATCTTCAAAATATCTTTTAAGATGTTGCCAGACAGCGTTGAGGCGTAAGTCTCGATGTGAGAGTGATTTGTTTCATAAATATTGCTCGCATTACCAGTAACTGTGCTGGTAGTTCTAGGTTTTCTGTTGGCCATTGTCATTGACAAGGCTTGATATTGTGCGTGAGCTAAGATGCAATGAGCCATTTTATCAACCAGAGTTTTGATAGTTGAATTGCAATATGCTGTTGCTCTTGCAATATTGCAATTCCTGACTTCTTCCAAACTCTGGCTCTCCATTTCTTTCTCATTTTCTTCAAGATGACGACTCTGGATACATTCATCACTTTGTATTGCGAGAATGTCGTTTTCGTCGCCTAGAAGAATTAAGGATTGGAAGTCCGGATCGTCTTGTAAATCGATTAGGTCGTTGTCGTTCATCTCGGTTCCACGAGAAGTCGAAAACATAGTTTCAAAAATTAAGTCGCTAGATGAAGTTGATGTTGAACGAGAACTGAAATCAAGTGAGGAATTCATGTTTAGCCTTAAACTGTCAGATCTTTCGTTGGTATCATCATCTTCTTCAGGATCTTCAAGAATTGGACTGAAAGATCTTTGATGATACCATCCTGCACGATCGTTCCAGTCTGAATGTTCCGAACTGCCTGTAAATTGGTAGTAGCGTTTGCTTACATCAAAATACATGTCTTTACTTTGAAGAGCTTCTTCATCTTCCAAGATGGAAATTTCACGGTCGTCAACTTCTTGGATATCATTATTGTCTTGAGCATCATCATTGATGGCTTCTAAGTTGACGTGAGAGTCCGGATCGAAAGCAGTTTGCGCTACTAAAGTTTCGCCACTTTTTTCAGACATTGAAATCGTTTCATTTGATAATGCGGAATTATCTGTCGATTCTGACACTGGTAAACCTGGCTCAAAATCAGATGGCGAACCATCAACTTCTCTAGCGGCGTTTTCAGTATTTGAAACAGGCTGTTGCACTATAGGCAACCTTAGATTAGAAAAAGAAAACAAACAGTTTGCATGTATAGAATATCTCTATCTCTTTAATCTAGTATGAATTTTTTTGAGTAAGCTTTGGTAACCTCATTTGATGCCGACTCAGATTGCGTCGACATTGCCATCTAACTACATCAATTAAAACTTCCTTGTCCCAAATTTATTATCAGTCAAAATAATATGACATCATAGTCACACAAAGAAGAAAAATCGGACCTTCTTTCTGGATTTGAAACATGTTCAGAAATCACTAAATAATGGACTTTTGACGACGACCTCAAATTGGCCACCGTATCACAATGGGCTCTAAAGGATTCTCATACACAGAAGGGTGTGTCTCTAGATACTGTACGTTTTATATTTCTAAATTTTGAATTAATGGTTATACTTACTGTTTATGGTCGTTGTTATCAGCAGGTATAAAATAGTTGTCACATTTCTCACTTGGCAAAATTTCAAATATCTCCTGGAAGTCATCACTGGTGAGATGGACAGCCGTCAATCCAGATGTTTGAAGATTTAGTGGGCAATGACTGCACACTTCCGAATAGGCATGTGAGCGCTGATTCAAATTAATATTCATACCTTGACAATAACATGATTGTGATGGGATGAAGGTAGTATTCCGTGTTGAATCATCTTCGGACATCTTCAAGAAGATAGAAGTAAAATAACTAATCCATGATTTCACATTTGACGTGTTGTCGTCTTTTTGTATCAAAAGTCGTCCTTCTCCAGGATGACTTTGGAGGCTAGCAAATAATAAATACAACAGGCATTTTCAGACCAACGTATTCCACCTGGTTAAAGTTTATACAGAGAAATGACGTTGAATATATTTGAGTAGAAACTTGGCATGTGTTGTCTTTAACTTTTCTCTCTTAAAAAGAACGATTAAATTGAAACTAAACTATTCGGCATTCATTTTTAAAGTGCTGTAGCCTTTAACTCCCCCTTGTTTTGGTCGTATATGTTTGTTTGTCTTGGTTAAGTCGTGACAGAAAGTACAAGTTTTATTGCTTTATCACCATGATTTAATCACACATACGCTAAATGTCTACATTCATAACCCAAAAATTGCGTAGCAACAGTGGAAGGCCACCATCGACATGATGCAGTATCGTATCAACCATGTGCAACACCCTGATTTAAAAATTAGTCGTTCTTTAACGTGCCTATGTACTTAAACCAGTGAAATGATTCTGCGAGGGTTATGGAGACTTGAGAATTTTTTTATTACGTCATTTTGATCCTAGTGGCTACTGGCCAGTGCACTCAACAGACGTAAATAGTATATTTTTGCTTATAGTAGTTAAGTTGATGATGAAACCGTGTAAAAGGTCGCTAGCTGTAAACTCCAATCTAACATTACTTGCATTTTACTCTTCGACTTCCGTGGAGTGATTATAGAACAGCTGACTTTTCTAATTTTAGGCTTATTCTATCAATATTTTTGCTTTCTAAGTCAGGAAGGTAAATAAATCTCTACTCCTTGACCGTCAACTAACGAATATAAAAATCATTCATCACTCGTGTCCCTAGAGGATTATATAATGGCTTTCCCACAAAATTTCTGACCTGATGATATACTTACTTTTTTGGAGCAGGCCCACCTCCAAAAGAATCATCTTGTCTTGTGGTAGTCATTTCCGAATGATTTAAAACAACGATTTTGTTTTCATTGTCATTCCTTGAATTTTTTTTGCTTTTTAACTTCTGCTCATAGATTAGTGTACTGATGGAAAATACTGATGTTGCAGCCACTAATTGTAAAATTCCTGGAAATGATATTTTCATGCCTATAGCTGAAGGATGGCATATTGGGCCTGCGGAAAGATGATTTTTCCGATGCAACGTAACCCTGGCTGCGTGAAATCAAATTGAGAATCTATGACTTGCGCATCTTCAAAAGGATGAACAGTTCAACTATTTCCGAACTTGGAGATTTAACCCGAGTTTTTCAGACAGTTGAGTAAGCATTGAAGAGCAAGTTAAATATAGAATTGTAAAGAGATGGAGACGAAAACCAACACGTAGTTCGGTGAATTTTCGTATCGGTGCATGCTGATATAGGAAACTTCTGGGTTTCATAATTCAGTTACTAAATATATTTATTAAAATAAGATTAGTCCTACTGTACATCATTGTTAATTAATTAAAATACTGTAACTAGCAGTATGCCGGTCTGGATAGCTAACCCATTGTACTCGTAATTCTGGTTATCAATTACATGCCATTAGCGTCTCGTCACAATATCTCGTTATTTCTACACATACAATTCGCCGATTTCAAAATTAAACGTGTTTTTATATTAAAATTTATCCTTTTATTTACTTCAATTTACAATAAGCGTAAGTTTTAAATGATAAAAAAAAAAATATATAGCCCGCTAACACAATTCCTCTTTTTTACTTTTACTGCACCTAGATGGCGGGCATTTCATCGCAAGTTACAAATTGTATGCAGCCTTATGAACGATTCCGTAGTTGAAAAATGTACCTTATCCTGGGCAAGCAGAATGGTACGCGACTTTAGTTACACGTTTCGTTATCGACTGTTAAATGCCTGAGGAGTTTCATATTTAATAAATTTTGCACAAAGAAATATTTAATAATTTTAACACATATTTATTCAAGCATTAATGTGGCTATTAATAGCCTCTGAAATAAGATGAGAGCAATTTCTCACCGATCAATACACTATATACTCACTAGTGATACAGCAATGGTTTTATAATCATAATTGAAAATAATTAAAAATGTGCGAACGACAACTGTATACAGTATCTGCGAATAACATTCTCATGCTTTTTAAAATGATTTTATGTTGCCAACAGTCACTTTGATTGTAAGTCGTTTTCCACCTTTCTACGAATATCACACTAGTAACTACAGTATGTGCAATCATGCTTTTAAAATACTGAATTTAACTGATGGGAATAAGGAACTGTAATAACGTACTAACCACACCAATCACTATAACATCTATTGGTTTTTTATACGTACGTTTGGCCATCTCGCAAAATTTTCCTCATTTTCGGTGAGGAGAGGGCCGAAGTTTTCAAACGCACCCAACTCCCGCCTCCTCCTTCGAGCTCCCACTTGTATCCCACACCACTCGAAGCCCATTGGGGAATGGCTGCAGATGGGACAGTCCGTGGTTGGGTGGAGGGGGAGGTAAGGAGGGTGGTCGCAGAGGGAACGGTGTGTACCATTTTAAGAAACTTTTCTCATCACAGATAAAACTTTTTATTTCTAAAAATAAAACTATATTTCTTAAAATAATATAAGAAAAAATGAAAAAGTATTATGAATTGAATTATTTCTTAACTTTATTTCCGACATTGATCACAAAACTAATGAAGAGTCTAAAACATCAACCATAGATGCATTAGCTATCTAACTAATTGCGTCTTGAAATTGTACTCTACTCCAACTTCAGTGTATTCTATTTGCACAGTTGATTTTCAAAAGAAATGTTGTTTCTTATTTTTATTTAAAAATTTTTCTTCTTATTTCTATGCAAAAAACATGTGGCGGGAAGAAAAAGAGACTTGATTTCAAAATTTCGGAGGTGAACTTGCCTCCCGTCCCTCCTACCTTCCCTCCCCCCTTCGTCCTCCTCGAAATAAAAAGGACCACTCCGCCCCCCTGCCGACGTCACATGACTACTGACGTTAGTGAAAGGGAACAGCAAAGAAGCGGGTGTGGGTTGTGAACAAAGCAAATTCCACCAAGCATCAGATTGGGAAATTTCATCTATTTTATTTTGCACCGAAAGTTATCCCTGAAACTAAAGGTAATGTACGTGTTTTATTCACTCGTTGCACGTAATTTTTTCGATCAAATAGTACGTTGGTATCAAAGTGAAATGCACAGCAACCGTTCGCCTCATTCTCTTTCTCATAGGGCATCATCTCCCCGTTAAGCCTAACTCAAACCCGCGCTCTTCCACTGATGTCTTACTCCCTCCACGCTCATTGGCCTTGCCTGTCTTTAGCTAGTAAGTTTTACTCCCTCCTTTATTGGAGTGTGATGTATTTATTTTTTTGTTACTTTGCTATTTTGTAATTGTACATATTATCAGATTTCTAACGTTCATTATAACTATGCAATTTCAACGTGTCTCATTAAGAATTGGTGATGGTTAGGTGTCTTGATTAGACTTAGGAAAAAATGTAATCGGTACGAGAAAATGGCTGCCATTCCTTCTTCTATCGCATTCTTTGTGTATTGCGATGAACGACGCTGACAACATGGCGGCTCGAAATTGGGAGGAAATAACAGGAAGGGAGGGAGGATAACAGTAAATATCCATCCGTTGTTAAAGCTTTTTTTCCATATTTATATGAGGGAAAGGCACGAAATCTAAAATGCAGTAGTTTGTTGTAGCAGCTTTAGTGGCTACTGTTGAATTTGTTTTTCTAATGTGCGGAAAAAAAACCAGACACATACGCTCTATAATGATTTCATGTTACTTTGGTAATATTTATTTACGTTGTTAAAAGAAAATGCCAACCGTTGAATTCTCGTTTTAGAAAAAAAAAATTTCCCCCTCTAGTTTTGTGGTTTCTGCATTTACAAATGGCCACCGCGCGCACCACTTATTGCGAATCTATTGTAAAAACTAGCTTCTAGTGTTTCTCAAGCTATATGTCACCATCTCTTTGCTGTATTGTAGAAGATGTAGAAAGCAAAATGAAAATTAGGAATCGCAGAATTACGGGATATCGATTACTGAAATATTATTTTTTTTTAAAAAAAAAGGAGTGCAGAATTATAAAACCTTATTTTTAAGATATAAGAACGTGGATCTTGATAGTAATCTTGAATAGCACCTGCATTATATACTTTGTTTCTAGCGGGTCATGTTAATAAAAAAAAAAATTGTCTGGGCAGGCTCCTTCGTTTTGCATCGTCCCCCTCCCGTATTCGCTGTACAAAAAAAGCCACCCCTTAGCTGTTAGGGACCACTGACCTTGGCATGGCGAGAGTTGGGTTAGTGTAGCCAGGAAACGTGACGTGGTGATGATGATTCAGAGTGGAGAGGTGGAAGAAAAGGTGGGTGAGTTGGAGGGTCCCATTGGGGTGTCTTGAAGGGAAACGCTGTAGTGTATGAAGCCAGCCAGGGACAAGTAAGAACGGATGGCAATGATAATAATAATAATGAAGGGTGTATTTTGAAAAAAGCTTGGAGGAATTTTCCTCCTTAACCATTGGGAGGATCCCCGCCGCAAATCTTTGTATGTCCTCCTTTCATATAGGAGGGTTTTGAAGTACTGTTGTTCCCTTTAGTAGGCGGAGAGGAAGGATTGGTTTTCTCGTAGATGCGAGGAATAGGTCATCCTCTCCACCACCCCAACTCTGCTGGCATTATTTTCCTTCACAACATGCGGTTGAAACGCAAAAACTTGAGATTGAATAATCCCCAAGTGTGGTGAAGGCACGGATGATCAGCTGCCTCACTCTCAGAGTACAGTGGAACCAAAATGTCTGTCGATCACCACCACCTTTCTCGCCCTCGCCTTAATATTGCACAATTCGATGGAGAGGTATATGCTTTTACTGTAGGGTGGAACAATTTGTTTCAACTCCATGACCCATTTCTTGAAAATTGCCTCTGTAATCAGAGCCATTTTGTGGTCAAAGTTAGGCATCAGTATCATGACCATTGTTGTCAGCCTGTAACAGAAATGACAGTTGTTAATTTGCAGAGGTTGTAGTCACTTTGTATATGTATTACTAGCTACGGAAGTGAATGGGTGCCATCTTGGTTGTTGTGTATGCCACCCATAAAATATCCTCCATGTTCCCTTATTCTCTCTCTTTGCCCTTGGTTGTCTCCTATTCTTCTCCTTTTTCTCTCCTCTCGCCCTCTTTTCTCCCCGATTCCTTTAGCGAAATACACCCTTTCTCTGAAATAGCTTCCCCCTAATATTGATTGCCACCATAAGGACTTGCCTCTTAGAGTAGGGAGAGCGGATGAGAAGATTGAGGTAGAGTTATCTCAGTGTAGCGGCCTTTGAATGCGAGGGGGATGGATAGGGGAGAGAGGGGGAGTAGGGTGAATTAAGAACTTCACAAAATGGGAATGGGGTGGTCGAAACCATGTAGAGGGGAAGATGACAGAAGGGTTGGCAGGTTTCATGATGATGGAAACGAGTGAAGAAGGCGAGAGGAAATAAAAATGCGGGGCACGCCTAGCTCACCCTCTTGCCATCGGCCCACAATATAGGGATGGATACGGGTTGGGCGATGAGAATGCGGAGGCTGAGGAGGTCCTGGAGAAGGAGGCGTGGAAAGACGAGGGTGGTGTTGGAAATAGAGGGTTTGAGGCAAGTGCAGCTGAGCCGCCTCATAAACCAGGAATTATATGGAAAATACTGGTACAACAGAGTGCGTGTGCGTATGTTCTGCTGAGTAGGAGTACGCACTTGAGATTTTAACGTTTATATTATCGTGCATATACGAGCCGTTGTTATGTGAAGGTGAGTTTGCTGTGTGGGTGGAATGAGGATGTCCACTACCACCACTACTACCATCATCCTCCCAATGACAGGCCCACGAACGTGAAGTTTGGAGTACCTCCTTTGGTCCCACCTTTACAAGTAGTGGAGTACGCACTGTTGCAGGCTTGAAGAACTCTTAAACGCTCTTCGTGTAGTTATGTGATATTTGGATAAAAAAAAAATCCATAGTGGAATCGAATAAGTAGTTCTTTTAAAACACCAGCCTATATCACCATTTGGCGTGAATTTGTTAATAATATCCAAATTAGTGCAGTGATTTTTCTAAAATGACGGTGGTAGAACTGTTGATGACGACCAAGATGATATGTGGATGGTTCACCATGTCATCCTTTGTCAACCAGGTAGGACTGACAATTGATCTTTATTGGCAGCACCTGCGTTTCGTTTAAGGAAATTTCTCATATTTCATTTGAGGACTTAATTCGCGTAAAAACTCACTGATTGGTTGGTTCTTTGATACCGCGGCATGATTGCCCATTTGACATATCTACTCGATCGTGTGGTTGTAGTTAAATATTAATTGATTCCATGCCGGTTTCCAACTCTTTACCGGGCCTTAGTGGTCTCGTAAAGATTTCTTTGGACTAAGTGGGAAGGCGTGGTGCACAATTATGTTGCTTAAAACAAAGTAAATTGTGACAATGGACTGGGATGTATTGGTAAGCATTTTCAGTATTGCAGTACATGTGCTATTCACATGTCTGATTAGAGTGGTATTTGCCTATGATTCATGTTAGATAAAAGTTTTTAATGTTGATTGTGGTATGTGATGAGTTGTGAATGGTGTTATACATTTCATAAATTGTTCTTGCTGTTTTGAATTTCTACCTCCATTAGGGAATACAGCAGCTGTGGCTCTCCGCCCTACCATCCAAGAACGGTGCAAGTGAAAGATGGAAGGACCCCTACCGGTGGTGATGGAGTGCTACGAAGATGTCTTTGAAGAAATCGCCAACAAGTTCTACGCCAGTGACCCGCTGCCCAAACCCCACTACGGTAACCCGGCAGATGTGGCTCGTCTAAACAGTCGTCTGTGGCCCAATGGACCATCTCTCGCCCAGTCAATGATCGGGATGCCCCTGTATCCAGGCAGCACAGTGAGCACGGGGCCTCTCCTTGCAGCTAATCGAGCTATGACCATTGCCTCTAGCAGCGCGGCAGCAGGAGGAGCGTCTGGAGTCGTCACGACAGTGACCGCAACAGGTAGCGCCGGTGGTGGTGGCGGCGCTCCGTCGAACATGGAACCTCCAAGCGACAGACCGTCAGGAAGTGGGCGAAACTCTCATGGTCACGGATCACGTAAGTCCAAGGGAGGCGGAGGTGGACGAGGCGGCGGTGGTGGTGGTGGTCAACCTGGTAAGGATGTCTGGATTGAGAGCAAGGAAATGCTTTCCTGGGCCAATTCCAAGGTGGCTTCCTATAACCCGAATACAAAGATGTTCAAGTGTACTGATTGTGACACCATTGGGTTTCTGTCACGCATCGCTGAACATTGGCTGGGATCGCATGCTAACATAAAGGTATTCCAATGTCCACGATGCCCGTACAGCAGTGCCTGGGCGCGCTGTGTTCGAATGCATATGACACGCCATCACAATGAGCAGCAAACCGATTTAACGTTATGGAAAGACAACCCAATGCTTGATGAGGTAGCAAAGCTATTGCAGAACCTGAAGAATAAGGTAGAGAATAAGGAACCAGGCGATGTAGACAAAAAATATGCCTGTCCTCACTGCCCATATGCCACTGATCGGAAGGATCTGTTCACACGCCACGAGAACATCCACAAAGATGACAAACCGTTCCACTGCTATGTATGCTATAAGATGTTTAACAGAGCTGATCACGTGAAAAAACATTTCTATCGCATCCACAAAGACCACCCCTACGACATCAATTTGATTCGGAGGCATCCTCCCAAATCACCTTATTCGACGTCAAGTTTCCCCAAGCATCCGGAACCACCACCGCCTCCTCCCCCTCCCCCACCTCCACCTCCACCACAAAATGTTAACATGGAGAACGGCATGGGTCAAGATGGCAACAGCAAATCCAAGTCGAAGAAACGGCTGCCTCGCATGTTTGTGTGCACCTATTGTTCGTGGCGAGGAGTGGACAATTGGTGCCTGAAGCGCCACCTCAACACACACATCAAACCCTTCTTGTGCGTTCTCTGCGATTACAAGGCGGCCCGTGCAGAACGCCTAACTACGCACGTCTTCAAAGTGCACAACAAGCGCATTTGCAGCAAATGTGGCTTTCTGACGGAGGAGTTGGCGGCCCTCACTGCTCACATGCAACAATCA
This sequence comes from Trigoniulus corallinus, assembly GCA_013389805.1. NCBI lineage: Eukaryota > Metazoa > Arthropoda > Diplopoda > Spirobolida > Trigoniulidae > Trigoniulus > Trigoniulus corallinus. The sequence continues at coordinate 9,471,642 of JAAFCE010009126.1, read as the reverse complement.
CAGTAAGTATATAATATTCCCGTCCTCCCCCCTCCCATACCACCCTCATCGCTCCCCAGTCCTCCCTGTTATTTCCTGTCCTGTCAATGGGGAATCCTTCATTCCATTATCATAACCCCCTCTGATCCTTCCAGAGTTAATATGGAAGAATTTCCACTCTCCTGTAGTTGTTTTTGTACATGGGGATTCTTTCATTTGTCCCAATTACCATCTTGCTCCATCGTTGTGTTTTTCATTATCACCTATCATTATCCCATCCTCTCCAATTCTAATTCCCTCTCCCTTTGAATTCCATTCATGATCCCTCCCCACTTTGGTTTTTGATCTCGGGTTGGGAACCCATGGATCCTTTAAACCTTGCAGACTTCACACCGTCGTTCACAAAGGGGTAAGTACATCATCGTTTGTTTTGGCCTGACCATTTGAAGTCGCCTTTCTCATCCTCTGCGCTTGGGGTTTGGATATAACTATTCTTAATAATAATATTATATTAATAATAATAATCATAATAACCATTTTTTATTGTAGCTCTTCTTTTCCCCTTTACCCCTTCAAAACATGATAGGGTTATTGCTGTTCGACTGACATTTATGTAGTTGTTTACAAACGAAACTTTTTTTTTTTTACAAAATTGCATTCAAAATTCAAACGTGCATACGTGCATACATGCGCGTGTGCACAGTTTACGAAACTCTTTTCACCTGGCCATTTATTTATTATGTCAGTCTCTAGTTTTATTAGTTTACCCGTTTTCCTCTTCCAATCGTCCTTCCCCTTCTAAATCCTTAATCCTGATGCTTAATGTTCCTGCATTTTATGGACCACCCTCCCCCTTTGCCATTTCCCTTTTTCACTACCTATCTCTGACTTGAAATGGGGGACAACATGCATTGACGGGCAGCTGTAGTAAACTGCTGCTGACAGTCGTTGCCCAAAGTTTAAAAAAATAAAAAACAAAAACGTTAACTGGTTATTTGTAAATAAATTTTACTTTTTGATGAAAATAGCCTTTTAAACACGAGAGCCTTGTTTTTTAATCTTAAAAAACGCGAGGCTGCTTTTGATAGCTGCATCTTTTGGTTGATTATGATTTCGGTATTGAAAAAGATTTTATATATCTATCTATATATATATATTTTTTAATTTTATCAAACTGTTATTTCAAGTTGCTGTTGTGAAATGTTATTCGAGCAGTGGTGATCATAATTCCGATTGTGAATCGTGACCATCTCTATCAACACTCAAGTATATATCTATATATATAAAAATATAACATGTGCTGTCCACTGAGGGCTTGCTTTTCTTTCCTTTTTAACCCTTTCCCGTTTAGTTTGCCCACAAAAAGCACAAATAAGCCCGTGAATGGATGGGAGACAGCTTCGTTGCTAGAATTTGTGCAGATGAAAGCTTGCTAAGGCGCAAGAGTAAAATCCTAGGACAACATGCAAGGTTAATTCTTATGCTTATACTACAAATTCTATCAAAACTTCAATTGAATTGCATTAACACAAAAAGTTTGTCTGGAAAATTGAATGTCATGGTGATGATGGATGATTACAAACTACCAAAAGAAATTGTGTTTGGTGGTGATTAGATCTGTTATGCAGAGTGGAAGACTGGACTTTGTGTGGTCAGTGCCCTTTGCACGTCACTTTTTTTCCTTGTCCAACCTCGTCCTTTTCCACACCTCCTCAGCTTCTGCTTTGGCGAAAGCTTTTTATTTATTTATTTTTTTTTTTTTAAATATTTTTTTTTGTTTTTGTCATTGTAATGTATTCTAATGTTTTATCCTTGTGCTTTTTTGTGTTAAAATTTCTCTGTGTGTCTTTCTCGTGTCCTCTTTTTCGTGTGGCTATAAGGAACAGTAATCTCTACCAGAAAGTTTAAACATTTTGTCATTCGTAGTCAATGATGGGGTTCCTGCTGTTCTTGTTGCTGATTAATATTTTTTTCTTGTTTCTCTTGGATCTGAACAAGAATAGGTCATCCCATGGAATTCCATCATGACCATTTCATTTTTAGTTTGTTTTTTGCATGTTTGATGGATGTGATATGGAGTAAAGGGTAAGGTTAGCTGGTGCTTCCTCGAAGCAGACTGGCGTCCATAGTGACGACTGGGACGTGACTGCTTTTGGTCGATCGATTCTTGGAGGTGCATCAGTCTACCTTTAGGGACGTGTTGTAATGATAGACATTGTGAAGCAAAGAGCGTTCTCTGCTCTTTGGTCCACACTGGCGTCGTCTTGTTGATGGTGTGATGCATGTTGAATGTGGACGTGTCGTCGTCGTTGTTGTTATTGTGGTGGTGTTTATAATGGTGGGAACTAGGGGAAGGGCTAATTTTTTTGTTTAATTTATTGACGCGATGGGTGGGGTCAGTGTAGTTTTTGTTTCGTTCATTGGTGGTGGGTAACTTTTTTTAAAAGGGTGTTCAGAAAAAGATGAACAGTTGTCTTAATTTTAAGGGGTTTGTACTGACAGAAGATGCAATTCGGTGGAGCGTAGTAGTCGCTTCGCTTCCATCGTTGAAGGGGTTGAATCCCGCACCTCAATAAACCACATCCACATGCAATCAAAAATGATATCGTTTAGGGACAGGGAGCCTTCCCCGATTCCCTTATTTGTACTTTTAATATATTAAAGGAAGGGGCCTAGATCCATTTGCTCTTGAATGATTTGGAACTCTGAGATGCCTGTTAAGGTCTTGCAAGAATTCGTTTACTAGGCTTGATTCTCTCCCCCCCCCATCTTTGTTGCCACCATTACAACAGTTTTGAGAACATTTATGTGCCGTAAAAGCCATTGTCCAGTGGTGCTTATCCTCCCCAGGATGGTCAGTTGTGGATATTGCCTTCCACCCAGACTGTTTCTAGAACAGAGTGAGTATATGCGAGGGTGGACGTGGTTAGGGGCAGGTGCGGACTTCACACCTCTTTGAGATATTTTTTCTGCCAATGCACGTTTCTGTTGATGCTTAAAAGAAATTAATTTGATTATTGATGAGGACAACGTTTAACAAGATTGGCATCTTAATATTCCTTTATAAATAGTTTATATTTCGATTTTTCCTTTCAGCTAGGGATGTCACACGCAATCTCCCCCCTTTTCCACTAACTGCAGGATGACACTGACCCTCTATTCCAGGTATATAAATGTCAATGCTGACCTTTGACTTGACGCCTCCACCCAATTGACTCTTTTCTCTCACTTCTTCACTATGTGGAAAGGTTTTTTTTTGTTTTTGGTTTTTTTTTTCCTTTTCTCCGTTTAATGGTTCAGAAATTAGTTTTTTTCTTTGGATTGCTTATTAAGGGATCTAAAAAATGTTTCTTGTATGGCTTATATGGTGCACGTCGTGTGGATGAGGGGAATACCTTGGAACAGTGACCCCCCACATAAGTTACCGTTCCATGTATTGACACCTCAATATGGATGTTATGAACATGACACGACGTTATGGGAGGGAGGGGACGTGGTGAAATTATATTTTACGTTTGAATTCAAATATCTGCTAATGGTGAGGGGGACCAAACGTCCGGAATGATGGCCAATTGTGAGGGTAGTTATTCTTAAATGTGCACTCTCCCCTTCCAAGAAATCATTGTGACGTAGAATGATAGAGGCTTAATGTCCATGTGTCATGTGGGTGATGATGGTGATGTTTTTGAGAACCATCCCTCTTCCCTCCTGCCTTACTTCTCTCTTCGCACCCTCACCCTTCCCAGTGAAAGCCCATTCCTGGACTGTTATCCCACCTCTTTTTTTTGCATTCCTTCTTGTGCTTGCCCACCACCACTTCCCTTCCGTCATCCGCACTGTCTACTCTATTATCCTGGTCCCCCCCTTTCCATATCGTATTACTGAAAAATGCATCTTGTGTTTGCTAGTCGTGGTGGTTTTGATTAGGATTGTCCATGCTATGAATGATGGACAATGCTTCGATGCTTCACAGAATGCTGAGCGTCCAATCTTGCTTGTTGAAATATGGAATTAAATGCATGTTAATTGCAAATACCTCATATACCCGTTTGTCAATTTTTAATTTTATTTCTGTAGTTTTAACTAACTTACTGAGTCACAAAATTGCTGTAAGAATGCGATGACTGACCATTGTGTTTGCCTGCCGTTTAGAAAGGTGGTGGAGTGTCTTTTTTTGCACTATTCTTTTAAGTTAGTGGTTTGTTTTTCTCGCATGGATGTCGTATGAGTTTTAAGATGCATTAATTTGAAATTCTTAGCTGTATCCTCCTCATCTTTGGCACCTCCATCCCATTCTCCTCTCATCCTAATAAAAAAAAATGACCCCTTGTATCTTCTCCTGATGTTTGGTGATAAACTTTTTTTTTGCATTTTTGATTTTCGGAGACGACTGCAAAGACCGTATTGTGCCACTCTAGGCCCAGTCTTGCACTAACGAAGGCTAACCTTATTTTTGTTTCAAAAAGAATGCGTGATTTAGTCGCTTGAAGCGATTAACCCCATGTTGTCCCCCTCTGTTCATCACCCCTCCCTTCCCTTTCAATCCATCCTGCATTCCCGTCTTTCTTCTGCCATCCTGCCCTTTCAATTCCTCCTTTGTTTTTTTGACCAAGCCGTAAGATCAAGGCACACACCTGTATGTGTCTTTGAAGCTTCTTGCCTTTGCAGTTGAGAGACTGGAACTCCTTCCGGCCTATCGATTCGTTATTGGTAGAACGCATGCCCCCTCCTCTTTCGCTTTGTGCCAGCGTCTGTTATCTATGGATGGAAGGCCTGAACAAGTGACCCCCCTCAATATGTGTTGTCAATTTCTCTATGCATTTGAACTTTATAATTGCGTTTCTGTTTTCCTTCCATTTGGCCATTGTCCCGACGTCGGATGTTTTGGTTATTTATTTTATTTTTGTATTGAATCTGTTGGGTTTCCAAGTTGAGCATGAAGACCTTTGTGTGTGATTGTTATTTCTTACTTAAATTTATTTATTTTTGAAACTTAGATCTATGAGCTAAACGTATATCGTAAGCTTTTAAAAAATCCACCGAGATATTGAACAACTTTTGAAGGAAAGGTGGACATTTTATATTATGAAATTCAGAGTGTAGTTTTTTTTAAAGTCTCAAGATAAGTTGTGACCTGATGTTTTGAGATTGTGGTTTCGCTGGAGGGTTTGGGTACATGATTAGACCAATCCTGCACTCTGTGTTTGATATCTCGGAAGAATTTTTTGAATAAGTTACGGTATGCACGTGTGTACCACACGTCATTACAGAAGTTGTCTTGTCAGTTGAGTGTGATCAAGTGTTTGCATTAGTGGAAGCCCGTCCGGGATCGAATTCTGGTTTACAGAATAGACCCCACCCCCCCTTTCCCTTTCCCCGGCCGAAAAGTTTATCCTATGTATATTAATTAAGTGTAATATTGACAAAGTAGTAACGTTCATTGTCAGGCAAAAAATAAACCAGAAATAACTTTAAATGTACTGTAAAAAGAATTGCCGAATGTGCCTTTTGCCTTAATGAATTCTCCTGTAATAAAGTCGTGGTCCCTATTCCCAGTCGCCCCACTACAACTCTAGTCTTCATGTTATTAAAAAAATTGACAGAAACGTGGCATCATATCTAATAACCCTTTGTTTTGGTCATATTGAATATAGCCTCTGAAAAGTATGCTGCATTCCTTGACAGTCCAACAACAATACTTAGCCTTAACCCCTTCAAAATCGGCAATAATTAACAATTGCCTATTAATCACTCCGAATGTTACTGACAGACCCAATCATTACTGTGTCCAGAAAAATTTTATTGAAACTTTACAATAAGAAATTTTTAAATTGTTTTTCTTATAAAAATGCAGCTTGCTTCGTGACACGTTATATGCGTTTGGTTGTAGTAGTTTGGCTGTATTAACGTTTTTAAGTTTTAGGCCTTATATTATATATATATATTAAGTTGTAATGATAGAAAACATCGTAATTTTACATTATTTTAATGCTAATTTGATGTCAGCTTCTGCTTTCTTTTTTTTATTATTATTATTTTTTTGCTTTTTATTTGCCACGCCTTACTCTTTGTTAACCATCGGGCTTCCACAGCAGTGACACTTGTTTACAAAAGGGAAGGAAAAAAAAAAGGTGTCCGTAGTTGAATTTTAGTCTCTCTTTCTCTGTCTCTTCTTTCTCTTTCAAAACAGTAATTATAACTTTTCTTAATCATTTTATTATTTCAATGCTGCTCCATTCTTTCCTTTTCTGCAGATTTATTAACTTTCTGTCGTTATCTTTGGTGGTGATTTTTCGATGCTAGAATTTAATTCGACTTAACAAAAGCCTGAAAACATTGGTCACTGTCACACAATAGGCAAGAGTGATGAGAGCTACATTTTTAGTTCTTCCCTATCTCTGTGAAGAAATGGGTTCAAGTCCCATAAGATAAACTGGGTGGTCGTACAGACAAGCACCTTTCAGTCAACAATATCTTGGAGGAGGGGGGTTAAGGAATCCTCTATGGTGGTATGAATAGAGCATTTTCTGGAAGGTAGCATACTTCTTGAATAAAAAATTTGTACTGAAATTTCCGACATCATCATCAAGACATTTATAGAGGGAGGGATGAAGGAAGCATTCTTGTCCATCAGACTGTTGATCACCAACTTTTCAGGCTTGGTTAAGACGTTTTTTTTCTTCATTAGCCATAGTTTTTGGCTATCGGAGGCATTTTCCACTCATGACGTTTGTAGTTTGTCCAATTTAATTTTTTCTTTTTTTGGTCGGTCCACTTTGTCGTAGTTATTTTGGTTTTTTTTTGCTTTTTTTCTTTGCTTTTCCTTTTCGTCCCATGCACCAAGTGGCCGCGGACATGAACGAGGGCACCAGATGCACAAATGCGACCAGTGTGGAGAGACTTTTGAGCTGCGACCTGACCTGGAGGCACACTGCATCCTCACCCACAACTGCGATCTTCTGGACTGTGACCGGTGTGATTTCCGTACCACCAACCTTTCCAGCTTGGAGCAACATCGTCACGAACGCCACTCCCATGAAGGTCCTGTTACACCGTACACTCCTATCGTGTCCAAGCACGCTAACCCGGTTCCTCGAGAGATCCGTTGCCGGGAATGTGGTTGCGAATTTGTGGATCACTCATCGTTGCAGACTCACTTCTTGGTGTTGCATAAAAGCGAACACATCGTTCCCAAGATGCCTTACGGCTGTTGCATCTGTCAGTTCGCCTGCGCCACCCAACAAACCATGATGGAACACATGCGTATCCACACAGGCCAAGTGCTTCAATGCCGAGCGGAGGACTGCCAATTCCGGACCCCGTATGATTCGGTGCTGAAGGAGCACGTGACGTACGTGCACAACGACGACTTCATCATCCGGTGCCCACACTGTGGTCATTCCGTGGGTAGTCTGCAGACCTTTGAAAGGCACTTTAGCTGTCATCATCCAAAGATGTGTCACTCGTGCATCGCCGTGCTCAGGAAGCATTTTCCCAATCGGGGATCATCTGCAGAGAATGGTGGCAGCGGCGGTTCTCCGGCTGCCAACGGCCTCGGAGGCCTGTCACTCTACGATTCTGCTGGTGATCTACACGTGGTCCAAGTGAAAAGGTCGCGCAAGCAGAGCAAACCTCGGAAGCTCATCAAGGGTAGACTGGAGAAGAGGCGTCGGGGCAAGCAAGGTTGGAGAGGTTCTGGTTCTGGACGAGATGATTATGACCCAGGTGACGTGGGCAAATTCAGGTGTCGCCTGTGTCATCCTTCGAAGCCATTTTACGTGCGGAGGAATATGCTTGTCCACGTGCTCTGGCAGCATGGACGGAAAGCGTATCCTTGTGAACATTGTAATATCTACTTCCGACATCAGTACCAAGTGTTGCTGCACGCCAGTCGTGCTCATGTGGTGCAGCGAGAAACACTGTAGTGACGGGGGGAGATGGGATTCTCATTTCAATGGAATGTTTTTTTTGGGGGGGAGTTGGGGAAAGACTTGTCCAGAGCCATACCAACTTGGGTATCTTACCTTGTTGGACTTAGTCACTTTTGCTTGCCTCGCCGTTCTGCTATCTCACACTTAAGCCCTTTTAACTGAGCCGCCGTGCCCGTGGTGTTGTGAGTGTGCGTGCGTGTGTGTATATATTTATATATATATATATATTTGGAAGTGGATCGTTTGTCATCCATTTGTGATTTGTCGTCCACTGGTTACTTCGTGTGCGTTAACAGTTAAGAAATCATGAAGAGGGGGGAAAATACGTGTTTGTTCTCTGTTGCATCTATTGTCTTTTGAACAGATGATCATCCTCTCTTCTTCGGCTCCCACTCTTGTTCTAGACGGCCATTTTTAACCCCATTATAATGATTTGTCTCAAGATTATTATGCAGCTGCAAAAACAGTGTTTGTTAGACATTTAGAGAGTGCAAAAGTTGAACCAACCAACGATTCGTGTTGTTTTTTTTCGCCACGTTTCAATCTACCGGTGTGTGTTTGAAACGTCTTAGTGAGTGACATCATCGACGTGCATCAATGTGAGGAAGGGGTTATTTGTCCCGCAACCTCCACAAAGATGGTTCATTTTTTCTTGTGCCATTCTGTCCTTCATTTCATTATTTACTAGGGAATTTTTAGAGGCTGGGGGCTTAGTGAAACTTGAAGGGGAAAGGACGCAGGGATATCATGAGAAGAAAAAGAAAAAGAAAATCTTGGGGAGAGTTATTGGAAATGACTTTCGGTCATTTCACCCCTCCCCCCATTCTCTGTCTCTCTCGCTCTCCCCTTATTTTGATTTGTTAGCTGTTGTCCCGTTGTTCCATCGCCATCATCTAGGCTTTTTTCTTCATTCCACTGAATACGATATCGTTGGATTTTATAGTCTGACGAGTTAATGAAATTTTTTGTCTGAATGTCCACGTTTCTGGATAATTTCTTACTGCTAAAGGGTTTAGATTCACGTCGTAATAAGTTGCATGAGTGTTTGGACATCATTTAAATATATCTAAATATGTGAGCTAAGATTTTGCTGACTGAGCACGACGACTCGTGCATCAATTGTTAATTTCATTGGATACCAAACTTGGAAAAGTAAATGTGTTTAGTGTTGATCACTTAATTTGACTAGCAGTAGTCAGCTCACAGAATTTGAACTAGTATTTTGTCTCGGTTTTTACTACTAATAGTGGTCTCTTCAAGTGTGTTCCACGATTAATAAAAAGAAATCAAGTGAAAATTGAAGCCAGCTATGTCTCCTAAATACTCAAGTTTTTCATACGTGAGGCGTAATTTGGACATACGGTATTCAAAGAATGGTCCGGTCGTCCGCTTCTGCATGGATATGTAGTGAATTACACTTGTCGAGACTTATTCAGTTGTGTCTTGTCCACTTTTAAGCACGGATTGAATAATATTTTTTCGTTTTTCAGATCTAGACAAAATCCTATCATGAAATGATAAAATTTTTTAAGATGGCAGGAGAAATACTGCCACATTTTCTTAACTGTATTGATTACCTATTTATTTGTAGGTGGTTAGTTTTGACGGCAAATTCTCTCGTTGGACTCGTCATTAGAAATAGCATTTGCGTAACTTTTTTTTTAAATTAAAGAATGCAAGAATCTGTGGCTTTTGTAGTAAGTTGAGCCCTTGTGACGCTCGGCACGTTATGCAGTAAGAAATTATTTTGAAACAAGTTACTTGATTTTCTGAACAAGAATTTTCTGCGCTTGTATTTATATTCTTAGATGAAATAATAAAATCACTCAAATAGACCTTACATTTGGTGTTTACATTATTGAAAACTGGGTTTCAACCCTACTATAATTTCAATCGGTGGCGTTCTTTAGCTCTTTGGAATATAGAGCGTCATATTCCGTAATAAATGGAATGCGGCGCTCTGTTGTTCTTAGAACGGACAGAGCTCGGGTTAAAGATGATGCTGGCAAGAAGGTGAGTAATCTAAATACTAATTTCATGACATTATATGCAGATAAATTGTGATTTATTTATTAACAAATTAACATTCCTATTACGATAGTTAAAATTCACATAATTAAGTTATATTAAAATTTTCGTCTTTCGAAAGTATTCGCCGAATTTGAAACATGAAGAAATGGTGGAAACATTAATAACTTTCAATTATAAAAGCTTTGGTAACATATAAAAACTTCTCGAAACACTTCATAGGCAGGGAATTTTGATGTTTTCTGCGTTTAATCAGTTTTAACGGATCAAAATTGACTTCCTGAATGCGTTCCAATACATGCTGAAGCCAGACACTGGAACTGACTCTCAAAGAAAGCACTTTACAGTTTACTACCTCGTGGTTATCTTCCTAATCATGTCGGCCTGTTTAGAATGATTTTTCATTTGGTCCTAGATTATGCTTCGCGATTAAATCGCTGTTCATCTCGAAGTAGCGTATGAGGAATCAAATACCGTTTCACAGGTAAGTTAATTTAAAAAACGATCGTATTTAACTTATTGTAACTAAGATCCTATTTTCAATTGTTTGGAGTCTTATTTTATACGCCGTATTTCATCACAACGAAATGTATGACGTAATACTGCACTTAAAATAGCCATTTTAATGAAATGGGTTAGAGAACTAGAGAATATTCACAACTGTATTCTTACAATTGCTTAGCTTGTATCTCACCTCCCGCCTTCTCGTCCACTTAAAAATAACTTCGTTTTATACAAGCTACCTAATTAATCACAGATTTTCAGGAAGGCCGAAAATCAAGAGCATCTTCCCATGTTTGATTAAACACTCTTTATCTTTACGATTCTTCTTAAAACTGAACGATTGTCTTATAAGCGATGGCAGTACGTAGTACCTTCCCAACAATTTCACTGTTGTAATTGGTCACTAGAAAGCAGCGCCAATGTAAGTTTCAAGAATGTTCCAACGGAATATCTTGCACGATCATCTGAAAATTAGAAGATAACGATGTTAATACTTTGTGGATGTTGGACTTTTACTAAGGAATTAAAAATCCACACTGGACGTCGATTATGGAGAGTGATTTGATCAATCCAAGGCTTACTGATATTTCTAGCATGTTTAATTCATCTACCTGGATAAGCATCTCCCTATAAGAATTATCATTTTCTTTTTCGCTTTGGTCAGGAACTTTAAATTCTTTTCTTCTTAGTTGCTGCTGAAGCCCCCCAATATCCATTATGGTGACTGGATCCAATGAGTTTTTGTTCACCAAGGAAACAAGGTATTCCACATAATGTAACCTGATCAATAGGAAAGAAAAACGGATTGGCATACCTTCAACATCTTGTCTTTGAACTCTTTGCTGCTGGTGTGTGCCGTTCTTGGAGGGAGACGCTTGCCTGAATTTAGAATCAGGGCTTCCATGTCATCATCCTTAAGCAATGTAATGGTTTCAAGTTTGAACTTGTGAACCAATCCCCCCAAATATTCAATATAGTGTATTCTGTAAGACATAAATGCCATATCTTGGCTCTTCCCAAATTTTTTTTATATAAGGACATTAATTCAAGCGGTATGTTTAAGTCTCCCTTCCAAGTTTACTGTCACATTTATGGTAAGGTTTATCTACATATAAGGACGATGTGCACTTCACGAGCACGACACACACCATGCATTAGTGTTAGAATGAAAAGACATCTGTAAGTAGGGAATTTGAGAGAGAGTTTAGTCTTTTCATGCCACTTATATAGCACAGATTGAGAGCTTGACCTTTCATTTTGAGTTGGCTTGGGTTTAGAATTATATGATTTCAAACTAGTCAAGGGCGGATTAGTGAGATGGAGAGTTCAATGCCTACCGACAAAGTCCTGGATGACCACTCTCGACTTCTCTGCCACAAACCGAATCTTCGTTTCCATCTGGTAGTTCCTTTTGTTCTACTACTGGGCAACTCTTTGGATAGTCTTTATCAGCACCCATGTCATATGTTACACTATGGTCCTGTAAACATAAATTGAAACTGAATTTCAAAAAAGCACGTAGTGTTGGACGAATGACACAGGGTTGTGGACTGTGCCTACGTCAAGGAGCTTCTCCAAGTCTTTTGGTTCCTTGTCTCTTAAGTAAAAGAGGCAATTTCGAGGATGATGAGCATGTAAACCAAGTTTTTCACACCGTAGTGATACCCCACATTTCTAAAAAGGAAAAGGAATGCAACCATTAAATTAAAAGTTAACAATTTTAGTAACAAAGGATGACATGTTGGATAAGTACATTAGACATTCGAAATGGTCGTCCACAGCCGCTGCAAAACTCGAATTTGCACTGTGAACAGGTGAAATGCATACAGCCACCTTTTGCCAGAGCGTATCTAAATTTGCATTTTGGACATTCTATAGAAAGAGAAACCCGCAGGAAAATATCGTCAGCGTGATCAAATAATTTCATAGCCAAATATGAAGCTGCGCCTGACCTATCCCATTTTCAGCCAAGTATTTTTCTAGGCCTACTTGTTGAGCCTCAGGATCGTTGGCTTCCTTCCATTCTGCAAATTTTTCGCATGAAATGCCATCGTGCTGTTTTTCCCACTGCAATGAACATTAACACTTGAACAATCAAGATGTAACATTAATACTACAAGATTCGGTTGGTTATCTTACAGGCTTTCTGCATTTAGCACACGTGACATCTCTACAGTCTGGACAAACTAATCTTCGATGATTGAGATCGGCAATAAATCCAGAGTCACACTGCAATGAAAAAAATAGTCCCGGGAAATGGTAGAAAAATAATGGGGAGGGAATATTCTTTGACAATATTTAGTCCACAGGATAAGTCTAAACCATACTTTACCTTATTGCACCAGCGAAAACTGGGATCATTCATTAGTGCTCTGTCCCTTAATTTACATTGAAAAAGTTCATGTATATCTGGTTCTACAAGATTCTTGAGCTACAAAGCAAGCGAGAGAATAGTTTCATTTCTGCAGGTAACAAATTTACTCAGTTCCGTTATCTGAATTATTTCTTACCAAGATATCCAAGTTGTTAAAATACTCTGTAGCCACATCATCATCATTGAGATTGGGTTCGTTGCAGAATGGGCAAACTGCTTCCATGATGTTTCTTTCTTTTATTTTGATGGTGTAATAATCTTTGGCACAATTTCGACAACATCGATGGGTGCAGTTTAGCATCGAAATCATCTTTAACAAAACCATTTAATAATATATTATTTCTTTAGTAACCAAAATACAAAGGCAGTTACTATGTTATACCTTTCCCATAGGAAACTTTCCAGTGCACAATTCGCAGTCCTGCTGTAAATAACTCACAGCCATGCTTAAGTCACTACATTCCCTAGCAGCATAATAAGCTTCTTTTTCGTCAAACCTTAAATCGATTAAGCGCACAGCTATTTCTGCTTTTTCATAAGTAGGGAAAACTCCTTCAGCCAACAACTGTCGAACTCGCCTCTATTGGGTAGAGAAAAAACTTTTGGTATTACTGAGCTTTATGGGTTTTCTTGTCTTGGCTTAAGAATAACTTACACCATATTCAGCCTCCTCAAAGTGTGAGTTGGCCTTGAAATTGTAATTCCCTTCCATGTTCTTCTTCGTTTTGCCTGTCATGCTGACTTTCTGAGGATTTGGCACTACACTTAAAGCGTCAGGCGTCACTCGCTGTGTCGACTGATTTGCAACGTCGGAATAGGTCGGCGATTCTAACTGATCGTTTTGAATGACTTCTACTGGCACAGTATCTTCCATTTCAGATGTCTGGATTTCTACTCTTGATTCAGAATCTGTAACTTTATCCAGTTTCATACAAGGCATACTGTCCATTGCATTTAATTTCGATTCCGTTTTGGGCACAGTTTCTATAGACGCATCAACAGCTGTGTTTTTGACGTTCGGAGAGTCCTTATGGGCGGGCTTCCTCGAGGAACCTGTCTCAACATCTGGTGATAGGACTTCATACTTCTGTATTTCGTTACTAAGTGGTTCTGACTTATGATGTGGCTCAAAATTCCCATCTTTCATGGAAGCGATAGGTGTAACTGATATTTCAGCTGAAGAACTTTGTGCAGTAGTCACTGTTCCAGTTGCATCTGTGGATTCGTTGTTCAACGATTCTGTTTTGCAGTTCTCTATTATGGTATTCGGCACTACTTCTGGCGAAACTGTACTTTGCACATCAGATTTTTGGAGTTCCTCACTTAATTTAGTCCTAGTCCTACTATGTGTCTCAGGATCCTCATTTTTGACACACGATTCCAGTTTCGTGTAAGTCGAAGGCACATTTGTTATTTCAACTACCTTAATTTCTGCAGTATACACCTTTTCTATAGCGGCTGTTTTACTGTTCGGGGATTCCTCAATGGCGTTCTTTTTTGAGGCGCTCGGTACAACTTCTAATGGGACTGCACGCCGTACTTCGGGTTTGATTATTTTATTACTTGGTTCTGGCTTCAAGTGTTTGTGCCTAGAAGATTGCATATTTGGTATTTCAGATGGCAGGTTCTCTTCCACTTTATTCTCAGCAGAAACTGGCAAAGCCTGTGTGGAGCACTCGTTTATGTCATTTTTAATACCGATATTCCTTTCATTTTCATAAAGAACGGGTGCTGTATTTTGTTCATTCTGTCCATGGTGTTCTTCATCCCTCGAGTGATTATCGAGTGCTTCAAGTGTTTGTGGTACACTCACACATTCATCTTCCGCTACTTTCTTTTGCCCAATTTCGCCTCTTGAAATTATCTCCTTATTTGGAAATTGTGCTTTAGCAGAGACCTCTGCATTTGGCATTGACCCGCGTGACATCACCTGAACTCTCTCTCCGGACTGATGATCGACTAAATCTCTAATTTCTTCCAAAACTTCCGGTGGTGTTCCTGGGGTAGCATCGTAAAAAACGTCCTCTCTTTGTTCAGGACCTTCTGAATATTGAGGACTGTTATGAGAGATGTCTTCCATATCATCCAAATCATTGAAGCAACCTTCCATGATGTTTCCCCTTTCTTCACCTCCTTGTCCTAAGTAGTCGTCGTCAGATAACTCCACATCTGACGATGATTCTGGGTTAAGAAAATTGTCTATGAAATCCGGATGAGAATAGTTGTCACTTTCGATGCTGTTTCGGCGGTATCTTTTGTTATCATTTGGGATACCAGAATTCGCTAATTTTTTAACTACAGGTGTAAATGCTTCAAGAATAAAAGATCAACTTTGAAAGATAGATCAAATTTTGTGTCACATGAAAGGAATGATTGAGATGTTTACCTGAAACTTTATCTCTGTTATCGTATTTTGGGATCTTTTGCCACGTAGACCCGGCTTCATTATCAGCACCAGAAGGCGGTCCCCATATTCGCATCAGAAACGGTTTCAATGAGGACTTGTTTAAATCTTTCACTGCTGCTTCTAAGTCACCCTGATTGGCAGTAAGAGCTGCTACAACTTCCTCGCGGGAATAGTTACCTCGATTCTGAATTTCTATGAACTAAAGAAATGCAACAAATAGATGCTACAGTAGGAAGTACTCTTAACTCTGGAGTTGGTTTGCCCTTCGCATATTCTTACCTTTTTCTGTCTCTGCTCAACACACTCAGTGACTGCAGCCCAAATGTTGCCTTTGTGGAGACGAAGAGCATCTTTGGCTTCAGTGCCCGAGATGATCCCAATATCGTTTTCTTTTTTATCGTGGCCAAAATTGGTAGCTAATGTGACTACCGTATCGACCATGTTCCTCCAGTTATCTTGGAGCCACTGAACTGGATTTTGTGTTCCGCAGTGGTTCATCGCAACTTGTAAGTCATCCGCAGAGAAGTTATGCTGCTCTGCTTCCTGTTATCAGTTGTAGAAAATGATTTGTGTCATAAGTATTGAAGTAGCTTATGGTTGATCAGCACTTTTAAAAAAAAATCTATATGACAGTACCCTTAGTAATTTGACCAGCTCAAGCCCCTGAGTTCTCAACGTTTCCTGGCGTCTACGTTGAACCAGTTCTTCCAAGTTCAGATAATAATCTTTGTGACTAGAATTTCGACCACCATAACCATATTCCTAATGTAAACGGACCTTCAATTAAATTGCAAAGTTATTTTGAAAGGGGAAGAATATGAATTAAGAATTCAAGCATTATGATGATTCACAATCACTTTTAAATAAACTTAAAAAACGTTAGTCTTAATGATGCAATATCAGATTCAAGCTGACACTCATAAATAAACCCCTTGTGGGTTCCGAGTTAGATTACAGGATTATTGAAAGGGTTGTGGTATTAGGTTGGCAGTAAGGCGGCTTTCACACCAAAGATGCAAGAGACAAGACATGTGCCTCCTGGATGCAGGAGGCATTAGTGTCTTTTTCTTGGAGAAACATGCTTCACACCAAAGAGGCATATGCAGCCTCCATCTTCTGTCTGCTTCTACCTGACAGATATATAGAAATCAGAATAAAAATAATTTTTTTTTATTAATATTTTATATTTTTTTTATGAATTTGATCTGTTCGTTGGTGTTTTAGGGCCCTTCACACTTCTAACGCAGAGTACACAGACACTACACTAATGTGACGATTTTTGACTATAACTGGTACCCAGCTTTCCCGCTCCCAAAAGGCCACCCATGTCAGTACTAACTGGTGTGTCCAAATCACTAAGCTGTTCCCCACCTTTTCTTTATGAAAGGGGCCCTTCCATGCTCGCACATGCGCATCCTGGTTGCAATAAGATGCAGTGTCATACAGAGCCTGGTACTCCTCGAAGGCAGCAATAAATGTTGTGTCACATTGTTGATTGTGAGGTAACATGTTTCGGATTCATCCCTCCCTACACATTGGAAAGCGCATGTGCTAATTCAGAATTTCATTGATTTGTTAGTGTTTAAGGGTCCTTCAACCACAAGGTTCATTAGAGCCCCGTCCACTGCATAGTTCTAATGCGGTCTGCACAGACCCTACGCTGTTGCAATGATTTTTGGGTATTTGCAGTACCCGGTGTTCTCACGCGAACACCCATGTCAGTACTAACTGGGTGCGTTGCTTAACCTCAGTGATCAGGCAAGAACTGGTGTGTTCAACGCAATAGAGCAAATCTTCTAATACAGGGGAATCGCACGCTGACCAAAAAGGCAAAGAGGCAGGAAGCATAAAACCAACCAACCGGTTTTCAAGGAACATGTGCCTCATGCTTCCAGGACGTAAGCTGCACATGTCATTTCGGTGTGAAAGACGTCGTCGCTTTATATGTGTTGGTGTTCGAAGACGCATGCCTCCTGCATCCAGGAGGCACATGTCTTGTCTCTTGCATCTTTGGTGTGAAAGCCGCCTAAGTCATAAAAAGTTCCCTCCTATCTTACTTCTCCCTCCGTTTTTTTTTATGCTCCCCAATTCTGTCCCACTTTAAATTGCAGTCCATTAAGTTTACAAAAACAAAGGCTATAAGTAGAATCTAAACATGGATTACAAGATGCCAGGTTTACTAAAAAAATAATTTTTAGTAGGGTACATAAAGCGTTACATGCTATCTGTTTTTGAAGAGAATGTGCTACAAATCAAACCATATGGGACATGCGATTCTTTAAGAGAATTCACTACGTTGCTAACCTCTTGATGAACATGGCGCGAGAATGGAGAGTATCCAGAAGAAATGCTTCTTCGATCTATGGCTGACTCCCTACGAGTTGAAAAATTCCTAGGTGGGCTTGCATCTCTGGATAGAGGACTGGAAGATCGTCCGTAATGATGATCGCTAGTAATTGAAGCACGACTACTCGATCGTACCGTCGAAGATATTCCCCAAGGGGTGTCTGTCATCCCGGTTCCCGTAAAATGCAATGAAGTGGCCCGTTTGAGAGGCCCCAAAGAAACAGAACGATAGGGGCCTCCGAAGTCGGTGGAATCCCCGGCGAGTGACATTCGGCTGGACGTCCGCCCCATGGAAGTCTTTGGGTAAACAGGAGGACTATGATCTGGAGGTATCCATGACTCGCTGTGAGGGGTTTGAGTTGAAATGCTCTGTGGGGGTGGTGAAGTGCCCTTGGATACGGTGACCTAATTTAAAACAGGCAGGACATCATATTGGATTCGTCCATTCAGAGGAAGACAATTTTGATCGCGCTCTGCTCCAATTCCAATCATGTTTTCTTTTTTTCACGAAGTGCCCTCTACTACCGTCCCAATGCTGAAAGTTCTTAATGCTTCATTTTACGCGTTCCTGGGCATCATCTAAAAGGAAATCGTGAGCTAATTCCCTGAAGGAAATCCCCATGTCAATAAGAAATGTTAGAATTCAAAGCTTGTGCACTTACACTTTTTGTGCCTGTGGACGCTTCTTTGGTCAACGTAGAAGACTGCTGTGAAGGTGTCTTCGTTTTGAAAACGGTGGCATAGGTTTGAGTATCTGCCTGGACACTAGTGTGCTGTATTCCATCATCGATTTCCATTGGATCTAACGCAGCATCCACTACTTTACGCTCATGATGAGTTCTAGAGCCATTAACTTTAGAATGGCCCATCTGTCGGACTTGGGAAGTGGCTTTAATTTCTAAATTCTCTAAATGTGGTCCATTCTCTTGTTGAGCGACTGCTTGCTGGCCGTTAAGTTGAACGGAGGAATCCAACTTTCTTGCAAGATACTAATATGTCATGATGTCATTGATATTGTTAATTTAAAAACCTATCAAAAAGAACTAGACGTTACCTTGTCGTTTTCATAATCGCTTTTATCTTCTAAATCTTCATAGTCTCCATCACCCCTGGATTGAGATTGAGGGGTTGTTATTGAATTTAAAGTTCTTGAAGGATTGTTTTGATGATGTGTAGGTGGCAACCCAGGGGAAGCAGATGATGTCCGAAGGGATCTATTGTTCAAAGGCGATGATTTTGATTTACCCCTTCGTTTCTCTGACGTCGACGTGTCAGTGATTCTCCCAGTTGTCTTACAGCACACGTTGCAGATACGAGTATCTGGCCCATTGATGAAAGTGCAATGTTCGCACTCCCATGAACCGTCATCCTTAGTACGATGGCCGCGATTTCTGGTTCTGGATTTAGAGATACGATGATTATCACCGTCGTCGTCTTCTTCTTCGCTGGCACTGGCGGAAAAGTAATCTCCTTCTGAACTAGTTTCCTCTGGACGAGGCCGCCTGCTGTGGGGTCTAATATTATTATTATTATTATGGGATTTAGTCTTTCTCTTGGAATTATTGGATCGACTGCTTATAGGAGGTGAGCTTGGAGGTTCTTTGGTAAGCGGAACTCTGTTTTCATTACTTATTACAGGTGGCGACGCCTGAACAGTTGGTCGGGGAGGAGGTGGTGGAGTAGGTGAAGGCTGAGGATAGACTGGAATTGGATGCTGCTGAGCGGGAATTGCGTGTGGAAAGGGAGGGCTGGATAGTCTTGGTTGCATTGGATGTGGTTGACCTTGCTGCTGCTTAAAGGAGGAGTTTCCATGATAAGCACCACTTGCCGAACTATGCACGAAGCACCGAACGGGAGGATGCCACTGTCCAAAAGCATCTGGTCCAATCCAGTGGGGCCTACATCCACAAGGGGGCGTTATTGGGATCCCTTCCATTTCTCCGTGTTGCAAATCTGCCATGGACTGCACTTGTGGTAATGCATATCCTACAAATGGCATCATTGGATTTGAAAGATCATTAACGCTGGTGCTATGGTGATGCTGTTGTTGAAGGCGAAGGCTTGGAGATCGATTAAAACCGTATGGTACTCGTCTGTGGAAGATTGACCATTACGAAATCTGATAAACATGTCCATGCATTCTGTCGATTAACATTATCCCTTACCTTTCCAGCGTATTCGTCATCATTGTGTTGCGCCGGCTAAGGGTTGAAAGTCCAATGTTAGGGTCTGCATAAGGGGGTATGTGATCCAGAGACGCCATGGACCGTGAACTCATCCCACCTCCATAAGGAGGCAGGAATGCGCCACCAGGTTGAATCCACTCGTCTTCTCTAGTTGCTGGTCGTCCTGTACTTCCACCACTTCCTCGACCAGTACTACAAACCCGGGAAACTTCGTCCTCGGCGTCAGACGAACTTGGATCAGCTATCGTCGACTACAATGTAGAAATAGAATTTTAATATCAATGACCACTGTGCCAATTACTTCCTCCACAAGTCATGCCGTCGTCTTACCCCTGCTTCATAATATCCTGCAGATCCCAAGTATGTGGGTGTTGGTCTTCGTTGTGGTACTCCACTCGATCGATGAAATTCCACCGGCCATTGACCAACACCATATTTGTCATCCATATAGTTGGCATCTTTCTGACGTCCATAGTCATTCATCAAGTTTTGATGGGGGATCCGATGTTGATGTTCTAGATGGCTGGGTGGTGGTTGCGGCAAAATGGGCTCAGGGGCTATTACTGCAGGTGACTGCTTGCTGTTGTTTTTAGGCATGAATCGCCTCAGGCTTCCAAACTTCAGAGGAAACTGCTTTTTTGGCAATTCTGGTTTCTGATGAAAAAACGCAGATACAACACAAACTCTCCCTCACTTTGAAACAACACAAAATACGATTTATGCTAATTAAATATGATCTCTTTTGTTCACCTCATCCACCTGCCGGCGACCAAACACTGGAGATCCAGGTATAGATCTCTGTGATTTCCTCCTTCTCGGAGGCGGAACTGGGATTCTGTCCGGATCAGTCATCTTAGGAGGAGGTCGTGGAGGTGGCGGTGGTGGTGCAACGTCCACTAGCTTTCGCAGGTGATCCCTTCGTTTCGGGTGTCGATGATACATGTCATCGCACGACAGGCAAAATATAAGGTTGGAACATTTTTCACACTTTACTGCCGGTGTTGACGAGCCACAAAGATGACACCTTCCTCCACTATGGACCTGAGAATTGCTATGGTCGATTCTCTCAACAGACCACGGCATCACTGTTTAGAGAAGAACAAGGATATTCACAATTAGGTTGAATATCCTAATATTTTAGGATCCAGAGTTCATTTATTTTAAATAAAAGTAACTCTACCAGTTCTTCTTCCAAACATATCTTCGTCTGATTGATCAGCCTGTTCCGGGCTGATTTCCTTGCTATTATCGTCCGGGATAGCTGTTGATGAACAACCGTCTTCACAATTTGTTGAAGGTAAAGGGGCGTCAGTTGAGATATCTATTTGTTCACAGTCTCCCTGAGATAAAAAAAAAAAACAAAAACAATGAAATTGCAGTTTCCTTAAGACCAACCCCAAAGATTCCCACAAGTGACACTTGGAGGGAGACGGCAATGGGATCCCAGTGATTAATTACCAGTTCAAGAAACTCCTGTTAGGCATTGTAGTAGCATCAGCAACGTCATAATGTGTTGAATAGATTAAATGAAATTAAGTAAAAGGTTTAAGGACAAAGATAGAATGCAGATACTGTATAACCATATACAAGTAGACCCTGAGAAATGTACGCTCTCTCTCCCACTTGCTGAATCTCAAGTAGGACAAACGGGATTCTTCCGCCACCTCGTCTATTTTGAGAGAGTTATTTTCAGCAATACTGACATCAAATATAATAAACTTTTTTTTATTTGTCATCTTGCCAAACTTGAAAACCACCCATGTACTCCTTTTTTCCAACTTCCTTCAACTTCCCTTTCTTCTTTATACAGTTGATCATCAAACTTTTCCAAAAGGATAATACACTTTGAATTTATGAAAGTCTCAGGTCTTATGAAGACTTTATCAATGCGATGGCATGACATGGTAGTGATGAAGTTATAATGACAAATTAACATTCCTATTCAGTATGAGTATTTTCAATTTCGTAGAGAAGTTGCAAGTCTTGAACGTTGCTTTCAATATGAATTCGGTTCCTCTCCTCTCCACAACTGCCATTCGTAAAAGGACATTGTGATATGTTACCATGTCATTTCAACTTTCAATAGTAGTTTAAAAATCCGAGTGATTATTACGCCAAACCCATTATACAAGTAATATTAGGAATACGTTTGAGCTCAAAACTGGTCAGTGTTGACTTTCGAAGATGTAAAATAACCGTCAGATAAATAGTATAAATATAGCATAATTACCTTCCCAAAAATTCAAGAACTGCTGACAGATGAAAGAAATTGTTAATTAAATCTTTAACGAATAATTGCTTCACTTGACCAACGTAACGTGTTCATCACAAATGCACAATTCAACAGAGAACACCCACCTCTCAAAACTTCATAAAAATTTTTTTAACTTCGTACATTTTAGTTTAGATGAAGAAGCAGTAGTGATGGCAGAAGAAGAGAGAGACGAAATGATAGTATTTGTTACAGGCCTAAGATCCCGAGCTACGAGGTCACACTCCTGAATACACTTTTGGTTTCTGGCACAAGACAGAAAGGCAACCTGCCAACAATTCTCTCCCTAACATCTTTAACCCCCATGCTCATCCTCCGCACTTTTCTTTCTCTTTCTCGGTTGTGATTCGAAGGCTCTGCATCTGTTTTCTGACTCAAAACGGAAACCATCCCAAAATAAGTTTTTCAAACTTACATTCCAAAAGCCTCAAGTTGTCTACTGCTTGGCGGCTAGACATTGGCCCCTCCAAGTAAGTTAAGGAAGGGTGACGATGTGACGATTGATTTAAGATTTGGGTCTAGGATTTCGGTTACAAGAAGGGGTTACTAATAAATGAAAGTAAAAACAATTATCCTAATTCCCTAGATTGTGTGCCCTAACTTCTTTGTTGCCCTCCCTTTATCAATTGTTTCTTTCTTTTCTCCAAGCCGGCCGTTTGAATTGCTACCAATGGGCAGACTAAGTACCAGCGTTGGCTGGAACTGCAAGAAGCGTGAATTTCAATCATTGCACTGATGTCGATGCTGCTAAAGGTACATAAAGACACTGGGTAATGCTAGTTGGATTAATTCAAACTGTGATACATTTAAAAATGTACAGTACATTACATCTTTAAGAATCTTTCTTATTTTGTAGCATCTGTATTTCCTCTTTATTCATCCGTGTTACTATATTTAGCTCTCAGGGTTTGAATCTTGAACAGTATCCAGAACAGTCATTTCATTGGAAGATATACACAAGTACTCTGCTAATTTTTCTGGCAAAATGTGAACTAGGCAGATAAACAATCTGTCAGAGGTTTGAACAACAAAACGATGAGGAATATTTCAGGAGTGTAGAAATGTAGAAAAAAGGAGGGGTAAGGACTGTGATCTCTACGACCAATATAGTATATCCTTGTTTTGACTGTATTTATGGCCCAGCTTAAGTAGTTCGGGGTTTGAAGGCATATTGTAGAGATTTGTATGCACATTGTTAAAAAAAAAACAAAGGAACTGGCATGCCATATATTGTTACTTAGGCTAATGAACCTTTGAAATGTTTTTTTTTTCTTTCTGGTCATGAGGGAGGGTATTTGGGACCTTTAGTATAAACATGCCTATGAAAGAGTGGCGATTACTTGTGTAATTCAACCCTGGCAAGGTTTTTAGTGTTCATCTGAGATTCAACCTGCTTTACGAGCCACACGTCTTACCTGTTGCCGTTGAATTCTTGTACTGACATTAGCATACATTGGTTCATGTTGATCACAAGTTGTCAATTCTGAATAAGAAATTGGCACTGGTGTCGTTTGGAGGCTGTCAGCCTCTCTACCAATGCTTGCACCTTTACTCATTATAGTCATTTGATGAATTTTTTGTCAAATGCAATTCATAAATAAGTGTTGAATTGTTCATGATCTGTCGACTGCATGATTACTTCTACAAGGCGATCACTCTTGATCACACTTGCAATAATGGCATTTTGCATTCATGTTCAAGCCATCTTCATATTTCCATAAGTAGGATAATCTTCCAGTTACTGTCAACTGTTCTTCCTTACCTAGAAAGTCGTTTAGGGGAAATTCCCTACTGTTGCTTTCTGGCGCTGGCAAACCTTGACCATTTAACGCAGGTCGGGAGTTAAACATCACTTAGATGCATTTTCCACGAACTACGATATGATTTACGTCAGAAAAGTTTTAAGATAAAAATCAATCACGTGTAGAAAACGGTATGAGAGTCTCACTTCCTGTTAATCACAATTATAACGCTGTTTTTGAGTAGTTAGTATTCACGACTCAAGTTTTGGAGAGGACGGTGACAATAACTTTGCAGTTGTCCAACTTCTGTAACCCGTATTAACCTCCCTTCTGTGGAGCTTTAGTGTACGTACTTGCTTGTATATATTGATAACACTTTACTGTATGACACTTCATCATGTGAGGGGGAATGCTGACGACAAGATAAGAAACAGGTTAAATTAAGGCGCTCTAAAAGCCTACCATTTTATGTGCAGAAGTCTCCTTTGTTTGTTCGTCGTCTATTCCTTCCTGTTCGGTGACATGTTGTTGTGATGCTGACGGAATGTTGTCTGTCGAACGGTTTTTAGCAATAATGTGTGTGAGCTCGTTAATATCATCTGTAGTATTGTCTTCAGATGGTTGTAATTGGAAGCAAGCAGGATTTGGATGAACTCCTAATGAGTAAGCCTGAATCTCGTGTGCTGCCAGCAGCATCTCGATCACCCAGGCTGCAATGCACTCGACGTCCGGCTCTCCATCGCTGAGATATTCCAAATAGTCATCTTTGTCTTCATATCCAAAGACACACAGAATCTCTTTAGCTCCCTGAAATCCGAGCAAATTTATAAGAGTATGAATTGCTTTTATAATATTTTGGCAATGTAATAGGTATCTACAAACCTCAACGCAGAGCCAATGTTTCACTCGCACATCTGAAGGAAGTATTACTTTTCTCCAGTGTGGTGCAGCTTCTTCAATATCTGGTTTCAATAATGTTAGCCCGTATTTCGCCAAAATTCTCAAGCACCGGCCTAGATCGTCAATAGTGAATCCTCCCTGAATATCGTAAAAGTCATTTGAAGAATTGGAAAGAGACAAATGTGCTGTCACCGGAAGTACTTAAGCGCAGCAAGTCATATGATTGGGAGCATGTTTGCTTACTGTACCTCCAAGTTGGTTTCCAGAAATTCTTGAAATGGGAGAAGTTGATACTTATCATCAAATGAAGCTGATAACTCTAAAAAGGTTTGGAAATCACCCATGTCCACTTCTAGAGTCTTGAGTAAGTCCACAACTAGTTTAGTCCTATTATATACATAGTAATGAGGATAAATGTAGATTCAGTCCGAGATGCAATGCATGTTTACATATTAGTTTAAAGAAAGTAAGTCGTTAAAATAGTTTGAGTATTAACTTACTTAATAGATTCAGGTGATTTAGGGTCTCTGGCGTCGTCATCCCAGATATCGTCATCGTCGATGTCGCTAGAACTGTCGCTGCTCATGTTTTGAGAGAGTTTTTGATCGGATGATGAAGAGCTTGATTTGTTTAATGGCGCTACTGGAGGTTGCACTATTTGAACCGCTTCCTCCTTGACCCCAGTAGATTCATCGTGGTGGTTTGTATGAATCATTGCAGGGGATGTTTCAATGCATCGCTCCTGCTGTTTGTGGTCACATTCCTCCGTAGATTTAATATCGTCAGTCACCTTTGAAATACTTTTATTCAAAATTTCTGCTTCTTTCTCAACATTCTGTCTGCTCTCCTCAACAGTTAGGAGAGGATGTTGAGCATCGTCTAAAGCATGTGTCGAGTCAGTGGTAACTTGAATATCAAGACACTTTTCATCTTTAACGTTGATGTCATGTTGAGGCTGAATGTTTTCACCTTCATCATTCTTTTTTGCCGTGGTCTGAGTTTGGTCCAGAGTCAGGTCTGAGTTGTCAGCTTCTTTACTCTTTGAAATTGAACTCTCAGAATTGAATCCATTGTCATCTTTGGTTTCGCAAACCTGTTTGGCATCATCTTCCGTAGTTGCAGAAGTATTTACTGGTTCCGACAGAGTGGTAGTAGTATCCGTTTTCGCCTCAACTTTCTCTAACGAGACCTGATTCACATTTTCATTCGGCTCACTTTTAAGTTGAGGCTTACTACTGTCTTCTACGTCTTGGTTTGCATTGCCATCGTCAACATCTTCCCAAGGTACATCCTCAGAAGAATCTCCACTGGCCATTCCTGTAGAGGCTGAACTATAGCGAGGAGCACCATCTTCTCCAACGCTTCCAGATCGTTCACTAGAGGAGTCACTACTGTCTTTGCTTTGCAAACCAATATTGTATTGCTGAATCTTAGTTATGTCAGCTTTTGTAGCCAGCATTGTCACATTTTCCTCTTCTGAGCTATGCTTTAAGGTACCAAGGTCGGGCTGCACAATCTCATCTGTTTCATTCGGCTTTGTTGATATTTCATCCCGTTTAGACATTTCTTTGGGGGACTGTTGTTGAATCTCTTGGGGGAGTTCGTCAGAAGCGTCTTCAAAAACTGATTTTGTGGATTTTTCTCCAGATGAGGATGACGACGATGACTCCTTTCTCTGAGCTTCATTTATGCTGATGTCCTCCTTTTTCTTTAGGACGGCAGAATATGCATCAGAAACAATTTTGCTGCTGCACATGAGATCTTCGTTTTTAGGATTTTCTTGTTCTCCTGTATTCAAATCAATGTCCTCGAATTGAATATCAGGAGACTCTTTATTCTCCTCATCCTTCGCAGGTGATGGGCATCTGGGCTTCAGACCTTGCTTTCTGGGACTCCATGTGTAAAATTGACTGTCATTGGTGGACTGTCCACGAATATCACTGGATGAGTGTTTGTCGTGGTCGGGCAAATTCTGCAGACTAGTGGACGTCAAAGTAGATAAAGTGTGTTGATAATTTTCTGTTTTGGGTTTCTTTTTACCTAAAATGCTTCTTTTGAATTTAGCAAATCCCTTCTCCTTGTGAAACGGTAAATGGTATGACTGGAATTTACGAGTGCTTGACTGACTGTCACCTTTGATAGGATGATTTTTTGAGGATTTCTTGACGCTCTGAGAGGCACCCATTTCCTAAACGACATACGTTTATATTATACACACAAATATTATAATGTTGTGTGAACTGAAATAAATTGAGGGATTATGAATTAGGATTAGTACCAAAATGTAGCCACTAATCTACAGTATTCAAAAAAAATAATAGTTTCATTATGAAATTAGAAATAAATGTCGCTTCATGAATATTTTTGACAAATATCGTTTAACTTTACAAAACTCATATTAGTAGTTTTTTTTTTTATTTTCCCGACATATTTCCAGCAGACTCTAGGAACCAGAGATACACAGGCAAACTTCCTGACTGCATACTGTGAGAGACGCAGAATGATAAAAGTAGAAAAATCATTTATAATTACCTTACACTAATTTCTTTAAGTTTCAAAGAGGTTTTGTCGATGTTTATGTCAGTCTGAAAAAATGCACTCGTCTCGACGAAGAAAATAACGATTAAATAAATATTAAAATAGCTAAAAAGTTAGGGCGCCATCTTTTCAGAAGGATGTTGGTTTATCTCAGAGGTACATCTTTGAAGGTTCGACTTCTTCGCAGCCAATAATAAGAAGGTTTATAATACTGTGCTGTTAAGAATTGAAAATGGTTTTTGGCACTGAAACAAGAATCTTGGGAAAGCAGCGACAGTACACGGTGCTTTGAGGAGCTAAAGTTGGAATTTCTGTTTTCGGTCATTGCTGATCTTTCCCCAAACTGTCTCTAGGATTTGTATGTATTTTGCCAGGCTATCTTGATTCCATTAAGCATTCTGAATGGAGACATCACATGGTCTTGTTGCCTTTAATTGTAGGTAATTAGGATGATGTGGTACGGTACCCTAAGATAAAATTATTTGATCTCTCCAAAATTCAGTTGTTGATGCTGTAAATCAAAGAATGGTACACATGCTTCTGCCTTTGACACTGGACTTCACTGATGATTTGCTTTCCAATGTAACATTGGCGGCTTTTTCTTCATCCTCGTCTTTATAATATGCAAAACATTATTTATTATTTTAACATCATTTGATACCTATATTTAAATGTATTTATTTAATTGTGAATATTATTTACCAGGTAACTGATATGGCTCGTCCACTTGGGGTATACGATTTCCATTCACGCTGCTTTTAGATCGAGAGGCTTTTGAACGTTTGGAATCCTGTGAAAATGTCATGTAATCTTTAAATCAATTGTAAGTGATACTTTTATTAAGCGATTTAATTGTTTATTTCATACTTTATTAGGAATCCTAATGCTAATAATTGGTTTGACCTTAGATTCATTTTTTTCAATGTTGTTATTTTTGACTTGTTTTTTCGACCTTCTTTTAGTTTGTCTCTTTCGTGATTTAGATTTCGCCTGGGTGATTCCTTGTTCGTCAATGTTTTGCGACCTGTCGAGAGTTTCTTTAAGGCTTGAGCTTTGTCCATCGTCCGCCAACATCGTCTTTTTCACAGACGCTTTTGGTTCTATGTGGCTCGCCGACGAATGTTCGTTACTGGATGGAATCTGCTAAAGACAAATGAGATCATCTTAATTTGTAGCAGCTATTGCCGAACTGTCCAGGGTTCACTCGCATGGTTTTAGAATGAAGGGTAAGCCGGTCTGAGATTTGTTTGGGCTCGTTTTAGTTTCATTTCTGGTATGTCCGGTATTAGTCATTGCGTAATGCTGAAATGCTTCTTTCAGAAACCTCATTTGTTTTCATCAAACGTTTTACAATTAATCAACTCGCTAAATCTCTTGATCATCCTTAAATGTCGAGTGTACTTAGAAATTATAAGATCATACCTTCTTAAGTGATTGTTGATTTTTGATAGATGCTTGGCGTGGTGGTTTCTTTGGCGGTATTGTAGCATTTTTGGTGCCTTCTAGACTTTCGTGATCTTTTGTGATGGGTAATGAATAATGTAACGATTGAAGGGTGTCGTCTTGAGAATTTTTCTCAGCATTGGAGTTGGTGTTCCGTGGCTTTTCTTCAGAAAAAGACTGCGGATTGGTTTTATCATTCCGCAAGGACACAGGGATGTCTGCTCTTTCGCATCCAATAACAGTAGATCGCTCTTGTCCACTGAGATCTTTATTATTGGCTTCTAACAAAGTGTTTTTCTTGTTATCAGAGTCCTCCTGGGGCGAATAAAAATGACCACAAATATTGAAATGAATATAGTTAGTTTAATCGTTTATACGCTTCTTACAAGAGTGAAAATGAATGTCTTGTTATTAAAGAAATCAAATTCAGACACTGGCTATCTATGAACTCAATATCAACGTATGATGAATTATATGTAGGGTTATATTTTTTTGTTTTATGTGCCCTAGTCCTCCGAACGTTTGCGTTTCTGAAAAACGTAATTAATTAATTAATTCACTAAACATTTAATTTTTTAATTACAGTATGCTAAGTTTTCTGCATTAGAACTATGCATAATGAGCATCATCATCATCATCACCCCCTTATCCCACCTGTGGCAGGGTTGGGTCCGCGGGTCCACTGAACATTCTCTGACTGGGGGCACCCCAGCCGCGCGTCTGGAACCCGCAGGAATATTGGCTGGGTTGTCTGTGGGGGGATATCGGCTTATCCCACGTGTTCCAGCACCGCATTATACAAGCAAAATAGAAATTTTGGCAGATAAATTAATGCTTGGTTGGTTATAGTATTGCATGGTGTCTAACCTATTGCACAATAACAGTAAGAAACAGTGATATTCCAGACCTCTGAAGAGATTCTTTGCACATTCATTTCTATTTATGCTTTTTAATTGAAATGAAATATAAAGCAACTCACGTTTCTAGGAACGTTATTAGAATTTAGATAATTTTCAGCTTCAGAGATATTTAGTGGCATCTTAGCAACCAACTTCACCTCACTCAATGAATACCCTTTGTTGATTAGATGGAGGGCAACGATAGCTCTGTCTTTTGTTGAAATATCGTTGGTTGCCTGAAATTCTCTAATTTCTTTCTGCAGTAGTAATAGAAAGATTAGATTATTGCAGTTTAATTGCCCAATTTTACAAAAGTGTCATTAGAAATTGTCTTATGGAGGTCATCATAATTCAAGAGATTCCAACAAAGAAAACTTACATCAGTATATCGACATTCTGAACTGTAAGTGTTGTACTTGTTCTTGTGAATGGCTTTCTTGGACGACGTTGATGGTGATGATGATGTTGCTGACGGTAACAATGGCCTGTTCGGCAAAGAGTTATATTTGACGCATGTTTTTGAGCAAACTTTGCAAATACGACTTTTATCAGAGTTGTGAAAAGAGCAATATTCGCATTCCCACACATCTTCCGCGAGACCATTGCCGTGAGCATATGGAGGACTGATTGGTGTTTCTTTGAAATCATGATCGACTTCTTCGATGGTAAGATTAACAGAACTGCTGTTTGTCTTAGTTGAGTTGCCAGTTGTCTTGCTGCACATTCCACATATATTTTTATCTAAGGGATTATCGAATGTGCAATGGGTGCATTTCCATACTTCGCTGTCACTGGAATATTCATTATCCTTAAAAATACGGGAAATAAGTTTGTTTCGGATATTGATGAGCACGCGTTCCATCACTAATTATATTTCAAATGGATGAACTTACGACATCAGTTTTCTGTTGCATCGTTTTTGTCCAAGAACGCCATGCGGGATATGATTCATTGCTGTCAGTGTCAAAGACATCGAGCACTGGCGTAGCAAGTGCATTATGCAAATATCCTAACTTCCGTTGTTTGATAGGTGTTTTGTGGCACACGTCACAGATGTGATTTTGTGAAGTGTTTATAAACGTGCAATGTTCACATGTCCAAGAGATCGACGTCGCAGATCCAAAACCCTAATTAACGAAAAATGTTAAATTGAAACTGTTAGAAGGACGAAATTTGAAAAAAAAACTGAGTTGAATACCTCATCGTCCTGGTTCTGCTCTGACCTTTGTAGACATCTGAATGGCTGATAGACAGACTGAGGTCCAGACTGTTGATATTTCCTATTGTCTACCTTCTCTAAGACGCCTATCAAGTGGTGACGACGTCTTGGATGACTGTGATAAAGGTCGTAACATGGTTTACAGAACATAAGTTGTTCACAGTGATTGCACTGAACATTCGCAGCGGTAGAGTTGCACAAATGACATTTGGCTGTGTCTTGATCTTCCATTGTGTACAGGAATTCTCAACAATTAGCATATGGGAGGTCGATTCTTTGTTGTTACTCTGTTTTTAATGAAGGATTAAATTAAAGTACAAAGTGAATACAGTATTGGTAAGGGTACAACAGAACTGGTTGATGACTTGGGACGGATGCTTACAAGAAGAGGCATGGGAACTTACACAAATCGATATTTGAGGAATATTGTATTCATACAATTACTAATTAACATGCTGGTGCGAACAAAAGCGACAATATAACTGTCACTACTAAAATCTAGAACTTTAAATTTTTTGCTTTATTTTTTAGCATTTCTATATATATTCATGGAATGGCTCAGAAGTTACCACAATCTTGGACATCACCTTTGCCCTTGAAGAGTGGTACTATTGAACTCTCACGTCATGCAGAAGGCATTCTATCTTCACTAGCTATCCTATTGAAAAGTTTCCCTAGCTACCTCCTGATTCCTAGGCTACGCAGCACTTCAATGGGAACTGTCGGGGGCCTACGGCTTTTCGACCTTTTATCTTCTTAAGGGCCCTGACTACTTCCTCCGTTACCCTATCCACCACCCCAGAAGTAGTAGGATTGGTGTCAGTGTCGTCCTCTCCCCTTGAAGCATTCAAGAGGTTGTGGAAATACTCTTCCCACCTCCTCTTTACATCAGACGGGTAAAACAGGACCCTAACTTCGCTATCCGTCACTGTTATGGCTCGGGGTATATCTTTAGCTGCCCTGTCTCTAGCCTTGGTGGGTTTGAAAACTTCTCTCTCCTCTTCCTTTGTCTCTAACTAATCATTGAGGCCCTCATACTTCTGGTGTTTGGCCAAGGCAAACACCAGATATAGTGTATTTTAGACTCCTGGTCTCCTATGTCAATCAACCTGTGGAATGCAGCCTTCTTTTGTTTGATGGCGGCCTCTACCTCGTCATTTCACCACCATGTCTGCCAACCCTGGAATGAATCTCCTACTCTAGTCTGGCTTTCCCACATTTTCTAATTTTTCTGACGACCCAGTCCCACATGGCATCAGCTATCCCTTCCTTATCCCAGTCTACCTGTCTGTGTACTTCCTGTTAAAATTCCTCTGTTTTGGTGGGCAGTTTTCACCACCTAATAACCTGCTCACATTTCCATGAATGTGCCTTGCCTGCCTCTTTCACTTGGATTTCTAACATAAGTAACCTATGGTCACATTTTTTTTTGAAAATTTTCACTGGGGAATGCCCAACAATCACGAACCTATGCTGTATTTATTCCCTGTCCGCAGTCCCCACCCACCACGGAGCCTAACAAGGGGACTCCCATACGGGTCGCCAGGGTTGCTCGGACAGGTAACCGTCATCGAGTCACGACCCCCAGTACCAGGACCAATAGGCATGTGGGGCTGAACATGACATCCCCGAAAGTAACTCTTAAGGGACGAAAACACCCCCTCCACCCGACTAATCAGACTTGATACCCGTCTGACCGTCCGTTTTCCTCTGGAAGCAGTGGCAACCCCCTCCCAACGTGTGTAAGCCGTCCTGTCAGTGCAAGGGAGTCTACATCGACCAGGGCCAATTTGGATGTCCCAGGTTGGCCTTCCCTGGTCTGCCCCGTTTAGTCGCCTTTTACGACACAATGGGAGAAAGTGCCGTGTGCCCCGGACACACATGGGGCCAATCGGATATAAGAGTGCAACAAAAATATCTCTTCAAAAATTACAAGATAAGGCAGTTGAAGGTAGGAGATTTTAAAACATTGTAGGTAATAATCGACATATTTAAAATATTATGAAATTATGTTTGCTTCATTTTAGTACTCACTTTGAAGACCATCCAAATGTAATTTTAGCTCCATAATCAACAACGGCTACTGAAGGATATATAACCTTTAATCATTTTAATTATCCTCGATCGAAATGAGGTTTGCGCGCGATTGTTACAACATTTTTATCTGCCTTGTTTCCCTCCCCTTATCATTATACTATCTAAATGATATAGTTAGCATGACACTTGTGTTTGGGATAGGTTTTTTGTGGCATCAACAGCGGTGCAGCAATTGGATCTGCTTTTTGTAATGCGGTACCACCCGTTTAAGCAATAAAACTGCAGACTTACGAAAACTACTGCTAAAATACTGAAATGGTTATTTTTGATGTTTTAATACATTTAATTGCATCATCTTCCTTGACACCAATTTGAAATGAAATGTAATGATTAAAGTAGTGAGTTGCTAAGGATTTTCATAATCAGTAATGGATCATCCATTAGATGCAAGTTGCGCGCCCTTAGGGGCTCACTAGGTCATTTGTCACTCAATTGGTAAAACATCAGTAGTTCTAGGTTCGATCCTGGACCGAGGTGGGTTAACTTCTTTTGGGCGAGAGAGATGCCCGCGTGGTGTACGATGGCATTTGCACATCAAACAGCCCCTCCTTCGTCCTTTCACCTACCTCGTCATCTCCCGCGGGCAGCCTCCTAAGGGTTCGTCCTGTTATGGCTGCCTGGCTTACTCCCAAGCCCACGAGACTAATCCAATTCAATCTACTATGCAACGGGTAGATGAGGCAAAATTTCCAGGTGTAGGGGCTACGAACAGTAGACCTGCGATAAATAAGCGTAGGGATTGCCGTTTGGTCGGCAACCGGCTGCGGAAAAAGTGTCCCTTGTGTCCATTCGGAGGGACAAGATGGGTACCCGACTCTGCCATAGGTGGGAAAAGTTAGGAGTTGCTTGCTTACCTGTTGTTAGATGAGAAGGCATTGTCGTATTTAAAGTACCGAATTCTCAATAATGGCCTTGTCAAATTTAAATTTAGAATTTTGACATTTTAATGCAACAATTTAGCCTATATAAAAAAATTCAAAGTTGTATATCAAATGTACGGGATGACATTGATAACGGCTCAACTAGTCACCTAAGGAAGTCTTTCAGAAACCATTAAATTGGGATAATTTATTAGTTATGATTTCATTATGTCCCTCTGGATTTGTTTTTGGTCCCATCAACTACAAGATCATTATTACAGACCCTTCCACTGTATTGTTCTAATGCATAGACTGCACAGACACTACACTAATGCGACGATTTTTGAATATTAGCAGTACCCAGTTTTCCCGAGCGACCACCCATGTCAGTACTAGCTGGGATTGCATTGCTTAACTTCAGTAATCAGATGAGAACTGGTGTGTCCAACGCAATTCCCCACTCGTCCCTCTGGAAGCCATGTCTCATGGTAAATATTCATCCGTGGTTCGTCCGTGATTGCACTTAAAAAGTCGTGAAAATAAAAAATCTTAAGTTAACTGAAAATAAACGATGTCAAGTTTCTGGAAAATGTGGAATTGGCCACTAATATTTAATATACAGGGCGTCTGCTGAAATTATTCCAGGGACAGGGGCCCTGGATTCATAGTGGAACAAAATCAGTGATTTGGGTTGGTTTATTACAGTATTTGATATTTTTTTAAATGCATTTTCAAAGTTGAGAAGCAGAATGAATAACAACATAAATATCCAGCGGCCCTCGAGAATCTTACTGTTGGAAAAATGTCCCGTTGGTGAAATGAGTTTAACACCTCTGCCTTGCATAAGTTTTGTAGAATATCTTGTCATTGATAACACCCTCAGGAACTTGTCTAGGAATCCTAATAATAAAGTGTGTCTTTTACTGTTGACATTCGATTTTCTATAGAAATCATTGATGCTGAGCTCCTGTCATTTTGAGCTTCGTTTGCAGTTTCATGCTGATTGAAATCATCAGGATTGTCATTGGAAATCATCGAAAACACAGTTCTATCAATTTTGCCTTCTTCTGGTACTGAAAGATCTTTTGGAGCAATTGCTGCATCTGATACTGGTGTGTCTTTATGAACCATTGTTGTCCTAGTCCTCACATCACTTTGCCTAGGCTCTGATACTTGAATGTCCCTTGAAACGTCCCTTGAA
>JAAFCE010009126.1:9237803-9431716 GCA_013389805.1 Trigoniulus corallinus | reverse complement strand
CTTGAAACCATTGTTGTCCTAGTCCTCACATCACTTTGTCCGGGCTCTGATACTTGAATGTCTCTTGTAACCATTGCTGTGGTAGTCCTCACATCACTTTGCCTAGGCTCTGATACTTGAATGTCCCTTGAAACGTCTCTTGAAACCATTGTTGTCTTAGTCCTCACATCACTTTGCCTAGGCTCTGATACTTGAATGTCTCTTGAAACCATTGCTGTACTAGTCCTCACATCACTTAGACCAGGCTCTGATACTTGAATGTCTCTTGAAACCATTACCGTTGGTGTTTTCCTGTCAATTGTTGTCTGTGGCCCTAAACTGTCTTTGAGAATCATTGGTGTTGTAGAGCTCCTGGCAATTTGGTCTGATGATGAAGTTTCTTTCGATTGTTTATTTGATGGCTTTAATTGGTATGCATGTTGAACTCGTGAGTCCTTTTTGCAAAATTGGCATTTCGTACTGTTCGATGGGTTCTGGTAAGTGCAATAAGCACACATCCATTGTGTTTGCTCAACTGAGTGCTGTACCTGAAATAAGTCTGGTTATTGATCATTGCAACTTGAGAAATATTTAATAGTAGCCTTCCATCACATTCTTTACATTATCAGCTGTGCTCTTGTAATCCATAGGGGCTGTTGGACGAGAAACCATGGGATTGCTTACGTTGCCGTATGTATGATCTCCTCTGTCCACAATAATAGATGCTGCTGAGTACTGCCGGTCATCTATTGAAACAATATTAATCTGATATTAACCAGATCTATTTAAGAAGCTGCGTTTCACTGTCTTTTGGCAGTGCCTCTCAATGCAGTTTCAAGTACCTTGAAATGTACTCCCGTACTTTGGCAATGGAAGTGTCTTTAGGTTGTATGACGCTGATTGTGCCCAGTTAGTACCAGTCTAGAAGTAGAAACAGGGCGCAAT
Organism: Trigoniulus corallinus; assembly: GCA_013389805.1. NCBI lineage: Eukaryota > Metazoa > Arthropoda > Diplopoda > Spirobolida > Trigoniulidae > Trigoniulus > Trigoniulus corallinus. The sequence continues at coordinate 9,430,792 of JAAFCE010009126.1, read as the reverse complement.
GTTTACATACGGTTATTAAATAATCCTAAGACTGCGTTGTTTGTAGATATTTTTTATTACTTGTTTACTTTTAGCGACCATATCTGCTTCAGGGCTGCGTGGTAGAATGGTCCGAATATGTTGAACTCTTTCTGGATGTCTGTGGTATAGTTCGTCGCATGAATGACACATTGTCATGTCGCATTGTTTGCAAACTTTATCCTGCTGTACAGACCCACAAATATAGCATAGGCTTCTAAACTTCTCAGCATCTCTGCTAGTTGACATGCTCACTGCGAAAACATATGTACATCTTTTCAAATAATTTCTTTTAAAGAAGACTTTCATTTTTCAGAGCATTATGGAAATCTACTGGGCACTGAAAGAGACCTTGACCATTTACACTACACTACTTCGTAGCAAGAGTTTAAAACCAGGATTTAAAATTTTTAAGTTGCGGGGCAGTTAATAATTTTTAAGAAACTCGATTATACGTCCTTTAGGTGGGATTCACAAAAGGCGACATAGCGCCCAACAATTACAGAATACTGCTGTTCCCATTGACTAATCAAACTACAGTCTGATATCTGTTTATAGAGTGCGTTTCTTTGGATTTGTCGCTGACTACTACTACCCCGCCTATGGCAGGATTTCTAAGATATCCGAGAATGGGACAGCAGGATAGGTAAGTGTAGCTGAAAATATACAGATTTAATGGACAGTTGTATTTGTATTATGTGACTATTTGAAGATGTAATGTCATTGGTCAGTTTTTTCACCATCATGTTTCATAAATAAATTAACAAATAGTTTTGGATGTCAGGCCATCTCATTCTTATATTGCTTGTTTGTTGGTATTTTAGGGCCCTTCAGTTACAAGGTCATTAGAGCCCCGTCCACAGTGTAGTTCTTATGCAGAGACTGCACAGACACTACACTAATGTGACGATTTTTGGATACTAGCGGTACCCAGTTTTCCCAAGCCGCCACCCATGTCAATACTAACTGGGGTTGCGTTGCCTAACTTCAGTGATCAGACGAGAACTGGTGTGTCCAACGCAATCTGCCGCTCCCCTCATCCTTATGGTAAGTGTTATAAAATACAGTATATGGTTTCTGCTTGTCACGTTGTGTCTCTAAGCACTTTCAGTCGCTAATCAGTGTTAATGATTATTACTCATTTGATTTAATAAATTGTAAATTTTTACTATACCTTCACTAGTGGGTTAGAGCTTTGAATGTTATGTATAACACACAAAATACTTACATCTGTAAAATTGTAGTAAAGCCACGAATAGTCAGTAGGTTTCTTTTACACTATATGGGCATTCTGATAAGATATAAAAGTGACATCATGACATCATGTCGGATATGTAACTAAAACGATAAGACTTCTAAGTTGAACTGTGTTATTGTTGAACTCAGATGATACTTGTACTAAAGTTTTTAGTTGTAACTCGATTTTTAGTAATGAACTTGCTTCTAGCGACATGATGCTAATTGTTGGTCCGCAGTTGATAGCGATGTACAATGATAACACATGTCATATGAATATTGAATTAATTATCATAAAACCGATTTTTATCCACACATGTTAATGTTATTTATATTATGTTTAAGATAAGGTAGCCGCGTTTCAAGAAGATTATAGTAAGCTTGGAGGATAAGATAGGAATTCATCTATTTAGCTCAATAGGAAATAGATTACTTTACCTTAATTTGAAAGTTTCTGTGATTTATCAAAACCCGAAGGTTAATGAATAGATGACTTGCCACCACTGAATGTCGAAAAAAAAAAAAATAAAATTTAAACAGGACTTTATTTTAGATCGTGAACTGTATTATTATTGTGAAAGTGGAGTATAGTATTGTATATCACCAGTGATTAAATTAGCTGATTGTCTCTACATTGTGATATTGTTGTAGGTAATACAAAATCCTATCTTTAGTCATAGTGATATGCGTTTTATTTCCACTCGTTATCTCAAATTACATCAAACAATATTTCTTAAAGGCTTGCCCAATTAGCTGATAGTTCTGATATACTTTTTAATGTGGGAAGGGAATTTCTCTTATGTATTTTCGTCGAAATATTTTTACTATAACTTTGTCTTTGTGAAATATAAAATGACTGCTGAATTAATTTAATTATCGACTAATTGACGTAGATCTTTTTAAGGTATGACATTTCATGTAATATCTGTAATTCCCTTTTTGTTTTGATATGTAACAAATGAAATTTAACAAATTTTATATCGTAGATTATACCATGTCAAGTCAGCTACCTTCAGAAAGAAAATCATACGTCAATTTTACTGCGGAAGAGGATGAAGACGACTATGCAGATGATGCATATAAAGATTTTCAAACGGTTTCTTATTTCACATAAAGTCATAGTTGTATTTTTTATAAATACTTATAGTTGGCAAAAGTAATTATTATCATTTCATGATTTTTAGACTTTTTCTTTTCAAAGTAAATGGAAATGTGCCCATTGTGGATCAACCAATGTCACCTCAGTTAATACTAATAATAATTTTGCAAAATTTCAAATTGATTGTACAATTCCTGGGGGAGCTCAAAATCAAAACCAGTTACAGTCGTCTAAATCAATGCCTCAATTACCAGAAACCTTGGATGAAAGAGTTGAGGTGATAATTTGACTTATACATAGTTCTTTAATCATGACATATTACATATAGAGTTAATAAAAATTTATTTTTCTAGAACGTTGCAGTTAGTAGATGTAATTCTGAAAACTCCATTTTGGAGAAACGTGACGAATCCAATGCTGTCCAGTTAAGGTCATCACCTCAGGTAAATAGTACTGAACCGACATTTCATTTTTGTCCTAACTGCGGAATTACTGATTTCGTTAGCCCATGTTTTTCATTTCTAAAGCCAAACCACAATACCAGTCTAGTAAATAACCAAAATAATATTGTGATGAATGGAAATAATCTAAATTTAAAACCTGGTCGTTCCATGGAATATCTAAATCAAGGCTGGGATAGTCAAAATAGCCTGGGAATGAATGAGGAAGTACCATTGCCAAAATCTGGGAAGCACGGCGTTAAAATTAAAAAGGAAAGCACACAGGTACTTTAAAAAAGTTTTGCTTTTTACCATAACAGCAATTCATTAACATTAATATGAGTGTTATTTAGAAAGGTACTAAGAAGAAACAACCTTGGTACCACAGCTGGCGAAATACATTCAGGCTTCGTTCGGTCAGTTTAATGATATTAATTTTCTGGATAAGTTGATAATTTCTTAATCTAAAAGTTTTAAATCCAGAATAAAAGCGAACGTTTACCGATTCCTGAGGATATGAGAATCGATAAACAAGAATTAAAATCTAAATTAATGGAACTGGGATTTGATGAACAAATTGCTACGGTAGCTGCCAATAAATACAAGAATTTGGATCAAGCAGTGGCATATATTAAATCTATAAATGGGATAACTAGAGTAAGACAAATTAAGGAAGCAGACAAAAGACAAGTAATTGATGAATTTCGACAAATAAGTAATTCAGTACAATTTAAAAAAATATTAACATTGATTTTTGTAATCGATTTATTTAATCTAGAAAATTCATCAACTTGTGTCTTCAAACGTAGTGCCATCATTAGAAAAAGCTGTTTTAGTGGTTCAAATCATGGAATTGGGATATGATGAAAACACAGCTATTACAGCAGCTAAAGATTGTGACTCCATCAATGACGCCCTGTCACGTTTAAGTTTTGAGTGTCAAATTTGCTACCAACAACATCCAGCATCACAGGTGATGTTTGGTTGGTCACAAACTCTCGTCATGTTAATAGTTCATATTAAATTAGAGGACACCCTATATTTACTGTAACTATTTTTTATTAATTTCAGATGATATCCATGTTTTGCTGCACGCACTCTTGTTGCAACACTTGTATTAAAAAATATTTCTTAAAAATCATATATGAGCAGCCAATTTTGAAAGCCATATGCCCAGTTTGTAAAAAGCCAGACTCTCAAGATGCTGATGTGAACTTGGAGTATTTCAATCATTTGGGAAACCTGGTACTTTGTCTCGTTTTGTCATTCATGGTTCTAATTTATTTCTCATTTTAATGGTGTCTTTATAATGTTAGCTAAAACGACTGATCGATAAAGAGGGCTATGATACATTTCAAAATAAATTAAGAACTACAGCCCTAGAAAAAAATTCTTACTTCAAATGGTGTCAAAAGGCAAGACAATTTATCGGCATAAGTTGGCCTTATATATGTATACTGGTTTAACTTTTACAAATTCTATGTTAGTGTGACTATGGATATCATTGTGAACCTGGTTCAATTAATTTCAAATGTCCAAATTGCGGTTACTGGATGTGTTTACGATGTGGCAGAGAGGTAAAGGCATTAATATTTCATCTTTTAAGGAAAACAAATAGCAATTATGTAGAAAACAGAATAAATATTCAAAAAGTTATCGTTTAAATTGGTGGATCCAAACTACTTCTGCAGTCCTGATGTGGACTGTTAAAAAATTTCATCTTTCGTATTTCAAATCATTTTTGTTGGCGTGCGATTTATTATCAAATTATTGATGGACTCCCCTCTATGAATAGTTTGGGGCCCTAGTTTAGACATAGCAAATAGAAATAATATAAAATATGAATGTAGACTGTAGAGTATCATTGGTAGTTAATCAATATTTATAGCACTGCATTGAAGTAGAGCAGCGTTTCCCAAACTTTTTCGACCGCGGACTTTTCTTTTTGTAAAAATGTTACACGGCCCTCTTTTATGTAAAAACATTATTTAAAGTGCTTTTGTTTTAAATTTTTTCTGAAAACCGCCATTTTTTCTTTGGACCGGTACTGGGCCGTGGACCACAGTTTGGGAAACGCTGAAGTATAGAAGTGATCAACTGGATATTATTTGTATAATTTGATGTGTATCACTTGTTAGTGGAAGTTTCAGCATGAAGGAGTAAGTTGCGAAGTATTTGCCGCTTGGCTAGTTAAAAACGAGGTTAAAAATCAAGCAGCACGTTTAAGTGGACAACTTGATGCATATGGAACAAGTAGGTTTTGAAATAGAATTTAATGCATGCATTACTGCATTTAATTATTTTATTAATATAATTATTATCACGTTCACCGATTTTTAAAATTATAGGTTGTCCGTCGTGCAAATTTCAATTTGATTCCGTACGAAGAAGTTGCTTGTATTTCATTTGCAATCAATGTAGGTTTGAATTTTGTACCGGATGTGGAGCATCATTCGTTGAGGGTGGCGTAAGTTTTGGTTACCGAATGTGTTTTTGGCGTATTTGTTTAAGCGTCGGTTCATATGAAAGATAAATTTCTTATGTATAAAGGAATGTAAGTCATCTACAAATTGCCCTTTTAAAGGACTTCATGCCCATCATACACGGTCTTGCCATTTTTATCTTAGAGACAGGAATCCTTTTGATTTGCAAAATTTACTCTTAGTAAGTTAAAACGTATTTGATTATTTCTTATCAATCTATATAAGAACAAGAATGATTTTTTTGTTTAAGTTACATAAAGTCAAATTCGCGTGGGATACACCATTAATCAGCGGATGCAAAATTAAAGGTAGATGTCCAATTATTGAGCAGCACAGTGATGGCAGAAAAGATGAAATTTGTGGAAGACAAGTGAAGCCTAAGCAAGCTGGCGTGTGTCAGTGAGTGGCAGATCAATTGTGTATTAAATGAAGGATTACAGCTAATTTAATCTTAATACCATTATTTTTTAATATTAGGAAACATTATGTCGAATATTTAATTAGTCTCATTCACAATTACGGCGTAGATCCAGCAGATATTTTTGGAATTGATGAGCTTCGTTCTGAATTGGCAAAACATATGAAAACTATTCCAATGAGAAAGCATGATGAACTTAAAGAGAATTATCGCAGTCGTCTTTTAAATGTAAGTCTCCAGTCTTGGCTCTTGGAGTACGGAATTTAACATGATGCTGTTCAATACACCGCAAGCAGCCCTGATAGGCCAAATGGCAGTGGAGAGAATGACTATCATTCCTAATTTATAACCCATTGAACCCCCAAAGAACCTGAAGCATAACATCTATTCAGCCAAATATTGCATACCTGCTATAATGGCACCTTCTTGCAGAAACTTCCTCACATTATCCTCACTGAGAGAATTCCGTTGCCGAATGACCCTTGGAAGAAAAGGCCAGTAATACGAGTCTGTTCGTGCCCCAACCTCCTTCAGTTTGAAAGGATGATCCTTTCTTCCCGTATAGTCTGCCAGGGATAAGCTGCCCCCTGGAGTACCCTCATACCCTAATTTCAGCAGTCTGTGAAAAAGCTTAATGCTGTATCATTAGGCCTGTAACTGTCTGTAAGCAGGCCAAAGAGTGCTACAACATCTTTATTATCATGCAACAATTCTTCTAGTGTATCACATAGACAGTTGAGTAAATGTTATGTTTTCTTTTTCTTTCAGACTGTGAAATGTGATCTTCCGTTAGTAGGAGCTGTCTACAAAAGACAACTTTCAAATTCAATTTTAATTTAAATTCATGATTGATCAGGCATGATTGAATAGATTTTTAGCAATGTATGTAATATAATTAGATTCACAAAGCAACACGTTCAAAATGACCATAATCTTATGTGATGAATCTCGTGCTTACACCGTACGAAACATAATTATGCTGTATATTAAATAGCTGAAAGCCCGGAGAACGTTCCACCCCTTCGTCGTAGGCCTACTACCTATTTTCCACACACATATATGACCCCGATAGAAATTTCTTCAGCAACCTTTGAAAACTGTTTAACTAGTGATTTATTGACATACTGATAAATAAATATATTTCGATGAAAGTTGCGAAATTATATGTATACAGTAGATGTTGTACTGTATCTAGAATATATAAGAGGGGTTCAGTGACAGACTATGGCAAGTTAAACTGCTAAACAGGTGCGGTACTTTATCAGCCATGAAGTTATACTAATGTCAATTCTGAAATTGAAAATGACGGTTTTATATCTCTTTTTCCTCAGATAAGTGTATGAATTGTTTGGTTAGTGCATGTATGTGATATTATTTGAATGTGTTTTGGAGCTATTCTGAGTGACCAAAACAGCGAATTTGAAACAGGAAGTGATCCGTCACAAAGATTTTAACAGTTAGGTAATTTATTAAATTGCTGTCGTTATTATGACAACTTGAAAATGAAATTCGTATCTATGGGTCGTTGATTGTAGAAATTCTTTGGTTCAAGCGCCTAATTCTTCTAGTTTTATGATACATATCAAGATCAATACAGCTAAATATCAAAGTCACGTAAACAGAAGACATGGCAATGAAGCAATCTGCATTGAGAACAGTAAATATAAATTTTTGTTTCTAATGGTCACTTATTTGAAAGTCTTCAGGTAAACGGGTCCCTAACATGGACACATTATGATTGCATACAGATTACCTAAGAGAAATTAAGAACGATGACACTAGTAATGAAATGCAAGTGAACTTGAACATATATAACTATTCATTTTTAATAACTCGGGAAGCAGAGTAAACCTCCTTGACACCCACTCATGTGGGACAAAGAGACGACAAGGCTAATGTGAGTATCCTGGTCAAACTGCTTTACATTTCGACATTTAGCGATTTTCGTGCTTCAAACAAATACGGATATTTGAAAGTGATGACATTACAATAGCCTGCCCGAATCTAAGTACAGCGAAACCTGTTAAGTTAACCACCTCATATTTCGGCCAACCTTACTATGTTGACCACGTCGATAGTAATCAAAATGTGTCTTATGCTGTATGTTGACCCCAACAATTTATTCCAAGATGGTCAACCTAAACAAGTTTCACTGTAATTACATATTTGTTTTTAGGCTCATGGTCAGACAGATTCAAAAGAAAATAATGACACTGCTCGTGACGTGGTACATTTCCTTATTGTTTCATAATTGTTATCTCCAAGAATTCAAAACCTACGCACTAACTGTGGTTTATTATTTTTATTAAGAAATTGTTGAGACGAATTCAAGTTGAGGGCTTACTTCCCTCCTTAGACCATGCTGAGATAGCTTTACAACTGATGGATGAAGGACATGCAAAAAATGACGTTTACTCGGTGATTCGTGAAGATCAACCGATAGACATTACCAGAATTATGATTGACACCATTGCAAGAGTTCGCAAGGAAGAACAACTGGTAAAAAAGCTATGATTTTATAATAAGCAATGTAATATAGTATAACTTATTTTATTTCAAATGTTGATTAAACACGAAAGGTAGTAAGAAAGCATGTTCGGAGATTATTAGCTGAACAGAGATTGCAGAATCCAGAACAAGCAGAACTTGCAGCTAAGCTGTTGATTGAAGATTTTGACGAAGCTGCTGCCATTTTGGCAGCGCAAGTGTGTGAGGACACAGATTCAGCAACGGACTATTTAAAACATAATGTGCCTAGTGATGTAAGGATCACAAACAGAAATGAAGAAGAGGTTATTTCCCTTTTTTTTTAAGTAGCTACGTTTTAGTGTATCTCTACATTCAAAAAATGGACCAATGTACATTTCACATATAGACAAACATTGAAGATCAGATTGATGATGTGGAGGCTCAAAAGAAGCCACCTGCAAAAAAGGCTGCTTTGGTATTGGAATTGCTGAATATGGGTGTAGTAGAAAATGAAGCTGTCATTGCTGCCCAGTATTGCACCACTGCAGAGGAAGCAATGGCATTTCTTGCATCTGAATGTGAAGTTTGCTTTGAACATTTTACACCAAAAAAGGTAAATTATATTTCAATGATGCTACAGAAAAACCTCTCCTCAACAATCCTTTGATATGTCAATTAAAATTAAGCATTTATGTACAAAATAGGTTTTATTTTATGTAAATGTAGTCTTTTGCCATGCTTTGTTGTGAACATCGTTTTTGTCAGAATTGTGCTAGAACATACTTCACGATAAGAATCATGGATTACTTGAACTTGAGCGTTGGCTGTCCAGTGTGCCAAAAACCAGAAGTAGAAGAAATGAAGAAAACAGATTATATCAATCACCTTGAAAATCAAGTAGCGTTTCTTGTATAATTTCCTGTTTTATCTTAAGTGACACATTAATTAAGATGTTTTCTTGAATTGATTTAATCAGCTGAAACCAATTTTATCGAACGATATAATGCAAGTACTTGAAAATAAAATTTTAAATATGAGCCTTAAAGACCTTCCTGATTTTAAGTGGTGTCGTAAGGTGAGTCAATTTTACACTTTGAGTTCAATATATTGATTTGTAATGATATAACGCACGTGTTGTTTAAATTTATAGTGTAATAATGGATTTGTAGTTGACCCTCAAGACAGAAAAGTATCATGCAATCAGTGCCATTATGACTTCTGCGCTCATTGTGGAAAAGAGGTAATTTTCAATCATTTATGTTAATTTCATTATTGTTTTCGACTCATTGTTGTTATCAACTAGTAGTGCGTACTACCAACTTAGTCCGCACTTAATGGTTTCCGGTGTAAAACAAGGGTATGCTACGGGGGAGAACTCATTCATACTAATATTCCTCAACTAATCCTGAACACCCGAATCACGTTAATTTGGATTTAACAATGGCCGAGTTAAAAATAGTGATCATAGACTAATCTTCGTTGTGCACGCGCGTGTCTGTTCTTGTAATATTTCTTCCGGGGAATCAATTTTATTAGTACAATTTGCGACTGATCAGGGGCGGATCCGCCGATTAGACAATGTCCTATCTTCAGTGGTTTAGCCATCTACAGATTGGACTGGCAGCATAGAAATGGGGATACCAATGTAAAATGTCTCATCAGTTGCGCCCCATTGAGACACTGAGTGGGAGCAATTGCTGCTTTGCTCCCCCCCCTCTGGGTCCGCCCCTGCGACTGATAGAAATAATATTTAAAACATGTTTTCCCTTGTGCATTTTTGTTTGTTTAATCCATAGTGGCTGCCACAACACGATGGTGTTTCTTGCGAGAAATTTTCAGAGTGGTACGAAAGTGATCAAATTAGGAACCCGGAAGGTCCAATGAGCAAATTTTTACAGGAAAATGGACTAAGTAAGTGTTAAGTCAGAAAGTTGATTGATAGTGTAGTCTAAAATTCATACTTAATGTTAAATGCGTAAGTTTAATTTCCTGACATTTTTATTGATTGTGTTTAATATCCAAATTGGTCATTATTGTTTTAGGATGTCCAAAGTGCAGAGAATTATTCGAACTGGCCAGAGGAGGGTGTATGCATTTTAAATGCCCAAAGTGCTGTTTTGAGTTTTGTTCGGGTTGTGGGAATGAATTTCGCAAAGGAACTGTAAGTTTAAATTTTTAATTATAATATTTTATCAACCTGAATACTGTGCTGTGTATTACAACAGTCAAGTTTTGACTGAATGTCTTGTTTAGTTATGCAGCTTTGCAGAAGATTGTGCCAGCAAAGGTTTGCATGCGCATCATTCAAGACGATGCTTATATTATCTGCGAGATAAATTTCCTGAAGATTTGATTAAAGTTTTAGAGGTTTGTTTGGCCATCATTGTGCACGGCCGATTATTTTTCTTGATCGTCAAAACGTATTTCATATTCTCAAGGATAAAGGAATTGATTATGGAACGAAAACTGCTAATGACCCCTACCAACAAGACAAAAATCATGGTTGCACGGTTAACGTACAAAAAGAAATTAGTGACGGACCTACGAAGACGTTAAATGACGAAGAATGTGGTGAAAATGTGGATCAGTTATCTAGTGTAATGTGCAGGCACGTATTTTTTCTTTTCAAATCGTGGTGGTATTTTACAAATATTCATCTGAAGATTTTTTTAAACAGGAAGCACTTTATCGAATACTTAGTTGGATTAATTAACACAAATTTATTGGATCCAATAACTATTTTGGACATTGGAGAACTTGAAGCGGAATTGAAACGGAATAAAAAGCATTTGCCACCGAAAACTGATGATCCTGGAAAATATCGCCAAGATCTCATCGAGGTGAAGCTGCAATATTTTATAAATCCTGTGGGCTGCATGTATAAAACTCGCCTCGGTGGTGTAGGGGGTAGCGTGCTCGGTTTGCTGAGTCAACAGTTTCAAGTTCGATACTTGATCGAGAGACAGAGGCCTCGAGTGTGCCTTCCTTCGAAGCCGATAGTTCAATTTGATCGCAAGTCATGGTATTATTAAGAAGTTTCATAGTGGTGAAAGTGAGATCTGTAGAGGAAGGGTACTGGATTTTATCAAGTCAACAGCACGACAAATTCAGTCTCTTATTGGTTTCCAACTTCTTCGTGCGAGGTGTGGATAAATATCGTATTCCTTCTGCACTAATAGCCACATAAGTCCAGGATTACTTGTAATTGTTTGAATGCCAATGAAAGCCAACGTTCAAACCCTCCTGTAAGGTGTCATATTGTTCAGTTGACTTTTTAGAGGAGATTTTTTATTGTGATACGCAGTGCTGGATTTACCACTAGGCTAAGTAGGCGGAAGCCTAGGGCTTCAACATTTAGTGGGCTTCAAAACTTAAGAAAAGGGCCTCAAAATTGAAATCGCCTGGGACCTCTCAATATCTAAATCTGGCACTAATGATATGAATTCCGAATATTGCATGTGTGGCAATCTTTTGAACTTGTGTTTTTATTTTCAGCTCATTTTGAAGGAAATACCATTATCAAGCAAGTAAAACATGGCATGCCGATGAAAAAAAAGCCTATAACTTGAAATATACGAAATGTATATTGATATACAGTATATTAGAAATGTCATAAAAAGATCACATCGGCATATGAGACTGATTCGCATCAATTTATTTATACCTTTAGGTAACATAATAAAAATTGAAACCTACCAAGGCTGAACTTTGACTCAGAAAGCGGAAAAATGAACATTACGTGTCACGAGGAGTTGTCCATTTCAAAAATCACTCAACAATTGGTTTCCCAAATGGTTATCGGTCAAAACTCCAATCCTTTAGGTTGCAGTTTATAGTCTTCATACTAAATGGTTGTGTTTCTAGGACTATCAGAATAATAAGGCCCGAATTACATTTTAACATTTACGCTCTTCAATGCATTTGCAAATCAAGCAAAAAAATTTTTATGAAATATCTGCTAAAAATAAGAAAATACAGCTACAGTAATTTATTATACTGGATGTGTATTTGGGCTTTACTCTCTGAAACTGAAAAGCCAGTAAACAAATAGGAACGTCAAGAATGAAAGTACAGTATTTGAACAATTCTTAACAGCTTTTTATTGAATATGCACATTTAACTGTAAGCAACGCGTGAAGATAACCTCTTCCTAGATACTTAGTGAGGTTAGTTTCAATCTTATTTACACTCGTGGCAAAATAGTACATGTTGTGATAGTGGGAAAAAAATACTATATAATATTGTGATAGGTACTGTGTTTTTTCACGTGTCACGTATTCTAACAAAACTACATTTAGCATCAAGGGTTAGGCGCTGTTGAACTCTGTTATTACATTGCCACTTTATCAATTGTTCTGCCCTACCGCTGACAAATTCCTGTATTGGTGCTTCGTAAAACACAAGGTAACTTTTATCAGATTAGTTTTTTCGATAAGTCAGTGTTATCTAATACAAAATTTCACGTTCAATATCTAGAAGGCGATTATGGCAGCATGTCTAACGCAAAGCGTCAAAAGAAATAAGTCGTCTTGATTACTATTTCAGATGAGTTCCTCCAACGAAACTCAGGATCCGGAAGACATTTGGAGTAAGATACTTTTTACAATTAATATTCTACCTAGCAGTACTGCTACCTAGCTACTAGATGATCGAGTTTAATAAACCTCGTGATTACTGAGGAGGTAATTACGCATATTCGGGAGTTAAAAGCCTCAGAATTTTCTTTCTGGAAATGATGGAACATCGGTTATAGGAATTTTGCATCCTCTTTGTCATGGTGGATTAAACTTAACAGTCGAAAAGCTGTTTCAGGACGGAAATAGGGCACATCCATGTATCGTAATCTTACGGCTTTTTCCAGACGGGAGTTGTCCCGTTTTTAATAAAGATAAATGTCTGTGCTGAACTTCGACAGCTTTGGACAATACGTAGGAATTCTTATTCAAGAGTTCATCTAAGTGTATTACATCTTGAAAATTTTAATAAACTTAAAATATATCAAATCGGTCCTTTGGTTCAGTAGTAACGAGGCGACTGAAAGGGTTGATGCATTTGGTCAGCAGTCAAGAAAAGCTACTGCCCACTGTTTCGCCCATACAGTATATTCGTGATGCCATCCTTTCTCTTCTTACTGCCGCTATCAATGTCAGTCTTTGTCTTTATTGTCTATTTTTCCTACTAGGGAATTGTGAAATAATGGCTACTTGACCCCACCATGGTTATTGGAGTTATGTTTATTATTAATGCTTATAGGTGGTACAGTCACAAGTCTCTTAAGTAATCAATTTGAGCAAACGAGGGATGTACCTCAATACTTTACCACCCTTCAGGACGATGATGACGACCCATATACAAAATCGATGGTAAGGCACTCTGTTATGATGTCTTTTGAAATATACAGTTATATACAGAGCCGGCCTTAGGGCAAGGCGGCCGCCTTGGGCCCCGCGCTGGTGAATTAAGCAAAACTTGGTACTGGGGCCCCGCTATCGCCTGCTGCCTTGGGCCTCTCTATCGCTTGCTGCCTTGGGCCCCACAAACTCTAGGGCCGGCCCTGGTTATATAATTGAATTGCCATTTAATGATATTTGCTTCTTTCCACTACTGTTTAGGTTTCCAGAGTAGAGAATTGTGTAGAAATACCTGATTATTTCAGTACAGTAATACTTGAAGATGAAGATGATGATCCCTGCTGTATTTCAGATGTCAACTCTGATAGATTTCAAAATGAAGTGAGAGGAGAATTTGATTTTGTTTAGTAATTTTTCATTGTACAATTTGATAAATTATTTAGGTGGGTGAAAAACTATCATTAATAAAATCTTTACGGGATAAACTTTCTACAGTCTTTTCAGTAAGAAACAGTTTATAGTTAATTCTATGATTCTTGAAGTAATATTTCATTCTGTTAATAAAATATTTAAAATTAGCTGAAAGTGAGACCCTATAGTGGTATAATTGTGGGCACAGAAGTAGAGGAGGAAGAAGAGAAGGAATACGAAGAAGAAGATGAGGAGGAGGTATACCAAGAAGCAGAAGATGATGATGACGTCAACTATGGCCAGTTGTCAACTGGTGAATGGATTTGTACACATTGCACATATTTAAATCAAGGTGATGCACGCATCTGTATCATGTGCTCGAAAACGCGACCAGAAGTCTTAAAAGCTTTGGAATCAAGTGAAAACAATGTGAGAATACTTATATATTTTTAAAATATACACAATCAATTAAATGATGTAATATTTATATTTTAGAGGGATAAGAAAAATTCGGAGGATACACCACCCGATGACAAGTCGTCGAGAAAGCTTTATGACAGTGAGGTCAGTATTGCAAAAAATTTAAAGTGATTCCATATCGTTGATAGTTAGCATGTTACATTGGGAAACTGCTACTGATGTCTCACACTGAGATGGTCTTACAACGAAAAAGTAGGGCAAAACCAATCTTTGGTGAAATCTAAACGTCGGATTGAAGTCATTGCATGCCTTATCTATGAGACCCTTCTCACCAAGTACTTTTTTTTCCCTAAATATTTATATACATTTCAAGGGGGTAAAGAAACTTGTTCGGAAATTGCTAGCTGAAGGCGAGTTACGAAGTCCTGAAGAAGCGAAAATTGCAGCGGTTTTAATAATTGAAGATTTTGACGAAGATCTTGCCATTGCTTCAGCGCAGGAATGTGCTGAACTTAAGACTGCAAGAAAATATTTAGAGACTTTAATAAATCTTATAAATGAAAATGAAGAAAATAAGGTATGGTTTGTTGTTTCTGAAATGCATGAAATCTTACTAAAATAGACTCTTAAGAAGCAATGTAAATTTAAATAATGCTTGCAGGAATTGTTTCATACGCTGGTGTCAAGTGGATCATTGTCATCTAAAAGAAAGGCTGCATTGGCAATACAATTGATGAATACAGGTGTCGGAAAAGAGTTAGCAGTTAGTGCTGCACAGCAGTGCGACACATTCGATGCAGCTATAACGTTCTCTTCATCAGTTTGTGAACTTTGCAATGGGAATTTTCCCCCAAATGAGGTAATCCTGGTCAAGGTTACTACAGTAACCTTGATACTGGTGTACCATATGAGTAACCCCTTTTTTCACCAATGGTCTAGTACAGCGATTCTCAACCTTTTCTTCGTCACGGTACACAAACGCCAAAGAAAATGTATAAGTTGTAACCTAACCCTATGCAAAAACTCGCCTCGGTGGCGCAATGGGTAGCACGCTCCGTAACTGCTTCAGTAGTTTCTGGTTCGATATTTGACCGAGGTGGGTTGGCTTTTTCCGGACGAAGGAGAAGCCCTGACTCTGAGTGCGCCTTCTTTCAGATGAGAAGTAAAAGCGAGGTCCCGTGTGGTGTATAATGGCATCTGCACGTAAAAGAACCCTCTCTATTATGGAACGGGTGGAGGAATCAAAATTTCCAGGTGTAGAAGCTCGTCCCCTGGATTTGGTGGAATGTCCCAACGAACAGTAGAAAGACGATACATAGCATAGGGGTTGCAGCTTTGGTCGGCAACCGTGAGAAAACACTGTGCAATATATCGCCCTTGTGTCCACTCAGAGGTACAAGATGGGTACCCGACCCTGCCATAGGCGGGAAGAGGGTTAGAAGTTACTTGTAACCTAGACCCATGCATACATCAAGCGGGTGACTAGTAGACCAAACTCCTGCATAGCTTTGTTAGCCAGTAGTGAGAACTGTAATATTCATGCCCATTGGTACAGCCAGTCCCTCCTAGGAAGGCAGAACCGATTGAACTACTGGTCTGACGTCACTTATGTATGGGTATTCACAGTAGCGGCACATTTCGTAAAGTTTTTGGCGCACTAAAGTGCCACGGCACAGTGGTTGAGAATCGCTGGTCTAGTAAAACAGTTTGTATTAAGCTTGATCATTTCATATCTGATATTAGGCCTTTGCCATGTTGTATTGTGAAGATAAGTTCTGTCAGGACTGCGCTACACAGTACTTCACTATACAAATCAGGGAGCACATGGACTTAAATCTCGCTTGTCCAATTTGTCAAAAACCGGAACATGGAGGAACCGAAGACATGAATTATATTAACTTTTTACAAAATCAAGTAAACTTTTCTATACAGTTAGTTAATTATTTAAAAATATATTCTGTTAATTACCTGTGTTTCTTTCATTATTTTAATCAGCTAAGATCACTTTTAGATGAAGATGTAATTCAACTTCTGGAAACTAAAATTATGGATATAGCTCTTGGCCAAATTACAAACTTTCTATGGTGTCGGAAAGTAAATGAATTTTATCTTTATTTTGCCTCAAATTTTATTATGTTTCTGCAATTTTTGAAGTTTGTCGTCTATCAATTTCTAGTGTAATAATGGGTTTGTTGTGGACCCTGAAGACCGAAAAGTGGCATGTAATCATTGCAAGCATGAAATCTGCGCTCACTGTAGGATGGAGGTGAGGCTTAATTAATTTCAATTTGTGAGAACAACAGATGATTAACCATATAAGCAGTGTGTTGCCGAAATCTTCTTGTTGCACATCGCCTTTCCTGTGTGGGTCCTGGGGTGAAAGTTATCCAACTTTTCAGTTCTCAAAACTTCCTGTCGGAGCCACAAATGATAACCTTTCTCCTAACAGACTGCATCCTCAAACGTCGTTGAGTTCAACCACCTCAAATGTCCCCATTACTCTTGTTGTGCTCAGGCCACCTGCGCGATAGATGTAATCAAAGTCGAAGCAAACCATAATTCCATAGTATGTTGCACCAACAGGTTGAGGAGTCGATCAAGCAGCCATAGCGGGTCGAACCTTGTGGAGGCTGCTCTCGGGTGAGAGGGAGGTAGGAGTGGGTGATGTAGGAGAGGGGAAATTAGCAACACCCGATGTTCAACCAACCACCCATGAGCGGTGCATTACGTTGGATCACTGAAGTTAAGCAACGCAACCCCAGTTAGTACTGACATGGGAAAACTGGGTATTGCTAATACCCAAAAATAGTCGCATTAGTGTAGTGTCTGTGCAGTTTCTACATAAGAACTACACTGTGGTCGGGGCTCTAATGACCTTGTAGTTGAAGGGCCCTAAAACACCGACAAACAACAACAGCCAACCACCCATGTCGATGCTAACTTGGGCTGCGTTGCTTAAATTCAGTGATCTGACGAGAACTGGTGCGTCCAGCGCAACTGAGCCGCTCAACAGGGACATTCAAGGGATTAGCAAAACAGTCCTATTAGGTCCCCTGAGTGTGTCGTGTGTTTGACAGATGATTAATTATAAAGAAGTAGGGTGCTTTGTAGTCAGTCAAGTGTCTATTTCCGCGGCTTAGTGAGTCCATGGTTGCAGGATTGATTCTGACTTCTTTCCGTACACTTTCGTCAGATTCGAAGTAAAGTATGTACGATGTAACTTTCTACATTGAGTAAAATTCCCAGGATAAGGCAAGGCGCAAAATGAGGCCGCAGGGTGACGCAGCGTAACGCAGCCCTGCGAAATTCTGCTAGCAGGCAATCACCGCACATTGAATCGCAGTTTTTCAACATACTGGTTTGCAATTTGCGTCAACTAAAATGGTTTTCAACGTAACAGTGATTACCTGCTAGCAGAATTTCGCAGGGCTGCGTCACACTGCGTCACCCTGCGGCCTCATTTTGCGCCTTGCCTAAGAGTTCGTCCCTCGAGATGTGTCACAGCGAATAAAATAACCGTGCAATTGTTTGTTTGTTGGCGTGTTAGGGCCCTTCAACTACAACGTCATTAGAGCCCTGTCCACAGTGTAGTTCTTATGCAGAGACTGCACAGACACTACACAAATGCGACGCTTTTTGGGTATTAGCAGTACCCAGTTTTCCCAAGCGGCCACCCATGTCAGTATTAGCTGGGGTTGTGGTTCTTAACTTCAGTGATCAGACGAGAACTGGTGTGTCCAAAACGTGCAATGAATAGGCTCTAAGCAAAGAGACGGTTCCACCTTCGATCCCACTTGCACAAATAGAGAAGTGAAGTATGTGACAAACGTTTTCAGGCTGGTTGTTGTTTGTTTGTTGTTGTTTAAGGTCCCGTCAACTACAAGGTCATTAGAGACCCGTCCACTGCATAGTTCTAGTGCATAGACTGCACAGACCCCTACACCAATGCGACGATTATTGGGTATTAGCAGTACCCAGCTTCCCCGAGCGACCACCCATGTCAGTACTAACTGGGCTTGCGTTGCTTAACTTCAGTGATCAGACGAGAACTGGTGTGTCCAACGCAACTCGCCGCTCCCCTCAGGCTGGTGCTGGGGGGTAATTGCGGTCAGTGCATCGCATGAAAAAGCCTTTTTTTGGTTTCAAAGAATAGCAAAAAGGAATTTAGATGAGCACAGAAGCGCCTGAAAAGTGAAATTGGAATTCATTCAGGGATCCATTTTGATATGTCATTAATTTTTATGACTTAGTGGCTGCCACAACACGAGTCCACTTCCTGTGAAGAATTTATGCGGTGGTGCGAAGATAATAAAACTGAAAAAGCAACGGATTTCATCAATAATTTATTAAATGAGAATGGAATTGGTTAGTAGTAATAGCAGTGTCGCATCGAAGCCCTAAAATTATACGAATGTAATGATTTAATCATTTGATGAAATTTCGTTTGGTCTAGAATGTCCAAATTGTAATATAAAATTTGAATTGGCTAAAGGAGGATGTATGCATTTTAGTTGCCCGAAATGCAATTTTCAATTTTGCTCCGGATGTGGACAAGAATTTATCAGAGGGGCAGTGAGTATCAGTCGTTATTTTACATTACATGAGCTTTTTTTTATGGATATTCTGTATTAAGTGATAGGGAGCATCCATGTTAAAAACACTTTTTTTGCTCACCTGTTTCACCTGTTGCCATGTTTGCCTACGTCTACCTCGACCCCCATTATCAGGGCCTGACTAAAGAATAGTAATGCATACCCGCGGACAAATTACTTGGAAGCTCCTTTTAGTCGTTTAAATGTGATTATTATGAAATAATCACACCAGCGATTGTTAGCAGTTTAGGCTGACAACCCGTAGCGTAGCTCAAAAGCAGTTGGCACTCTAGGTGAGTGCTCGGTCAGCCCGCGCGTTAATCCAGTCCTGCCTGATATTGTGCTATCTTCAGTTGTGCATAAATGCTAATTATCCAAAAATTATGTTAGTTATGCAAGATTGCAGAGGGATGTGCCAATAAAGGTCTTCATGCTCACCATTCAAGAAGATGTCTTTATTATCTGAGAGATAAATCTCCTGAAGATTTGATTCAAATTTTAAAGGTTTGATTTTCAGAAAGAAAAGGCTTTTGTTTTATTCTACTACACTGACTTGACAATTTGTCTAGGAAAAAAATATAGATTACAGCATGAAATCAGAGCATACCAAAGATAATGGTTGCGCAGTTCTTTTGCAAAAAGAGATTACTGGAAATGGAGGAAAATTAATTGATGAACAATGTGGCGAGGACATAGATCAGTTGTCTGGTGTGTTATGCAGGTGAGAATTTTGTGAAATGCTTTCATTTAATTCAATCCGTCCTTATCATAGCTGGAAGTAGAAGATTAGTACTGTAGAGGAAGAAAAATGACAAATATTTCATTACAAATCTTTTTTTTAACAGAAAACACTTTATTGAATATTTGGTTGGATTAATTAATAAAAATTTATTGGATCCAATAAATATTCTTGAAACTGGCGAACTTGAAGCAGAATTGAAACGGAATAAAAAACAAGTGCCATTGAAAATAAATGATGATGCCAAATATCGTCAAGATCTGGTCCAGGTGAGTTCATATCCTACGTAACTTTCTGTATGTTTTCCAAAGCAATTCCTTGTTCATGTTTGACTGCCTATTAATGTCTCGTTACCCATCATCTTACCGGGATCTCGCCTATGGCAGGGTTTGGTGTGCGAGTTTTTGCCCTCCACTATTTTGAATTTCAATTAGATTTCTGTCCACTTCAGGGACTGCCATGTCCTGCATTCTACTTGTGACAATTCCCTAGGCAGATCTTCCTCCCCCTTCTTTTGATATGCCTATAGTACATCAGGCTACTTTCTGTCATCTGTGATGTCTGTTTTATACTAGGTATCTATTCTGACTCTTATCTGCCCACGTCACCCCATATATATGGCATATTCAATCATTCCTAGAATACCCATCTCAGCTATTTCGTCATTACTTTGGGTAACTCATCCTAGGTATTTGATATCCTGTAACCTCATCCCCTCCTATTCTCCACAGAATGCGTTCTCTTCTTTCCGACTCACGTTTCAATTGTTTTATCCTGTTATCCTTGCTTTCCTGGGGCCTGCAAATAGCATATACCGGAATACCCATTCTCCTTCGCCAGTCCGCAATGCATCTATGATCAAAATGAACAGACAGCAGGGTCCGCTCTAAAAGGGGGGGAAACCCGGGAATTTGTCCGGGGCGCCATTTTGCCTGTAAGTGTGAGAACAGAGCGCTGCTTCAAGAGACCGCAATTTGTCCTTTTATCCGGGGCGGCAATTTGTCTTTTTGTCCAGGGCGGCATAAGTGCTAGAGCAGGCACTGCAGGCAGAGACTCCATAATGAACCGTAGTGTACCCCAAACATTATAGGGGATTCACATTATTTTCCCATGTCTTAACTCAACTTAGAGCTCCATCATACATGTCCTGAATTAGTCTGACGTAGCTTCGTTGGATCCCCGTCTTAAGCATTTTGTCTACATGCTAATGTAAAACACTATTGTGATTCGTGTAAAATACATTTTGATTGTGGCTTCAGTTTTGTCAGTTTAGAAGATTTTTAAAATTTACCGTAAAATTTTTATTTTCAGCTAATTTTGAAGGAACTTCCTTTACCAGCCATGTAATATAAATTTATTTAGATAATAATAAACTAAGCGTGAAGCATATTTCATATAAAAATAACTTTTACGCACTGAAGTAGAGTTAATTAATTTTTATATCATATTCTTTATGATTTCCTATGTCACCAGTCAAACCCCTTTATTTGCTATACTATTTTAATTTGTACATTATTCAGTCCGTATTGCCGTCTTGTCAGTCATTGGTTGGCCTTCTAATTTCAGTGTAAATTCAGGAATGTCAAGTTGGTAAGTTATTTCAAGCGTTTTGTAGAGTATTAAATTGTTAAATAACGGAATTGGGGAATAGCAACATTAACTTTATTATTAAACAAGTTTTCACATGCATGTAAATGCTAGTATAATTCATGCGAAAAAGAAATGAAACATTAAGTAAGTGAGTATTAATTCCAAATCAATCCTAATGTGGAAGTCCCTAACGGAATACTGTATCTGTGATCGCAATAAACTGGTGATTGATAGGACATTGCTTCCAAAGACTCTGTTATCACTTTTGGAGCTATGTTTTTTTTCTCATTTGCCAAAAGCATTGCATAAAGTTGCTCAGACGTGTCGTTATATACAATTCCGTCCCATACTAGAGTTTCTTCCTTATTCTCATTTGCATCATTAAGTATCTGCATGCCATTAGTTTCATAGACGACGTTTTCATTGTCTACACAAAACATTTTGGGTTGCTTTAAATGCCAGCTCCGTTATTTGTAGTAAACTATAATTTCAAAGCTCTAAATATCATGTGTTCCTTAGTATCGATTTGTACCTTGAATTTCTTGTATGGTAACTTGACCTGTGCTTCCTAAACAAGTTATCTCGCTATTTTCCGATGGCACATCGTTTGAAGCTTGCAATGAGTTATATTTGCTGCTTGTTTCTTCAAGCCATTTGGAGTAATCCCAGTTTTCTTGAACTTTGCCATCAGCTTCTACAACACATCGTAGCAATTAAATATAAAATAATACTAAGAACATGTTACCTGTATCCTATTTAACCTTATAGGGCCAATTTACAAATTAATGTGAATGTAACGTGTAACCTGTTGGTTTCATATCTTGCATGATGTTATCTACTGCTTCAACAGTTTCATTTTTGACTGTGGCTTCTTTATCTTTGTAAGCTTGAAAATCAAACTTTACAGAAACTTTTTCTAAAGCACTAGTTAAGGCCATCTGTAAAACATCGTTAAGTTGTTATACAATTTGAATAATTATTCGAAACTAAATGGGATTGTAACTTTATGGAATATCCCACAAGTAGGCCGATTAATAATGCTTTGAAAATGACTTCCTTGGTGCTTTAATAAACTCATTAAAGCTCCTAATAGGAAGTTACCGTATTAGGCTTTCTACGAAATTATGGAATAAAATAGTATCCCGATCCATTACTTTTACCTGACAAGCATTCACTCTGTTCAAAGGCTTTTGTCTGTTGGAAGTACAATTACGGGTTTTAGTTCGAACTCTTGCACTATCTGTTTTCCTCACAATTTTCGCTAGGAGATCGTAACGGCCACGTATAAAATTTACGTGAAAGAATTCGTGCACATTGATATTTGGTGTATCAAATGGTTCTTTTGGATGCATGTGACTTTTAACTTTACGAAAACCATACAAATTAAGTTGACGAATGAAACTTTGCAAGCGTGTTGTTTTGAACGGATTCGAAGTCGCGTTCAAGTATTCGTGTTGGAAATCTTTATAATCTATAAGGAAAGAATTTCCATTTCTATTCCATTTAATAGCATTTGTCTTGCTTTCGTTTACTAATTTCCAAAGCTTTTGGGGAAATCGAAGGGATATATAAACTTCATGGAAGGCAAACATTGTGTTCTATGGATTTATAATATTTCGTTTCGAACGACGGTTACAATTCCTTTAGAATTCAGCTCGTGCTTTAAAGACCGTGCTCATCTTTTAGAACAGCACGTGAGGTGTTCTTCTTGTTACTGAAACGCCCGCCAGGTTGTGCAAGTCGCGCTAACTTTTCAATGGCGGCCAGTCGTTCTAGATTCAACTTAGATCACATTTAGTACTTCGTCGTTGCTTCATAACTGAATCAATTTTGAAGTTTACTAACCTGTTTTTATTTCCACGTACAGGTAATATATTTTATTATTAGAATACTTTATTGAGAAATATCGACATGTAGTTGTGGACAACGTACAGCATACACGAACAAATTTCAATCGTATGCTGTGTAATGTACTGTAGTGGTAAAGTAACAGAATAAGGCAGTTGCGTAACAAATGTCAGGGGCCCCGTCCCTTGGTATAGCTAAGTATAAATATATATCATTTTGAATGCAGAAAGACAGTCTCTAAAGCATTTCAGTCTAAAACTACAGATCTGTCACAAGTATTGAGCTTAATTCTTTCAGGGCCTTGCCAAGGATCTTACCTTGTGTTGTTACGCCACTGGAATATAACTCAACTTGGCTAAATTTCAGCAAACCTCTGATCCTACGAGGAAGCACTACTGTGTATGAATTCCGTCATGTAATTTCCCGATGAATTGGTGTTAGAATTAAAAGATGTGCATTCCATTGAATACAGGAGTGAGTGCATTCTGTTGAATAAAGGTTAGGATATTAGAGCCGCTTAATATGAGAATGTTAAGACGTATATCAGTGATCATTAATTACTTACCTTCTTACACGTAAGCATATGCATCTTATTCAGTAAGTTACATCATTCTTATTGCTATCAGAGTACAGACCTGTTTCTGATTTAATCATGTAGAGTAGTTGAGTTGATTTCTTTCTAAGGTGTGAAAAGATAAATGAGAACCGGATGTTGCCTTTTTCGTGAGATGTGTTTAGCTTGTGTCCTGCCAACTGCTTTCTCTAATTTCAACGCTTTGTATTGAAATTGATCATTAAATATTCTTGCTAATTTAGTTATTGAACTATATTTCGTTATAGACTTTAATTTTGCACTAGGACTCACAAGCAATACATATTCTATGTTGTTTAAACGCCAGTGAAGTTGTTACAAAATATAGCCTTTCAGAGAAAGTTCACATTTTAGTTGTCTTTTATTGGAATCTCGATTCACGACCTCAAGTAATACTGAGGAATATGAGAAATTTTTCACGAGAAGCTTCCTGGGAAGCCTCCCACCTCAACCCACGTCAACCTGGAAAAAATAGTAAGAATTGAGATGGAAATTTTGCTGTGAGCCACTTAAGAATATTGAGCTAAGTTTGCCACTTCATCCTTTCTTGCGGAGCAATTTCAAGATTGTACGCGTTTTACTGATGTTTATAGCCACTGTTTGATCGTATGCAATGTTTAGTAACCTGGTTATTTCAGAATCTTTTAGCTACTCGTCATCTTCTTCTAAACGCAAAAACTCGTCAAAATTTGCATGTGATTTATGAAGGTCATAGAGTTCATCATCCGTTTTGAAACAAACCGTGCACCTGTAATTGAACTCGTTATTCCATGAAGTGCAATACTTGCATTGCCACTCATCCGAATGATTGTCTTTTACTTTCTTTTCAAAGTCATTTTCATCACATTTTTCTGCAGGAATAATCGGACGTAGGTTGTCGTTGGATTTACCACAAATTCGGCACACGTAATGGTCACAACCATTCCATGAAGTACAATAATTACATTGCCATTCTTCTGTAAAAAATTCTTTCTCCTTGTCGCTTTCAATGTTAGCAGATTCCAGAGCTGTTTGAGAATTAATCATACATTTTAAAACCAACAGATTTGTAAGGAGATGAGAGTGAAATTGATTTGAAACTCCTCCTTCTTACCTTTCGTTAAGTATATTTGTCCATTGTTTTTGTCATCTGCAAGATGAGGCTGTGGTCTGCCCCCTATTTTCTTTTCAGGCTGTGCACTAGCCAGGTAATGGAACCCTACATTGTCCCCTGTACCACCTGTAAGTGGTTTATCTTTTTTCAAATAGAATTCACGCAGAAATTAATTATGTAGTATGAGGGTCCAACATTACCTATGTCCTCTGGAGGCTTATAAGATTCGTCTTTATGTGGTGGACTTGATAACATTGTTTTAATTTTGCTAAACCATCCTGTTCTCAACTGTTCAGGTTCTTCTTGCGCCATTTTAACGTTATCGTACTTTTTACTGGCATTAATAGTCGCTTTTTCATCGTAAGCGTTAGCTATTGACCTGGCTGCTTTTTTGGCTCTTTCGGCATTCGTCTGCAACCCATTAGCTTGTAAACTCTGATAAATATCCAGCAAGAACACCAATTGAAAACGTCAGAAGGACTATTAAAAACAGTGTAAAGAGCTATTTCAAAAGTTCTAAATGTATGGTAGTAAATAAGGATTACTAGCTGAGAGTGTGTGATGTGCACAAAGTAATTTATATTTAATATTAAAAATAAAATAACAATTTCTTACTTTTTTTAGATTTTACCTATTTATAATGTAAAATCACAGCTGATATTGTTTGAAAATATGAAATTATTTTTGTTTAGAACTTTTGGGGGTCAACATCCCCTACACCTACCGCCTCCTTTCCCATGAGCAGCCTCCTTAGGGTTTGGTCTAATAACCCTTTCCCCGCCAATGGCAGGGTTGAGTGACACTGTTTTGTAGCTGGCTTCCCACCTAATTCTGCAAGCCCTATGCTAATTTATCGTAGACCTATTTATTCTTCCACAGACGCCGGGGGCACCTCCTCGTTGTACGGAATGAGGATTTTTTTATTATTCAAGTAACATAGCATACTCACCACCTGGTGTCGAGTTGGTGGAGTGCCCAAACAAACAGTAGACCGATGATAAATAAACATAGGGGTTACAGCTGTTGTCGGCAGCCGGACTAATCAGAGGGACTAGTTGGGTACCCCACCTGCCATAGGTGGGAAAATGGTTAAAAGTTGCTTTTGCAAGTGATATAGTATACACCCACTGGGCCGTGACTTTACTTCTCATCCCGATGAATGCGCACCGCAACTTCTCTCTCACCCGGAAGAAGCAGCCCACCTTGATCCCCCAGCATCGAACGTAGTACTACTGACGCAGTAGTTCAGTACTCCACCTCTACGCCACTATGGCAGGTATTTGAGATGAAGGTAACAAATCCCTGACACCTACACAGGACACCTAATTTTGTAATAACGTAAGACTTAACTAGGCCCTATGTAAGAAAGAGTAACGTACTTTTTCTTCGTCGTTTGAAATTAGCTCCTGACTTTCAAGTGCAGCTGGCATCGAACTCTGATTGGCATTTTCACGTTGCTTCTGACTTTTGGTTGCAGTTGGACAACTAATTCCTTGAAGAGTTGATTTTTCATAAAATGTTACAATGGTTGGTGCCGCAGCCTTTGTATCTTTGCGGACAGCCCCAGTGTGTTTACTAGGTACCTAGTATTAAGGAATAATTTTAAAATAATGCTGTCGTCGCTATGCAAACCGGTGCTATATTCACTTTTTGCAAAATCGAAGTTAAATACTTTTCAAAAATACTGTATAGTAGATATAACAACTTTGGCATACCCGCTAACGCGTTATAGTTCTGTACAACACCCTATAAGTTCTCGGGAACAATATCAAGGAAATATGTTGGCAGGGAATCCTATAATGTAATTTTTGAATTGCCTGTAACTCTTCTGTCTAGACCAGGGTCGACTCAAGTTTGTTTTTCAGGCCTTCATCCGCAGCCCCAAACTTTCAAAATTCTACGATCATTGGATGATAGAATTGTTGATGTTTCAGAGACATTTTGATAGGGAAAGTAAGTTATTTAGAATAAATTATTTCTTCGTTCTTTTGTCATTAGCAGTACCCAGGTCCAGGAAATGAGATACATTATTGTCCCAAATAATAAATATACGAATTGATAAACCTACCGAGTTAAAGATGTTATCGTCGTCATCGCCGACAGCTAGCTGCTGCTTATGACGTTCATAGAGGTCGTCATTTGTCTTGAAACAAACCGTGCACCTATAGGTGACTACGACATTCCATGATGTGCAATACTGGCATTGCCACTGATCCGAATGATTGCCTTCTTTCTTCTTTTCAAAGTCATTTTCATTATATCTCTTTGCTGGAATAGTCGGACCCAGGTTGTAGTTGGATTTACCGCAAATTCGACACACGTAATGGCCATAAGCATTCCATGAAGTACAATGCTTGCATTGCCATCGTCCTGAAGAAAAATTTTCCTCGTCATTGCTCTTAATGCCATCGGATTGTAGGTCTGTTTATGAATTAATCACGGATTTGAAAACAGACAGGTTTGTAATGAGATAGAAAAAGATTTAAATTTGAAATTCCTGCTACTCTGAAATTCATACTTATTTTTTTTGCAGTACGTTGATTTTCTTTATACTGACCTTGATGATATGGCTGTGACTTGTGCCCTACTTTTTCAAAATTCATTGCTTTTTCTTGGAACTGTTCATCAGACTGGTTGTAGCGTCTCTCTTTGGTTCCTAGACCACCTGCAAGTGGCCACCACCAATACTGCCGTAGCCACTGATCCGAATGATTGTCTTCTACTTTCTTTTCACAATTGTTTTTATCACATTCTTTTGTAGAAGTAGTCGGACGTAGGTTGTCGTTGGATTCACCGCAAATTCGACACACATAATAGCCGCAACCATTCCATGAAGTGCAAGATTTACATTGCCACTGTCCTGAAGAAAGATTGTAGGGCTGTTTACAAATTATTGCACCTCTGAAAACGCCTTTATAAGGTGATGAAGACGAAATTCATTTGAAGCTCTTACGTACCCTTCATGGAGTGTGTTTGTTCAATTTCAGTCTGATCCCTAATATGCCGATGTGTCCTGCTCATTTCTTTCTGAATATTCGCCGTTTTCTTTCGGAACAGCTCATTGTACTGGTTATGAGATCCCCCTTTGGTCCCTAAATCACATTTAAGGGATTATTCCTTTTAACTATAATTAATGTAGAAATTACGTTAGGTAGTGTGAAGCTTCCACTTTACCCCTGTCCTCTGGAGTTATGTAAGATTCCTTGTTCTGTGATACACTTGGGATAGTTGAGGCCCCTTTACCAAACCATCGCGTCGTTCGTTCAGCTTCTTCTTGAGCCATTTTAACATTATTGTACCTTTTGCTGGCATCGATAGCTACTTTTTCGTCATAACCTTTGGCCATTAACGTGGCTGCTATTGAGGCTCTTTTAAAATCTGAAAGCAACCCATTAACTTGTAAATGCCGAGAAACATCCTGCAAAAAACGATCGAAAGCATCAGAAGACTTACGTAGGTATATACAACTACATAATAGATATTTCAAAATTTCTACAAAACAAGGGCGGATCCAGGGGGAGCAATGCAGCAACTGCTCTCCCCTCAGTGCCCCAATGGGGCACATGCTTTAACTGATGCATGGCTCAACTTTGCAACTGATGAGGCATTCTTGCATTGTTATCCCCATTTCTATACTGCCAGTCCAACATTTTCAGTCCCATCTACAGTTGGCTAAACTACTGAAGGTGGGACATTTATCTAAGGGGCAGTAGAGGACCTCTTATAATTGCTAACTAGAATTTTACTAAGGGATTCTGAATATTTAACGTATTTGGGGTGCACTTTAAGTTCTCCCTCCTGATCTGCCCCTGGATCCTCCCCTGCTACAAAATATACAGTATGGTAAGTAAGAAGACTGGCCGTGGGAGTACTCTGTCCATCTGGCCCATCATACCGACGCGATACATGTAAGAATTCGTTAAAATTGGATTTGTGCTGTTTTCAAATTCATGGCTGTAGTAGGCCCTATTGATATTCATCTTATCGGAGTTTTGTAGTTATGAACGGAGAGGAAATAGATTCAGATGTGACTCGTAATGAGTCATGTGCACGAGTACAGTTTAGTATTTGAGCTTAAGATGCGTTCTAATGATAAAATAATCCCTGACGGCTGCAGGTATCTTCAGGTGTGAAATATAAAAATCCCCTAAACCGATTTTAACTAAGTTTTGTAATACGCAATGCGAGAAATATTTATGAAACAGACGATAACGTACTTTTTCTTCGTCATTTAAAATTAACTCCTGATTATCAACTGCAGTTATTTGTCCAGGTGAATGTTTTCTATGTAAATTGTATTCTCTTCCGCCTTGGGCTTCGCCAATTGCTACCCAATTGTGACTTTGATTGGTTGTTTTACTCTGCCTTGGGCTTTTGGTTGTCGAGCTTTCTTGAAGAGCTGGTTTTTCATAACTTCTAGTATTCTTTGATGCCGCTAATTTAGTAGTCGTGAGAACAGCTCCACTTTGGTTCCCGGGTAGCTAATAGCAACAAGTACTTTAGATTAATGCCAGTGGCGCTATACCAACAGGTAGGCCCTACTACATTCATTTTTTACTAAATCTAAGTTAAATTCTTTTTGTGTACCAAAGTATTTCCAAGTATTCACCAAGTATTTTTCTCTTACTATTTTTTTTTGTCTTTTGCAGTTATAGACATGACCGCGGTAAGAATTCTGGAGAGACTTTGATGATCTGATAGGCTCAGTTTCAGTGCAGAACAGGTCACCAAATGTGCATCTGGTGGTATGAGAATTTCAATGGCTATGTAGGCAAGGAAGGTGAAGGTCATGGGAATGTTCGTGTAAGGTGGAGACAGTAGCGGTTCTAGCATACGCGAGGCCCTGTGCAAATTGAAAGTGCGAGGCCCTTTCAAAAAATTTGCAACTAGCAAACGGCAGGCCCCTGAAGCGCGAGGCCCCGTGCATTTGCACAGTTTGCACGTGCCTAAAACCGCCACTGGGTGGAGATATGGGATAGTTAACAAGGACGGATATGATATCTTAGAGGAAGCTGGCACAAATGGCCTAACACTGGCAAACACTTGGTTCCAGAAGAGGGTACAGGCTTGTTACTGTTAGAAATGTATGTAAAAGAAGCACGGAAAATACGGAAGCACGGAAAATACGGAAGTGCGATATGGCAGTCCTAGGCCAGGATACAGTAGGAGGCACAGGTCGAGGTAGGGGAACATGGTGGTGGAATGACGAGGTGGAGAAACTACTGTATAAGGCATAAGAAAGAAAAAATTCCACCATGGGCAGGAGGTTAGGAGCCTCGAGGCTGAGATAGAATATAAGTGTGACTCAAGCAAAACAGGCTAGAATTAGCTTGAATTTAAGCTAGATAAAAGGGTTTACGGAAGTTTCGCCTCCGACATTTCGCCCCCGACATTTCCCCCGGAGCTTTCGCTCCCAGACATTTCGCCCCTCGGACGTTTTGCCCCCAAACATTTCGCCCTGGGAGGGCAAATTGACATTTAGTTCAATTTTCTCTGTTTAATATAATAATAATTTCAATAAAATAAAAAACATAAAGCAAGACTGTCACATAAAAAAACACAAACATAAACTAAAATTCAAAATTGTATGCTATGCCTTTCAGAAAGTCCATTAAATTTCTATTGTTGATGTCCTCCACAATGTGTAGAATTCTTGCCAAAATTGCCACATATTTCTTATACGCAAATATAAACTAAAATCCCTTGAAACACTCAGAAAAAGGTCCGAACGAACAATGCTGCTTTTTCTAAATAAAAACAGAATAACAACAACAAAAAAACATGGCCATTTCCCCTCCCAGGGGCGAAATGTTGAGGGTGAACATTTGGGATCCCAGATAAAAGGATGGCCTTTGTGATGGTGAAAAAGCAAGAACCTAGGATCAGTCTTTCAAAGCACTGGGGAAATAAGTTAGATGCATATGTTACACATAAGATCAGTGTGGGGTGGACAAAGTAGAAACGGGCAAGTCTATAAAGTAAGAAACCTACTGATATATAGATGTCATCGTCGTCATCATTGGGTATTTGTTGTTCATCACTCCTAACATCTGATTGCAGAGCTGATAGCAAATTAGTCATATAATGGAATACAGTTTTTAAGGTGATGAAAAAGAAATTAATTTGAAGCTTCTGCTACTTACTTTTCATAGAGTACATTTGATAAGTTGTTTCCTTGGCCACAATGTGCGGCTGTGATGTACTTCCTTCTTCCTCAAAATACATGATTTCCTGTTGCAACTGTACCTTGGACTTATTGCGAAATGTCCCTTTCCTCCTAGGACTGCCTTTAAGTGATTACAGAATTCATGCAGATATTACTTATGCAGAATTAAGTTGTAACTTCTTAAATGTCATCTACTTCAATATTGCATACGAGGTTTTGCAGTGGCGTCACTAGGGTTGGCGTCCCCCGGTGCCGTGACACCGTGGTGTCACCCTCCTCTCCCGAAAAAGTCGCTTCTTCTGCTTTGGTGTCACCCCATTTCTCATGGTGCGAGTGGTGTCACCCGGTGCGGCCCGCACCCCCCTAGTGACGCCACTGAGGTTTTGAGTTGTTAGGCTATGGCTGCCTTATCTAGAAGTTCTTTGGCGTGGGATCGCGCCCATTTATAAGTTTTTTGGATGTGCCTTATATATTGGATATAAAATGCTGTATCTAAACATTAAGACTAAAGCTTGATAAAATTATTCATTAGATAAACCTATTTTACCCATTTTATTATTGAATTCCAGTGTGTGGTGTGCGTTATTATGTTTTTTTTTTGGTTACTTTAAAAAATACACCCTGCATACGAATTTCATTTGTAGCTTCAAATAATTATCCAGTTGGAATGAAGCCTAATAACAAATTTCGTAGAGGTATCATATCCTAGAAATTGTCGCTCTACTAATTGGGTTCCTACCAACTGTCATAAATTCCACTGACTTACCTCTTTGCTGTGCCTTGTTTGACATTTTAGACAGAGATGTAATGGTGGCCTATGTCAGCTGCAGTCGTCTTTATTGTAATATCAGTTTGTATTTTGGAGAGTTGACACTGCCGAACACATTAGGCGTTTTCACCTACACATTAATTGATGGTATTTGTGAGTTTCTCTACATCCTTAATAGACTTACTGGTAATTCTTAAATTTTTAAAATCCAACTTACCTACTCACTCTTGAAATCGTTGTAAAAAAATTAGTTTTTAATAAAGGGGCTTGTCCTTTGTTGGTCTAACCGATGACAAAATGAATTTTATCTTATCTGCTATCGAAGATGGGATTAGATATAAGTGTGATATCTTGCCATCATATAATGTTATTTGATATTTAGCTAATAATTGAAAAAATGTTGACTTTTTATTGAAGTTATTTCGCAAGAAAATTTTATATCACTAAATGTCACGAGCAAATGAATTATAAACATTTTGCAGATGGTAGCAGGCTACTGCACTTCAGTAACGGTGGTTAGATGTTCGTGTGTACAAAAACTTTAAAAATATGCTCGTGAATTGTTATTGCTGCCCTTATTATTTGGTCTCCTGGCAAATTCGATTGTGCGCTTCTTTTGGGATTCTGTTTTTACCAAGATGCAACAACCACTTTAATGTTATGTGCAGTTTGTTAGAGGTAATCGGCTGCGGAAAACCACTGTCCAATATATCACCCGT
This sequence comes from Trigoniulus corallinus, assembly GCA_013389805.1. Classification (NCBI taxonomy): domain Eukaryota; kingdom Metazoa; phylum Arthropoda; class Diplopoda; order Spirobolida; family Trigoniulidae; genus Trigoniulus; species Trigoniulus corallinus. Next base: position 9,398,339 of record JAAFCE010009126.1, on the reverse strand, counting down.
TGTGTCCATTCAGAAGGACAAAATGGATACCCGACCCTAGGAAAAGGGTTAGGAGTTGCTTTATCGTCAGAGTCATCATCATCATCGAAAGCTGGATGCCGTCATTCTGACTCTATGTGGCTGTTTCACTTTGCTTCGTACTTTCGGTTGTTGCTTTACGACTAATTCCTTGTAGAGCCGGCTTTTCATAACTTCCAGTGTTGTTTGATTCCACAGTCTTAGTTTTCACGCGAACAGCTCCAGGGTGTACTCCAGGTAGCTAGTAGGGGAGACCGGGGCAAGATGACTAATGCCTTAATTAGCGATTTTTCTGCTGTGTGCTATATGAAACCAAATTTTGGAAATAAGATTTAATTAATATAGAGATAAGCTATAGAAATATCTAATAGCATTTTGATCTACCTTAGACAACTGGCTATTCATATTCAGTATTCATTATTAAAATAATTTTTTAATCTTATTGCTATAATACTTAAATTTTAAAATTGTTGCTGGGGCAAGATGACTGGGGCAAGTTGACGAGCTCACCATTTTGACCCTCAATGTTAACTGGCATCTTCTTTGTGGTGGACAGCTTACCTGTGATTATTTTTAACTAGAAACATTAACTTTTAAGTTGACATTAAATTCGATTTACTATTTTTTTTTATTTTAACTTTTAGTGTTAATGCGTTTTTATAATTCACAAAAAAATTTAAAATATTATTTCATTTACCTTTAACAATGTAATAAATAATGCCTAATCCTATTTTACTATAAAAGAAATAAGGATACAATAATAGAATTCGGAGAATTTAATAATTTCCTTTACTTTTCAATGGCCCGGGACTGGGGCAAGATGACGAATTTTGCATCGTTCATTAAAAATTATAAAATCACCTTGAAGATATCAAAAAATGTTTCACTTTAAAACACTAAATTATAAACAAAGGAGCATTCTAAGTTTCTCAGCACAGTAAAATATTTTATCTCGAAAGAAAAATAAAAAATTAATTTGAAAACTCTTAGTATCGTCAACTTGCCCCGGTGTCCCCTACTAAGAAAAAATGTTAACGTAATGTCGCGGTAACTACCGGTATACCAAAAGCTGTGGCATCCTCGTTTTAGAAATCTAACCTAAATATTGTACTTCTTGCAGTGGCGTAACTTCAGTTGTGGCACCCGGGGCAACAAGCATTCGAAGCGCCCCCTCTCCTGTAGCGTGCCTGAGCACAGTGGCGTCACTAGGGGGTGCGGGCCGCACCGGGTGACACCACTCTCACCATGACAAATGGGCTGACACCAAAGAAGAAGCGGCTTTTTTCGGGAGAGGGGTGGTGACGCCAATCCTAGCGACGCCACTGCCTGAGCAGACATGGTACACGAATGTAGGCACTTTTTATTTGCCATAAAGTTGTCATACAGACATTGTGTAGCGGCGACTGATTTCTAGAAGGCGGACAAGGCGCCCCTCCCAAGGTGGCGCTTTGTCCAGCGCCCGGGGCAATATGACCCCCATTGCCCCGACAAGTTATGCCACTGACTTCTTGAGTACCACAATAATCCTCTATAGTCTGATTATCACAACGTGAATTTTAAATTAATCTTTATATGTAATATTTTTAATAGATTGAAAGAGCGTGTAGCACCTTTTGACATAACCGTCATGCCTAATAGCTGTATTCGACCTCGTGTAAGTTATAGGGTACTGTATAATATAAAAACAACTTTATTTTTGGGTAGTATCTTTTTTAAAATCCCATGACTGATCCACGGACTATACCACACGGATCAAGCTATTAAAGCCTGATGCGAACCTAGTTTTAATGAACCTAAATGCCATCAAATCAACGTATTACCGTACTTAATAAAAAAATACACTGCTGAAACTACAAACAACTCCTTACCCCTTTCCTGTCTATGGCAGTTTTGTCTAATCCATTGTCAACGATGGACATTAGACACCATTGCAATAGCCAGTTATCATTAAATAACTACTTTTAAGTTGTTGTTTTAGGGCCCTTCAACTACAGGGTCACTAGAGCCCCGTCCACTGCGTAGTTCTAATGCAGAGAGGGAGCGGCGAATTGCGTTGGACACACCAGTTCTCGTCTGATCAATGAAGTTAAGCAGCGCAACCCCAGCTAGTACTGACATGGGTGGCCGCTTGGGAAAACTGGGTACTGCTAATACCCAAAAATCGTCGCATTAGTGTAGTGTCTGTGCAGTCTCTGCATAAGAACTATGCTGTGGACGGGGCTCTAATGACCTTTGTAGTTGAAGGGCCCTAAAAATCCAACAAACAACAATCTAATGCAGAGACTGCACAGATACTACACTAATGCGACGATTTATGGGTGTTAGGAGTACCCAGTTTTCCCAAGCGGCTACCCATGCAGGTACTAGCTGGGATTGCGTTGCTTAACTTCAATGATCAGATGAGAACTGGTGTGTCCAACGCAATAAGCTGCTCCCAACTACTTTTAAAGCCAACATACTACTATAATAATAACAAACATAATAACTTGAGATATAAAATGTCTACAGGCAGCAGCAGGCAAAAATATGATCTCGAAATAGTATTGTTTTTCTTATTATTTAGTCTCCTAGCAAATTAGATTATCACCTTATTGGGAATGTAGGCTACATACTTTCTGTTTCAAAATTAAACCGCTTTATTGTTCTGACTTTCTGGTAGGTTTTACGAAAAACGGAGTAGAAGGGCTTATTAGGATATTGCAGGATATGTCCATCGGAAGTCATTAACATGCAATGCTAAGTGCATGAAAGAATAATGGCGCTGGGAGAGGAGGAAGACGGACGAGCTGTACTAGTCAGCAGTAGGATTGTTGTTGTTTGTTGGAGTTTAAGGTCCCGTCAACTACGAGGTCATTAGAGACCCGTCCACTGCGTAGTTCTAATGCATATACTGCACAGACACTACACTAATGCGACGATTATTGGGTATTAGCAGTACCCAGCTTTCCCGAGCGACCACCCATGTCAGTACTAACTGGGCTTGTGTTGCTTAACTTCAGTGATCAGACGAGAACGGGTGTGTCCAACGCAACTCGCCGCTCCCTCAGCAGTAGGAGCTTAGCCTTTGACGCCGGCAGACGAAAGCGTCCCAAAGAAGAAATGAGTTGGACGTTAAATAAGGAAGGAGGTTTTTTTCATTAGGTTCACAGTCAGCTGTCCAGTTTGAGAGTGTGTTCTCGGTTCATAGGCTACCCAATCTAGCAATAGGAGGGAAAAGAATGCAGAAAGATGTGGGCAATTCTTATTGCATCAACGGATTACAGTTATAAAACTAATGAAGTTGTCCTCCTCATACATTTAGAAACAACTATTGAAGTTGTGTAATTCGTGTAGAGAAAACGTTTACTCAAGACACAGCAACCCACCTGGACCTTGGTAGAGCGCTTTCCGTGGTCCATACATGCATATTGGCGCATATTTTTTCCAGGCTATCCTGTAGCCGTACAGAGCGATTAAAATAATGTCACAGTTTTTGTTGAAGGTTCAAATGTTGTTTTTTTTATCCCATTTGACAACCTGGCTCTTGCAAACTACGTTAGTTACTAGTCAATTTTTTACTACATGCCAAGCATCTTTGAGAGGTCCTTGACGCTCCTGTTGCTGTTGATGAAGGTCATAGAGCTTGTCATTCGTTTTAGAACACACCCTGCACCAATAGATGAATAAGTTATTCCATGATGTGCAATACTCGCACTGCCACTCATTTGAATGATTGTCTTCTGCTTTGTTTTTATAGTATTTTGCATCACATTCCTTTGCAGGAGTACTCTGACGTTGGTTATACCTGGGTCTGTTGCACTTTCGACATAAATAATCGTCATCATCATTCCGTGAATTACAATTAGTGCATTGCCACACTTTTTTCTGGACTATCTCACGGTAATCACCCTTATCGTTTTTGGATGGCAAAGCTGTTTGCGAATTAATCATACGTTTGAAAAGAAACACTTTTTTAAGATCGAGACGACGAAATTAATTTGAAATTCATACTACGTACGCCGTGATAGCCGTGAGATAGCTGAGGAAATGCTGCTAAACCATCCTTTCAACCGTTCAACTTCTTCATGAGCCTTTTCGAACTCATTGGACTTTTTGCTGGCATTAATTGCATCCTTTTCATCATAGCCCATGGCGATTAACTTGGCTGCTATTTTGGCTTTTTCACGATTAGGCTGAACCCCAGTAGCTTGTAAGCGCCGATAAATAGTCTGTAAACATTGGAAATGGAAAAACTATTTAACAATTCACAACGATTTCAAGTAGTTTAAAATGTTCAACATTTTGGGAGAACTGTGTCAGATATGACACTGTACACATATTTTGTGGCATGTAGATGCTTCAGGAAATTGTAGCCTCTTCATTTTTTTCTATACCCTCCTAGGCAATAGTGGAGTGAGTATCCATTAATACAGGAATTTAATTAAAATTTTCAAATTATTTCGTTTTATAATGCGTTTTTCAAATACAAGTGTCTTTTTGAGCGTCACATTCGACACTGCCTTGTGAAGAGCACCTATAAGATCAGAACTGAATCTTTTTCTTGCAATTTGGAGGAGGACCATCCAAATTTTATCCCTCGTAGTGAGATGCAAAATAAAACAATAGACAGTGACAGATGCTTCATTTTGAGCAAGGATTTAGAAGTTATTTCGACTGATATTCCATTATGTAGTAAATATTGTAGACCTCTAAAGAGAAACATTTTTGGTAATTTCATTGGACCCAGTGGTAAAGTGAAAAAGCTTGCAAAGGAACTTGATATTTTTCCTTATTCATTACTGAAAATAGAAGGGGTAATTCTTGTTGTGCCAAGTGTAATCGCAATATCTGGTGTGAGCACAAAAATGTTACCTGCCCACATTACTTGCAAAATAATTGAAAATTTCTGAATGTAATTATGGTCATAATAAGCCAATCATATTTCATTGATGAGTTAATGACTATTTGTACATATATATCCATACAAAAAACATATTTATAGTCAAAAATGAAAAACAATTGAGTCTCATATCCGACACTGCCTTGTGATATTTGTTCCTCATTGTTACATCGTAGAGCAAGGGTTAGATCCTACAAAAGGCCCCGCAAAAGCACTGGTTCTGAATATATACCCCCTACATTGAATTTCTTTATAATATATTGCTTGTTATAAAATTGGCACCATTAATGTTCATCTGCACCTATAATCTTTCGGGGTAATATTTATTCATCTGGATCTTTATGTTTATGATGTCGTTTCCTGACGGCTGCAGATTTTTCCGTGTGTATACAGTATAAACTGACTTTTGTAATAAGGTAAGTACGAAACAATTATGTAACAGTGAGCAACGTACTTTTTCTTCATCGTTTAAAATTAGCTGCTGACTTTTCACTTCAGCTACTTGTGGTAATTCCTTGCTGCGTAAGTTGTAGCCTTGTGTTTCGGCAGTGGTTGGTGTATTCTGTTTCTTATTGGCTTTTCCGATTTGCGTCTTGTCTGCGATTGCTGCTTGATAGTTAATTACCGGGTGATTTGATGTTTCATAATTTACGTCAATGTTTGATGCCACAGGCCGAATAGTCTTACCAACAGCCCGGGTGTTGTTCGCAGGTAGCTAGGATTAAGAAATAATGTTACAATTATGCCGGCGCCACTATACTATTGTTAATTCTTTTGGAATACTACATTCCATCCTCTACAGCAGGGGTGGCCAACCTTTTCAGCAGGCGGGCCAAATTAAAGAAATAATATTTCCTGCCGGGCCACGCACTTAATTTTTGGTTGAATTAAAGTAAACAAGCAAGCGTGCTGCAGCTTCGACCACATCGTAGCTTCCCAGTATGAGATCGTGGTCAAACGCTTGCCTGGTTGATGCCGACCCATAATATAATGTTGTTTTGGTGATATGTACAATAATTCTATGTTCATTTGACCTAGCTCCGCGGGCCGGTGAACGTTTTGGGGTACAAATCGGTTTTTATTTGAGTGTGATTAATCCTTTGATTATTAACTTTGATGTGATAGGGTCGGGTCTGCGGGTTCTAGCACTCCACTTCTGCCTATCTCCCACCAGGTCCCCGTCCACCCCTCATAATACCATATCCATTCGGACAATCTGCTCGCACGTCTGCACGTTTTCCCCTGCCCTGGATGCTTCCAACCATCTGAATTCCCATGATGGACCTAACGAGCTCCACCTCCCCTCTTCTCATTGCATGTCGATACCACCTTAATCTATTTACCCTCATTTTTCCGAGATGTCCCCCATCCCAAGCTACCTCTAACATACACACTCCTAATTCTTTCAGTTCTCGACACTCCACTGATGTACCGCAGCACTCGCATCTTAGCTACTTCATTCTATTTGGGTGGCTCTTCCTCACCGCCCAACACTCTGATCCATATAACATAGCTGGCCTAAGTACTACCTTGAAAAACTTCCTTGTCAACTTCATTAAGACCCTCCTATAACACAGGCAGTGGCGGTTTTAGGCACGTGCAAACTGTGCAAATGCACGGGGCCTCGTTTTTGCAAGTTGAAAGGGCCTCGCACTTTCAATTTGCACAGGTTTGCACAGGGCCTCGCGTATGCTAGAACCGCTACTGAACACATGTCTCCGCTTCAACCATCCCTATTGATTCCATGGGTCACATCCGAGTCTATCTCCGCATTACTCTGGAACACTGATCCAAAGTACTTTACCTCTTGCACCGTTGTCAGCAGCTCGCCCCCAGAGTGTACGTCACCATTATTTTCCTATATGTAGGCCTCCCTTTTCTATGGCTGCTCCAATATCGTTTAGGCCCTTCTAAACTTGTTCGTCCGCGAATGCCATGCACTGATGGGCCCATTTCCTACTTCAGTCAGCAGCTCTTCCATAATCAGAATAAAATGGTGAGGACTTAGAGTCGAGCCCTGGTATATCCCAACCTTCACTGGGAAGCCTCCAGTGTTTCCCCAATTATTCTTTACACAAGCTATGGAACCATCATGCATATCCTGCACTACCCTAATATATTCCTCTCCTACCCTTTTTTTTGTAACATCTCCCACACTACCTGTCGTGGAATACACATATACTGTATAATGGGCCACAATATACTGCTCAAGAAGTCCGTATCCTGTAACTGTCTTAATGAAGTAATTATGACACAGGTTTAACATACACGGTCATTCCCGAAGTTAATGCACTGGTTACGCCGCCCACTCTTTTATTCGCATATGGTCATCACTGTTTCAAAACCGCTGTAGTTTACGAATAATCCCATCATCAGCGTGATGTTGTTATAACGAGAAATTAAGGCTAACTTGTTTCACCAGTTTGTGTGCAGTTGAGCCTGTGGATCCCGAGTTGTGGACCATTGGTGGATCACACATTGAGTAAGAAACGCATCCTGATTTTGCGGCCCCTTTCCTCTAAACACTAAGTAAGGTTATCACAGCAATGCAAGGCCGTAACGAGGGCGTGGCGAAGAAGGCGACCGCCACGGGCGCAACTGGGTTTGGGGCGCAAAATGTTTAAGATTTTTGTCATTATTGGGTTACGGGCAAGCGAAAGTTAGACACTTGCCACAGGCGCTTCATACCCCCGTTACGGCACTGCAGCAATGTATTACTTAATTAAATATAGGCCTACTCTGATCAGTCAAACGCTTTCTTAAAAATCACTAATTTAAGTCCTTTGCAGTCATAGATATGAAGAGGCTAATTTTTGGAGGTTTCAAGTGCGCTGTTGCTCCTGTGCAGTCGTCCACCACTGTTGTGAGAATAAATATCCTGGTAGGGCCATGATCGTTACATGATTAATGTATAGCTAGTCCCAAATAATAAATCTACAAAACAATAAACCTACCGATTTATAGACGTCATCGTCGTCATCATCATCCAGAGCTTGCTGATGCTTATGAAGTTCATAGAGGTCGTCATTTGTCTTGAAACAAACCGTGCACCTATACATGAGTACGGCATTCCATGATGTGCAATACTGGCATTGCCACTTATCCGAATGATTGTCTTCTTCCTTCTCTTCAAAGTCATTTTCATCATATCTCTTTGCTGGAATAGTCGGACGCAGGTTGTCGTTGGATTTACCACAAATTCGACACACGTAATGGCCCCAACCATTCCATGAAGTGCAATGCTTGCATTGCCATTGTTCTGAAGAAAAATTTTCCTCGTCATTGCTCTTAATGTCATCGGATTGTAGGACTGTTTACGAATTCATCGCAGATTTGAAAAACAGACAGGTTTGTAAAGAGATAGAAATAGATTTAAATTTGAAATTCCTGCTACTCTGAAATTCATACTTAATTTTATGCAGTACGTTGATTTTCTTTATACTGACCTTGATGATATGGCTGTGACTTGTTCCCTACTTTTTCAAAATTCATTGCTTTTTCTTGGAACTGTACATCAGACTGGTTGTAGCGCCTGTTTTCGGTTCCTAGACCACCTGCAAGTGATAAATCTTTTTCGAATTGAATTTATGCAGAAATCATTAATTGATGAACACAAGCAGTTTTTAAGTAGTGTAACATACTGTATGTACAGAGCTACAACTTTACCTCTGTTCACCGGAGCCTTATATGATTTGGCTGCTGTTAATGTGTGTTTTTTACGATTTGGATGCTGATGATAAATCTTGAAACATTCTTCACAAAAAAATACAGTGCCATCAAAGCACTTGTCACAATGAAGGCGTGCAATTAATAACCCACATAAAAAACATGGTGCTTTTTGTTGTTTCTCTTTCGGTCTTGCACCTGTTTCATTCTTGTTGTCCGTTTTACTCAAATGTGTGCCATCCTGATAAAGGAAGAAAGCCATCATGTTAATGGAGTATATAAACAAATTACTCTTCAATATTGCTACGCATTTCACAGTTACCTGCTTTCTACAGACTGCTTTCTGTTCTTCATCTTGTTCTTGATTTGGTTCTATGTCCTTAGAAATGTAATCATTAGTTTCACGGGTTTTAGTCAGTTTCGATCCTCGACCTTCGGTAGGTTTGGATGATTTTTCAATCTGGTTGTTGTCTATAGCGCTGGTGGCATTTCCTGACCATGTACTTCTAACGTTACCTTGTACAGCTGCGTCTTTATAACTCTTACTTTTGTCTTGTGGCACATAAGGTGGCTCGTTACGTGATGGATTATTCCCAGTTGCATTCGACCTACCACTTGTTGATGGAAGTTCGACAGATGTCTCATCTCCTCTGATAGATGAAGTGCTTATGGTAATTTCTTGGTCAGTAGTTTCTTTGAATGTCTCAGACGTTGGTATGAAGTATGGTAGCTGTTCATCATTTGTGGGGTTATAGTTTGGCTGTTGCATCTTCTGGTGTGAGTGGGTTGTATATTTAAATGTTTGATGTAGATTTCTGTTTTTAATGTCCTGCTCTCGGCTATTCATTTCATCGACGTTTTGATGTCTGTAGTTGCTTATTTCACTGTCATGTTGGATATAAGTACTGTTTTGATTATGCATATTAGGTTGTGAGTTACTTGATTCAGTCAGATTATCAATATCTCCAGTCCCTGGAAATATTCGTTGTTTACTGTAGCTTTGATGAGTTGTCACCTTATGAATTGCGTCAGCACTTTCACTTTTTGTATTGGTATATAATGACTTTGAAGTTCCAGCATGATCTACTGCTTTTGCACCTTGATTTGTAATGCGAATACTTGCATGTCCGCTATACGTTTTGTTTTCTTCTGATTGTAGGCCATCTATTACATTTAATGGGTCTCTTCCGTACTGTCCAAAGAATTCTGTTTGGGATTGCTCCTTTTGAATATTGATTATTGGTATCTCTTCAACATATTTATCGTTTGCATTTTTCAGTTGGTCTAAGTTAAAGGATATAAACTGATTTATCAACGTTGGGTAGATGGACGTTGTTACCGCGCCTTGGTTTCCACGATCGACATCCACCTGTTGTGGATTTCTAATTTCATGTGATGGTTTTGCGGTTGATATCAAATTTTTGTTTTCTTCCATATCTGTAATTTCATCTTTTTGTTCGTCGAATTCAATAAGAATTTTGCAAGGCGTACTTTCTCTAGAAGTTCTCTGGAGTCCCTCTTCACTGTTTCTTGGTTGACATTTCAAACGGAGACGTAAAGTAGGTTGATTTGCACCGTCTTTATCTTGATTTAAGTTTGTATAAGGTGAGTTGACACTTTGCCCAACCCATTGGCCATTTTCACTTCCACTTTGGTTATCTGTGTTGATTCTGGTCTCTTCATCGTCTATGCTCATATTTGAAAAACCACTTGAGAGTTCCTCCATATTATCCATGGGCTTTCAAGTAATTAGTAACTTTTTTTTAAATTCAGCTTAAATTTCATACTTTTCAGATCATTGTAAGAATTAATACTTAGGGTAGTCTACCCAATGATAAAATAAATATGCTTCATCTTATCTGTTGTCGAGGCAGAGATTAGATACAAATTTGATATCCTGTTACCATAGCAGAACTATTTTTAAACCAGTGTAATTCTGATAACATCATATTCTTTAATATTTGGATATTACTTGGAAAAATGGTGGCTTTTTATTCAAGTTGTTTCCCATCTTCGCGTTACTTCTTTTCGAGAGCAATAGACTTATAATTTTAAAAGTTTACAGATGGCAGCAAGTAACTCCACTACAGAATTGGTAATAATATATATTCATGAGATAATGTTCTCTCATAAACATTTAAATGCATATTCTTGAATTATTATTATTATTCCCGTTATTATTCAGTCTTCAAGTAAATTGGAATGTACACTATTTTGGGAATGTTCATACTGTTTGTACGAAAATCCAGCCACTTTTATGTCCTGTAAATTTTGCAAGAGACAGCCGTCAAATGATGCAAAATTTTTTACTGTGCCTGAATTGAGCGAGGAAAATTCGACTCAGTTTAATTCTGTGAGTATCGTTGATAAATTATTACTAATGAACTCATTAATATTTTTACATCCGATATGTGACGTTATTTGTTGATGTTGTTCGTACAGGAATTTGTATCTGAAGAACTGGAAGAGACAACAGGTCAGTATGAATAAAACAATATTTATTGAAGCTGCAGATTGACATCAGTTAAGTCACACATGTAGATTCTCTTGACGTTTTACAGAAATGCATCTAACAAATGACTTTTCGTTCGAGTCTGGTAAATTGTCTCTTCCGTACTGCGTTCCTTGTCAACGCATATCACCACATGATAAGTCTAAGGCAAGTGAGATTATAGAAGTACATTTCGTTGACAGATCAAACAAATTAACTAATGATTTCTGTTTGGATCTTAAGGTTGAACATTTTGCCGCGATACTTCAAAAACGCCATAAAAGTTTGAATAAAAGTAAGGCAAAATTTGCAAGTGAGCTTGTTTTAAGGAATTACGAGGAATGGCTGGCAGTCGAATCTGCTAAAACAAATGACACTTTTGAAATGGCATTAATGGCTTGCAAGAGACACGTGAATAGGAAGGTATTGAATTTAAATTATTTGCACAGAAAGAAATATCTTTAAAAATAGATGTTTTAATAGTAATTTTTTTTACAGAATCGAGTTGTTGAGTTACTTGCGGGCAATATACTGTCAACCGAGAGTCAAGCTGGCTTAGCAGTAACTTTGATGGATTTCGGACATCCACGGAATATATCCATCAAAGCTGCTAAATGTTATAATAATGTGGAAGAAGCACAAACATTCATAAATAATAACTTTTTAGTAGGAAATCGTTGCTTTTCCAAGTTAGATGTCAGTTTTAACCAGATATGATGTCAATTACTTGTCGTTTCCTGATTACAAATTAATGGTGTTATTGATATTTCGCAGTTGGACGACATCCTCAAAACTTTAAAATCTGAAGAACGCGAAATTCCCATTTTCAAGTTAGAGATTGCAGGTAAGCTCATGTTAATTGGCCACAGTAAGAAAAATGCCTTAAATGCTGCCAAAATGTATGACACATTGGAGCAAGCCAAAAATTTATGCATGGAGCAACGTGGTTTTCAGGTATCGTTCATAAAATAATTATATTTAATAATTTTTCATTCTACATTGCTCAGCATTTTTATACATTTGATTTTACGAATGACTAGCAACGTGTTGACGATATGGTGAACGAAGAAATTCTTCCAAATAAAACCAAAGCATCTTTGGCCGTTCAGCTCATTGACTTAAAATATAGTAAAAAATATGCTATTCTTGCTGCTTGTAAATGCAGTAGTTTGCAAGAGGCCAAGGAATATCTGCAAACAGAATGCAAAATTTGTTTGAATATTGTCCCACGTTGTGAGGTAAGATATAATGTTATTGTATTAACAATCTGAAATAGTATTTCGAAATATATCACGGATATCATTTAAATTATTTTATATTTTATAGATGATAACAATGCTGTATTGCCATCATTATTTTTGTCATCATTGCTTGAAAACTCATTTCACCGTTAGCATTCGAGAGAGAAATCACATTACCAATATAAGTTGTCCTGCATGCAACGAACCTAATTTGGATGACACTGATACAGCAAGCAAATATTTTATCTACCTTCACGAATTGGTAATCTCTAAATGACTTAAGCATATCTTTGGTGCAATAAGGTCACGATTATCCTAGGGTGCTTTTCATGCTAAAAAAGTGAATGATAGCAAGTTTCGTTTGCTTGGTGGCTGAGTGGTTTTACTCTTGATTCGTGAATCCCTTGTTGCAAGGTCAATCCTGGCCTAATAATATGTTTCATTCGGGTGAGAGGGGAGAAGGTGAAGCCCTAGGTGTGCACCTGGTGCATGTATTACCACTATATATCCATAGAAAGAAGGTAGGCCAACGTAAAAGTTCTACTTGGTATCTTGTCCTATCATGCGGCAAAAGAGTTGGGGATAAGGAGACGTACCTGAAATTTCAGACTGTACTTTGATGACGAAGTGTAGTCAGTTTACTTCTAATACTGCAGAGCTCCTCTTCTCCTTCGGTTAAACAAACCTCGGCTAATCAAGGCTCTGTTGCGCATATTATATACTGAATGTCGTAACTATTGATTTTATGTAATTAAATTTAGCTCAAGACAATTATTGATCCATCTGTGAGCGAGATTTTTCAAAAGAAGCTAAAAGAGTTCATTCTTATAAGCAATCCTGAACATTTATGGTGTCCAGCTTGTCATGTAACTCGAATTTAAAATCGTAGAGATAGTTTTTTTGTTGGCATAAAAAATTGAAGCATCATTTTACACGATATATTTAGGGGCCATCTGTTTTTAAAGTCGATCCACAAGGACGTCGATTACTGTGTCCAACATGCAAATGCCAAATATGTGCTCAGTGCAAAAAACAGGTAAGTGTCCATCTCTTCTTCTACTACATTTGTAGATTTAATTACAGATTTATTATCTCCTGAACACATAATCAAAATTATTAATTAGTGGGACGATAACCATGAGGGAAAATCTTGCAAAGAATTTGCCACATGGCATCGCCGAGAAACATCAAAACAAAGTAAAGATGATTTGAAAACGTATTTGAACACTATTTCCATATGTAAATACTACCTTTTTTTTAGGAGAAATGTTTATTTAGTATTTTATTAAAATGGAGCTAATTTATATTATTTACTCGAATTGTAGCTTGTCCCCGATGTAAATTTCAATATGAATTCGTCAGAGGAGGATGCATGCATTTATCATGTCTGACATGCAGACATCAGTTTTGTGTCTGTTGTAAAAAGCCTTTTAATTATGGAGCAGTAAGTCAATAAAGCTTTATTTACATTATTTGCTTGAAAAACAAATGTTAAATAAATTTATTGTAAATTTCAGGAATGTAAAACATCAGAAGCTTGCAAGAAAATGGGGCTTCATGCTCATCATCCTAGATACTGTCTTTATTTTTGGAGAGACAGAAATGTGAAACATTTAAAACTGTTATTGGACGTAGGTAGTTTTAAACAAATGTGCTAAACGTATAACATCGAAATGTTGACCAATTAATAATTGTAGATGCATAATATAATTTATGACGTCAAAGACATAAAAACTGAAGAAGACAAGGAATATCAAGGATGTAGAATAAAAGAAGAAAGTGATAGTGGTGGTCGAGATACTGTTGGTTACTGCGGTAAAGTGGTCAAACATGGTCAAGCGGGATTGTGCAAGTAAGTTGAATGCCGACACATCAGACGTACTGTATAATCAAAAGTTGTAACTTAAAAAAAATGACTAATATTTACAGAGCCCATTATAATGAATATTTGGTACATCTCATTGTAAAACATGGTTTGGATCCAGCACTGATAATGAACCTTAATGAGTTAACAAGTGAATGTGGAAGACATCAAAAAGCCCTCCCGAAAAAGCTCGATGATGAGACAAATGACGATTACCTATATAGGTTAAGCACGGTGAGTTATTTTCAAGTTTCATTTACTCATGTATGAACATTTACCCAATGTTTAACATCCATTTTTATTTTAAAATTCAGTTTGTAATGAATCACATTCCTTTGTTTGATTAAACGGCCACTTAAAGAGATTAGCTCGGATGCTGGTGAGCTTGTGTCACGTGTTGCACTGCTGAACTAGAAAAGGTACAGGAACATAAAGTTTATTAATGTTTCATAGATGAAAAATTTGAGAATATATTTTAGGATATATTTGAGGAAAAAACCTCTATATCGTAGCTACCGTACTCATCATCACTGTCTTCAAAAAGTTTATCTACAGTGCAATAATGATGCAGCATTTCTTCAAATACCTCAATAATGTCGTGTATTATTTTTGTTCATGATGCATACCTATATTAGGACGTTGCAGACAATTTTATCTGCCACATTTTACAGAGTTTTTATATGCAAATAAAAAGTTGTTTATATTAACGATTTGAAAAGCATTCTAGTAACCTAGTTTTTCTGACAGCATTCGGAATTTTTATAAAAAGGGGTAATTATAAGTTCTTTTGCTTGTGAGTGCCGGGGAAGATTCCCGGTCATTCTGTATCCTTGAATGATCGTAAAAGACCACCATAACGGTAGTGGTATCAAGAGTCAGCAGCTAATAATGTAACAACTACTCTCCAAGTATTCGACTGCAAATTCCTGATAGCAATTTCTTTTTAATTCTCTTTATACATATCCGTCTATTTCTTACTTCCCTAAATTTCTGAAATGCGTGGGTACATAAACCTGCCAAACCTTGTCCTTGGTTGGTGCCCGATGGATTGGGTAATTAATTGGGTAAGCATTTCGCATGCAGGTGATCTCAAAATAAAATTCCCAGTTGTGGAGGCATATTAGTTGTGATTCCACTCTGTAAAGAAATGGTGCCTGCTGAGTCTCAAACAAAAATGGTTATAAGCGTATAATCTGTATATAACCTGTAGCTACAGAGATCCTGTGGTTCAGTTACTCACTGCAGTTATCACAGCTATTGATGAAACGGCAATTCATATTTATTCTAAATTCTATGACGTCTAAAGATATCAAAATGTTACTGATAAGTCGAGATTATTAGCAAGATAACTCGTTTATCATGAGTGTATCCGTGGGTATATCAAGCATGTTAACGACATCTTTGTTACTTACTGATAAGTGTAGTTTCTTTTATGAGTGCAAAAAACGGATCAACCGTGACATAGAAAATGGTATTGCAACGTGACTAATTGGTGAAGTAAAAATTTCAATGGACAAATATAGCTTGTACAAAGCGGAAGGACTGTATGCTGATCAAACTGATGATAATGGATTTCATATTTGTGATAGTGTAGCATCTAACGGCGTTTCCAATGACGTGAACGTCAAACTTGTAAGTACACAAATTGAATTTCATAAAATGATCATGTATAAAATTATAGTTACGAAAGAATTTTATTCAAGACGGAGAAGGAGGAACGGTGTAGCATCCCCGATGAATGTTTTCTGTGTGGATCAAAAGATGCAACAACATACTGTCAGAGATGTTCCTTTCAATTTTGTACAAGTTGTGACCAGCTGTTCCATTCTCATCCAAAACGACTGAAGCATGCCAGAGTATCAATAAGTAACGTAAGTATTTTAATATAGTTATTATTCATGCACAATCATTAATAAGCAAAATTTGATTTCAAATTTTTGCTTAAACCATTTCAGTCGTTATATAAATAATACGCGATTCTTCCTTATCAAACCTATACAAATAAATGAATTAGTTTTTGAAAATCTCAAATATCATCGCCTTAAATTTATCATAAAAAACCTCCTCAACAATTCGCCAAGCCTGTAAATTTCAAACTTTTCTAACAATCTCACAATAATTTTGTGAAATACGTTCGCTTTACGTGAACAAAAGTATCAAGCAGATTTCATTCATAGTAAGTTATTCACCTGTTTTACAAATATGGAATATTTGTAATTATATTTATAAATATATTTATAATTGCCTAGTGCGAGTCCACATGTGAATCTGGTGGTGACCATAAGGATGAAGTGATCGACGTAAATTCAAGCGATAGTGATGCTGAAGACTTGACAAAAGAAAGGGGATACGTGTACTCCATCTCAGAGCCTTCAGACTTGTCTCGTGAATCCTCCTCTGTAAGAAGGCAGTCACACAATATTTACTTTCATAGTAATCCTTGATAACTATCATGAGAGAAAGCCACAAAGACAAATCACATTGAGATTTGTATCTTACCTTCTTTTTTTAGTGCCAAGATGAAATTGAAGATGACTCATTGAAGACGAAGTGGTGGAGCACCTGGTGGCCGTTTTCGAAATGTACAGTACTGTAGCGTAAGATGGCGCGAAAGTTGAAATTCTCACAGAGCACTTGTAAGCACTGTAACTTAACAATACATATTTTCATCTAACAATGTAAAATATTTGTTTTTTTAATATATTTATGGTTTATAATATCCGAGCACCCCCCGTCCCCCCATTGTTCGTGTAATTAATACGTGTTTTAGATTACGTTAGTGACGTTAAGTGATTTTACATTACTCTAGTTAAGCCTAGAGAACCATTGATTAGTTAGTCGTGCCGCATAATAATAATGTACAAATAGTTCAATAATCCGATCAACCACATGAAAATATCCTCTCAAAATTCATCAAATAAATCAAAAATTCCCATTTATTTAATTCATAAATAGTAGGGGAGAAGGTGGGGACCATGAAACGGGGTGGTATTTCGGAACTGGCTATAAATTCACAGAATAAGTGAATCTGTCTGTACCACCTGTTTGTTGCTTTTGTCAATTTAAATTTTTTAACACTGTAAGTTTCAAGTTCAGTTTTCATGACGATTTTGTGTTAGCATAAAAATACGCCTTAAATAAACTGAATGAATACATATTTAACTTTAATTAATGATAATTCATTTTTTAACCTAATGTCATAACCTAACCTAAGTTCATCTTTTATTCAAAATGCCTACTGGTGGCAATATGGTACACAATGTTTCATATTAGCACACCTAAGATGAAAACTGTTCCATATTGCAAACACTTTTTTTACTATTGTTTTTTTTTTTCATTTCATATTATATTATTATTATATCACATAATATTGGCTCTTTAATTATTTCAATCATTATTAGTACTATTTTGTTCATTAATACACGTTTTTGTTTTGTATTACGTTTGTTACACATTGTCACCTCCGTTTCAAATACTCAGATTTGTGTATGGGCTTGATAATCTTTTTATATTTCTGTCAAATTTTTATTTCTTCTCCACTGTTGCTGTTAAATATGGCCATACTGTATGTTGAACCAAAATAGTGCAACCACTATTTTTTCTCCTTGCCACAAGAGTTCACAGAGGTGAGTAACTACTGTATATTCACTAATGAAGATTTCATTGGTTCTTAAAATCTTTGTGATGTCTTTTGAAATATTATCTTAAAATTCCCCTTAATCGTATTCAGATGCAGTAACACCTCGAAGATACACGAAGGGTGGGACTGATGAAAATCGTGTAAGTCAGGGTGCAGTTGTTTTATTTGGGACCAAAGTTTACAAAGCGCCAGTTTGGAATAAACTATATTTAAAAATTGCAGTTCTGCATACATATTAAAAAAATAGATGTTTAGTAAAAAAAAAAACTCTGCGCCTACTGCTTTTCAACCTTTCATTTTCTTAAGGGCCCTCTTTTCTTCTCTGTTACCCTGTCCACCACCCCTGAAGTACTAGGGAGCGACTTATTGCGTTGGACACACCAGTTCTCGTCTGATCACTGAAGTTAAGCAACGCAAGCCCTAATTGGTACTAACATGGGTACTACAGTACTACTAATACCCAAAAATCGTCGCATTAGTGTAGTCTGTGCAGTTTCTGTATTAGAACTATGCATTGGATGGGGCTCTAATGACTTTGTAGTTGAAGGGCCTTAAAGCACCAACAAAACAAGACAAAAAACCTGAAGTAGTAGGATGGGTGTCAATGTTGCCCTCTCACACCACAGCATTCAAGAGACTGTAAATAAATACTCTTCCCACCTCTTCTTTACCTCAGCAGGGAGGAATAGAACCCTACTTTTGCTATCCTTCACTGTTATGGCTCGGGGTATATGTTAAGCTGCCCTATCTCTAGCCTTGGCCAATTTATAAACCTCTCTCCCCTTCCTTGGTCCCTAATCCATCATAGAGGGCCTCATACTTCTGGTGCTTGGTCAAGGCAGTGGTCCTCCTAGCTGTGTTCTTGCCTTGCCTAGTGTATTTTAGAATCTGTTCTCCTATCTCAATCATCCTGTGGAATGCAGCCTTCTTTTGTTTGATGGCTGCCTGTACCTCGTCATTCCACCACCGTGTCTGCCTGCCCTGGGATGAACCTCCTACTTTAGCCTGGCCTAAAATGGCTTTCATACATTTTTTAATTTTTATGGCGACCCTGTCCCACATGGCATCAGGTGTTCGTTCCCAATCCCAGTCTACCTGCCGGCTGATTCCGGCTTTGGAGGCTGATTTCCACCACCTAATAACCTGCTTGTCTTTTCATGAATGTGCCTTGCCTGTCGCTATCACTAGGATTTCTAACTTATGTAACCTATGGCCACATTCCTTTTGAAAATTTTCACCGGAGAATGCCCAGCAATCATGAACCTCGGTGCTTGTTCCTCTTCCTGAACCATTGGAGTCTATGATTTCTAAAATTTTTAAGCCCTTTTCAATTGAGTTCAGACCCTCTGTTAATCTTGAAATGGTAATCTGCTCTTTAGGGTGGAACTGGGTCGGAATCGTCAGAAAATTCAATTACGTTTTGCTCACACATCTCCATGAGCTCGTCCATTGTCAGCTCCTGGCTATGTGAATGCAACAGCTCGATGACATCATCGCTACTGACTTCCAAATTTAATTGATTGGCAATATTAACAACTTATTTTACTACATTAGCAACATGATCAGTTTCCGGCGTTCAGTTCCGGTGATCAGTTCTTGTCTCGTTTTTGAAGAAAAGATGGACAAAGTTTCTTCCACTTGCGATCCGCATAAATCGGGGTATTACTGCACTCATTGTAGACAGCTATTACAGTGTTGAGTAACTACATAGTAGGCCTATAGATACATTCGTACTTTCACATGCAACGTTTTCATAACGCCATTGCGTTGGTAAGATTTTCAAGGGTGTACAGCGATAATAGGGTAAAGCAGCTCATTGTTAAGGTGCAAATCCTTATTTTGAAATGATATTGCAAAATTTTAAATACTGTATATGGAATCTCGTAGGTTTAAATGTGTGGTATAAGTTGTAAACAATCTGCTAAATGAAATTGTGGAATTTTATCTGAGATCAGTTAACTTTTCAGACAGAAGCATCATCTCAAGCATAATAGCACATCAAAGCGTATCTTTTCCATACATCTCGTAATAGAGTTTGCGTTATTGACTACTCTGTCTCAAGGTTAGTTTTAACCCCAACAGCACCAAGATACTTTCTTTATTCTTGTAAAATTCTTAATTCTGAGTTTTCTGTTTATTGTCATCCAGCCTAATTCATCGTGCTTAAGGGAAAAATTTTCCTCGGTTAGCTATTAAGGTTTCTCAGAAAAGCCTATCGCAACTGAGGCAGATGATTTCTTTTCGACGAGAAGGAAACCCCAAGTCCGTCTTCTGCCAGGTGGGTAAGTATAAAATATAATCGTGGCCCCTTGTGGTGCATACGATATCACCAGCGCCTTACAGAACCCTTTCCAGGTGTAGGAGCTTCAGTGAAGGAAGTTGCCCCAATGAAGAAAGTAGGTCAACGTTAAGACTGCATGCAAGTACCATGGGTGGCCAATGCTGCTGTAGATGGCACAAAGATTTGGAATGATTAGGAGCCTCACACTTAGAAGTGTCTAAGATTTTCATACAGAAGTCTTTTTTTTTTTCAAATATTCTTATGCTCCACCTACAATTTTCGTGAAGCCGTGTGTTCAGAGGTAGAATATATAAGACCACTGTATTCTTACATGTCGAAAGAGGCAACAAAAAGGGTTGTGGCATTCATGTAAAACCTTCTGTACCATTTTTTTTCACCTTCTCTCTGTGGGATGGCTGTGGAAGGCAGTATAATCTTGTCCGAGGTGAGTGGTTACTTTCATGTGAGAGGGAAGCATCGTGTTCACTTGTACGGAGTAAATTTTATATTACGTGTTGATCAGTAAAATTTCTAGGTGTAGCAGCTACCTTTCTAAGTTCTAGTCCCTTTAAAACGTTTTCAGCAGCACGGACGCACATTGGATCATTCTTCCTGAGTCTTTATGACAACTTGACAAGAGTAGATGATCCCCGCCCCACTTGCAACTTTTCGATTTCGCGATGGCGCTAAAGGTATACACATTCAGTAAAACCGGTACTTTGAATTTTTTCCCCTTTTTATTTGTGTAATTCAATAACTTTCATGATATATTCAGTATTTTATTATGTCTTAAACGAAGTGCTACCATAAATTTTGAATGGTAGGTTAGGTTAAATCATGTATTTTTGACTTAGGATGTAAGCCCATCGAAAAATTGAGGAGCATCTGTATTGGCATACTTTTTATTTATAACCACATGCTCTATAGTCTATACATCCTTAACTTCCTTTTTCGTCAATGACTGTTGCTTTGTATTAAGCATTTCGCTGCTGTAACATTGTCTTTGGTATTTTTACTTACTATATTTGGATGCTATGACATACCTCGCATGTGTGTGCATTGGATTGCTTATTGTTATTGTGCAATAGGTCAGAACACCATGCAATATTATAACCAACAAAGCATTAATTTACCTGCCAAAGTTTCTATTTTGGTTGTATAATGCGATGTTCGAACAAGTGGGGGTAGGACGGCATCCCCCCACAGACAACCTAGCCATTATTTCTGCGGGTTCCAGACGCCTGGCTGGGGTTCCCCCAGTCAGAGCATGTTCAGTGGACCCTCAGACCCGACCCTACCATAGGCGTGATAAGGGTATGATGATGAGACGATATGACATACCAATTTATATTTCTCACAGGACCCTCTTTGAAAACCATGCACCTTTGTAAGAGCTGAATTTCAAGGCGACTACATATAATATTTTCAATGTAAAACAAATATTAACAACGTTAGAGGTAGCCTGGGGGTGGAAGACATTGCGGAAAAGATGACAGAGAATCGTTTGGGGTGGTATGGGCATGTGATGAGCAGGGGAGAGGAAGAGCTTATTAGGTCCATTGTGGGACTGCAGGTAACTGGGGGCACCAGAGGCAGAGGAAGACCAAAACGGACGTGGGAGCAGGTGGTGCAAAGGGACATGGTGGCGTGCGGGGTGGAGGGGGACTTGGTGGGGGGTGGACGGTAGTGGAGGATTAGAACCCGCAGACCCGACCCTGCCCCAGGCGGGAGAAGGGGGAGATGATGATGAAAACAAATATTAACAACGCTATAAATCAGAAAGTGAACATGAGCATACTGTACTTTGCAGTGAATTTTTATTGTTATAGGAGTGGTTTCATAGCAGAGCGTAACTTTCACCCGTTTTGTTATTAGTAGTTATTCATCTCGTGACCATTATGTGGCGATTTTCTGCAAAAGTGGCTTTGTGTTTTCATTAATTATTTTTGGTTGCGTGATCCTCGATATTTACAGTTTCCCCCCCTCTGAATGTAAAACAAAAAAAAAATCTTGAATCCTCTAGCAATACTCTATAGATTCTGACAGTTCACCATTGTAAAATAGTGTTTTATTGGTTAATGCTTTAATTTCGTGATTCGGACCCATACCTCTTGAAAAAGACTATCGTTCTTCCATCGCTTTCACTTTTTTTCGCCTTGCTTGGTCCCCCATTACCAAGGTCAAAGACCAACTTAAATGTTATTCAACTAATCTGGGAACTTTTTAGATAGTTATACTCGTACACAACTCTAATGACCATTATGGCTCGGCCACATAGAACGCGATCTGTCTCAGTGGGCAGCGATCTCTGACCTCTGCGAGAGACCGATCGAGTTGTATAGGCAAGAGCATTATGCCTACCGTAATTATGCCAGTCACACAGATGGCGATCTGTTGCAGCGATCCAGTTGTATAAAATTATTGTCGTGGCAAAAAATGAGTGAACAAACTCAAAAATGTGCACTTCTCATTGCTGCCTTTGAATGGAGCTTTGACGAAGATATCGCGCCCCTTGTGACGTTTCCATATCGCGTTCTGTGTGGCCCAGCCTGCAGTACCCACTGGGTTGTATCTGTCTTCATTTCTAAACAACCATCACTAGCAATTGGAATCGAACCTGTCTTTACTTATTAGCATTAATTATTTTCAGTTACGGATAGTTAATGAATACAGTACTGTACAAGTATCATCCTCTAAAATATTTTGTGGTTTTTTTCTAGGATCAATTGACTTAGGACTCCATGTGTGGCGCCAATTATGGGAAGATTTTGTTTGACCATCTCACAATCATTCGATAATGACTACAGTCCTGTTGTAAATTACATTTGAAGGACTTCATTGTCAGTCTAGACACTGTTGTCTTCTAATGGGGATTGATTTATTGAGAGAAAGAGAGTGTCCTAATAGCAACATAGTATATTGTAAGTTTTTAGACTTCTTTTACATGAGATGAGATAAAAAAATTCAAACACAATAACGAGATCAATAGATATTACAAAAAATATGTTAATGGTATGTAAGTGAAATAATACTGATATTACAGGGCGATAGATGGTCTTATTTGCTGTTGATCAAATACCTACTCAGGAATTAAGACGTAAGTTCTGTTTTTCACGTCTGATAGCGCTACCACTCATCCACAATCTTAATTACAATATCTACACATCGTTATATTGATTTTAAGGTTTAATTTCCTGCAAAATTGCCATTTGTACTTCAGGTAGCACATTCTATGCTTTGTTTATGAAAGCTAGATGGAGAGAGAAAGTAAACGCTGCAGAAAGTAGCAGAAAACAGCTGCAGTGGATATTGGTGCAGGGCCCCTTAAATGCACTTAACGAAATGATAGTTGCTAACTGAGCACAAAAACGTTGCCTACCTTAATTAAATAAAACACCCGTTTTTTATATGATATATATATATCGTTGATTTTTCAGACCGACGAAGCTCATAAGGTTGGTGTTTTGTTGTTGTGCAAGTTTTACTCTATGAGGGTTTTTTATGTGCAAAGTTTAGTTATAATCTTCTACCATAAACAATTATGGCGCAAAACTAACAACAAATGATCACTCTCTCTCGTTTTTTTTTTAGTTTTTATTAACTTTACTCAGAGTTTAATTTCGTACTTTAACGTTAAATGTTATCCCCTCTCTCTCTCTCTTTCCTATCGATTTCTTTTTAAACTGAATTTTGAGACCGATTATGTAATAATTGTGATTTTTTCTCTCTCTCTACCTGGCAGACTTGAATATCAATGAACACCTGGTAGGCTGGTGCTCAGAAAAGAAAGAAAAAAAGCAGAAGAAATAAAGGGACCTAACAACAGCAGAAGGAGAAAGACAAAAAACGGAGCTAGAGACTAAATCGACAAAGAAAAGCAGGTAGATATGGAGAGAGGAAAGTGCAGATTTCAAAATCGGAGGTTTGTTTTTTTTATTGATGTTGCATTTTACATATAGGGATAAAGTATATCCATAATAGTGGCATACTTTTCAGACTATTCCTAGCGAAGCAAAGCTAATATGAGCAAGAAAGAAGCATTGAATTTAGACGGTTTTTCAACCAGGCTTTTGTGGAGTGAGACATCTTCGCATTAATGCGTTGTTAACGAGATTGAAAGTAACGTACACACATATGTAGAAAGCAAAAGAGAGGAGAGCAAGAATCGATTTTTGTGTGAATGCCCTAGACCTAGGACCTGATGCACAAAATTGAATGCCCGACAAGATTATAGGGTAGTGGGTTAACAGTAGCAACACGTTTTTTAAACGGTATATACCCTTGCCCACCCTCCACCTACTTGATATCAACAGAAAAAAATGAACAGTTGGTGAGTTTAAGATGCCTCTCGAAGTTTTTCAAACATAAGATTTGTGAACGCCCTTTTGATGAAGCTTTTCTAAGCTTGTTGCTTCTCACTCGTCTCTTTCTCTCGCTTATAAGTATATAATGGAGACTTATATTCGCGGTAATATATGGTCTATTGAGTTGTCGGAAGTTTTTGAGGAAATACGAGTTTCTCCTAAATCTAAAAACATTAAATGTCAGTATAATTTCTAATAAGTTATAAGATAAGGATGGGACATATAAAATTTATGAATTTCCCTCTTTCCTCTTCTTCACTAGGTTTTCTCTCTTAGCCCTGACATGTGTAAGTCATTCTAATGTTTCAAGTTTGTCTCACATGTGTGTAGTCCTTTATAATCTCTGCAGCATAATGGTCATCTCTCCTGGAATCTTATTTTGATTCATAGCAGATAACGTTGACCATTTTAACTACCGGTATTAAGAAATGGTACTTAAATAATTACTAGAAGAAATGTAATATTTAGTGTAATATGATGCTGCCAAGGTTAGCCGTTTGCCAGGAGAAGGTTGTGAGCACTGGACAATCTAAAGTAGTAGACTCAATGTTCACATTACGGACTCCTGCTCTTTACACTTTCAGGGCCCGCTCTAAGGGGGCAACCCGGACATTTGTCCGGGGCGTCATTTTGGCTGTAAGTGTGAGAACAGAGCACGCAAACAGAGCGCTTCTTCAAGGGGTGGCAATTCGTCCTTTTGTCCGGGGCGGCATAAGTGATAGAGCAGGGTCTAACACATTCCAGCCCCTTCTCTTAGCAATACTCTCATTAATTTAATGTTCACCTACTGCTATTACCAATGAACATTCGGATTCGGTTGCAACCCACCTTCAGCGTTTGTTAGGAGTCGCGCACTCGCGAGCAATGCAAATCCATTATTATGTTTGCCCTGTGATTTGGCACTTTTGATTTTGCAACACCACTCATTCTTTGTCGTAAGCAAGACGGTGAACTCAAAGAACAACATTCCACATGGATTAGGTCTTTAAGTTCAGGTTATTGTTCATGCCATGCTGAAAGCCATCGACCGTATTTCCATCAGGAAAAAAAACAGTACTTGGAGATTTTACATTCCTAAGTCCATTAACAGATCAAGGATGACCGTTGACGGACACTTTCGCTGCACTTTCTCGGGGCAGCCTTCCACCGCTACTCTTGCAAACTGGGGAATACTCTGGCATTTTGTCTACCAGTTCGGTATGTCACAAGGCTTTCCTCTAAAGAAACTACTACTGGTTTCAACTAGGAATCTAAGATCGAACTTGCAGACTATCACCCTAACGACAGGTATACTTTATAGAGGTAGGGCCTTTTCAAACTGGTGCAGCTGTTTGGGAAAAGTTGGTGAAAAAAGTCAGTTCAACGATTTGAAACGTTGGAGCTGATTGGAGTACTAATGAACTTTTCTCATGTTTAAGAGGCGATTAAAAGTGTTGTGGCACTAGACCGAAAGTCTGTCTTGTAAAACCACCGTCTAAGAGTTTGCCCAGGAATTCCTTGTCTTCTCGTCTTTCTTCCGTTTCTGCTTTAAATACTGTATAGTTTTTGTATGTTGTCCGTGCTAGAATCCTGGTCTCGTGGGTATCTAGCGCTACCGTAGTTGGGAAGAAGAGCTTTCAAAAGATGAGGAAAAGCGTTAATGGAATACCAGATACTGTATTTGTGTTAGCAGAGAATGTGGTAATTATAGTTCAGTTTTGCAGGTTTTGTTAGTGATTTGTAGGACGTGTGATAGCGATGTGTTACTGAATCAAACTTGAGGACGTTCTATCCACCCTGCTGTTAATCAGTAGTATATTATTAAATGAAGGTGATTGTTATCAATAATGCATTGTGACCTGAGAATAAATACCGGGAGGATGACCGTAAAATATATTGCACGTTAAGGACAAGCTCAAGAGACTCGTAAGCTGATATTTGAATAATTGATCCACTCTAACTTTAATCCTCTTATGAAATGGTAATTTTGTTTCTAGTGAAGGAAACTCTGCTACTCCTTCCACCCTTGACCAAAAGCCCAGCAACGTCTGAAATTGACTGTCGACTGCAGTGGTTTGAATAGTGGAAGGCGATCTCCATAATTCGAAGAGGAGTTCCAGATGCCCGTGGTTGACACTTCGTTTTTCCAATGATGGAGCTATTCACCATGACCTCCGAAGTCAAGCCTTGCACGAAATTCGAAAGCGACCGCTAGCTCCCTGTCAAGGCCGAACCATTTTCCTGATTACCTGTCACATACTTTGTCTTGAAGGGAGTCGAGGGAAATGACGCATGTTAATTAAATAACAGCACATTACGTTGCAGGTGATGACACTGCACATGTCTCCACAGCTAGGAATCGATCTTGGCTTGATGGCATACCAAGTGCAAGTCCTAAGAGTTGGTTTTCTGACTGAAAAGAATTACTATATCCTCTTGATACACGCATAATAAGGTAATAACTGACTTTCAAAATAACACTCGATTCTCTTAAGACAAATACTGCATAATAGCTTAGAAACTTCGGTCAAACTGTAACTGATCATCTGCCATTTATAAATGTCACGCAAGTCAGGTTGGACAAGAGAGGGTAGGAACTAGGATGCAGGGATCTTCTTTGAATGTAGGAAATTGTTATAAGGCGGACGAAGAGAAAGTATTTCATTAAAATTGACGTGATGCGCATCAATTCAATGTGAGCTTCTGTAGTGGACTAAACAGCAAAATTCAAGATACGTAGGCATGCATATATTATTATAGGCTTGTGATCCTGCTTCTTGGGAAAGAGTTAGGTCGAAAAAGAGGAGGAGAAAGATAATAATGGAGAAAGAAGGCAGTTGAAAAGGCGTCAAATCAATAATCGAACGGGGTAAATGACATTTTACCGGACTGGTTTGGTACTAGTCAATGGATTTACTTTTTCAGCTCAGTGTGCTCTAGTTCGCCCCTGACTGAGATCGATGATTTTTTTTCCTGAACCTAAGCCATAAAAGAACTCTAAACATCCGAATGATCTGGTTATATATATTGTTATTGATTTATTTAACGCCGGCCTCCCTACTACAGTACATAAAAAGTATTTATCGACGCTGGGTGTAAGTTTCCATTCGTGGGAATTTTGGTGTGTCGATCTACGTATGCTTGTTTACGTATGGGGGAGCGGCGAGTTGCGTTGGACACACCAGTTCTCGTCTGATCACTGAAGTTAAGCAACGCAAGCCCAGATAGTACTGACATGGGTGGTCGCTCGGGAAAGCTGGGTACTGCTAATACCCAATAATCGTCGCATTAGTGTAGTGTCTGTGCAGTATATGCATTAGAACTATACAGTGGACGGGTCTTTAATGACCTCGTAATTGACGGGACCTTAAACTCCAACAAACAACAAAATGTTTACGTATGGGTAATTTGACGTACAGGTGACATCCTATCCAACACGGGGCAGAAGTTTTACTTCCCATGCGACGGGAGACGGATTTAGGGTTCCCTTCTGACCGGCAAGAATTAAAATCGATCCTTCACTCCATGGACTGTGGAGTCAAGCACCTTACAAATAGAGCTAGTTGAGAAAATAGTGGTTAATTTGTATTTTTTACAGGAAATTGATGTTTTCTGTGGTCTAATTCAAAGATGGCAACATTAATCGCATTTAAAAACCTCACAGCAAATCCCATTGAGTGTTCGTAAGGTCGTTTCAAAAACCCATCGACAACAGAATTAATTTCAATCAATTTCACTGTTGTCAAGGTGTTTTGCTTTTCTTCCACAGGGAAATGTGGTTCAGTCGACTGGGTTGGGACAAATGGGAATGTGCACAGAAGCGTCATTGTCGTATTGGGTATGGCCCATTACTATGAAATGAGTAAACATTTAGGTCTCAAAGGTGATTTTTAAGCTAGTTTGCTGTTTTGAATGTATGTGGCAGAAAGTACACATGAAACAGCGGTGTTGAGGGCCACTTGAGAATTGATACTAGTTTCTTTGACGTTATTTTTTCGGGAGTGGTGATGGTGGTGGTTGGCAAATTTCTTCTCTATCATTATCATCGTAGGTTGTTCATCACATGCATAGGGATTGCGTGAACTTAAGCCAGGCTATGTATCCAAAAACCTGCCCCTATCTCTTTCTACCTTTTGGGAATGGTCTCATTAAAAGCGTGGTCCATTGACCATCATTCAGCATCTTCTAACCCTTTCAAGTCACCTGGTTTATTATCATGGGACTCGTTGCTCCTGTTGACGGTTTTGTAGTTCTTCCGTATTTGCATGCCGTTGTTGTTTTGTTGTTGTCATCTCTGTCGTTTACTTTATTTCGTGTGAGTCCATTAGAGAAATAATTTACTCCTTTGGTGGTGTCTATATATATGTTTTTTATGATGTCTGATTTTTAATATGACTTAGTTCGCACAAGAGGTGAAAGAGACTGGTGATGGGATCACTAAAATGCAGGGGGAAGTCGTTGGATGTTCTAGTAGGCGAAAAGTGGAGTGAAGATCTGTTAAATCATCGACTTTTAAAGCAAGGGCGATGCTGAGGAAGCCTTAAATGCACCCTAAGAAGCTCTTTAATTTACCATCTTGAAATAATTGGATGAGAAATTCTTCACGGATACATGCTCACGTAACCATCCCATTATTGATTTTGTGTCTCCCCTCTCTGTTGATAGTATGTCTCTAGACCTAGCGATACTGGCGAATTCATATTGTTTCATGTTTCTATAAGAGGTCGAAATATCATATTGTGTTGTTATACATCAATATACACATCTAAAGCTTCCCTAGCCATGGGAAGCTGGCTAGGACCTTTACATGTATTTTGGAAGTTTTGAAATTATGCAGTGCAATGGTGTCTTCTTCAGATCTAATTCTATAAACAATGGATCCTAAATTGTGCTGAGGCACATGTCAAGTAATTGTGCGTGGTCTAATCGCTAATATTTTTACAATGGCACGATACTGAAGTAGTTATCAAATTGAAATGTCTCCGCTTCTCTTCTTAATTGTCTCGAATTAGTTGAAATTGATTGTGCAAAATTATAGAGAAAAGATCCATCATTGAATTTTATCTTCGTGTTGCAGGACGTGTTTGTTTCTTAGTGAGCCTCCGATTCTAATTATATCCGATCTTGGTGTCAAAATGCACTTTAGTACATAAGTGACGTAGGCCTCTCTTGGGGCCGATGCAGAAGGTGCACGTAATACCACGGACCTCTGAAAGAAGCGAATCCGTACTCTTTGATCTCCTGACAAGCGTAATATTAATTTAATGATTAAAGCAGGTGCCAGAGTCACATTTTTGTAAGGCAAGAGAATCACTGATCTGTTACTAATTAGGCTGTTGTCGATTTATTAGGATTGAAGGCCAACTGAGAGTTTTGAAAATGGCCACATTTCTTTCTCGCATAGGAAAGCGGTGTTTTGTGTCTACCTCGGTGGATCAGTGGGTCTTGTGCTTGGCTCGTCAGTCCATTGTTTCATGCTCGATCCTGACTGAGGTGGATGGCTTTTACTGGAGATAGAAAAATAGCCTCAAAGTACTCATTCCGTCAGATGGGAAGCAAATGAGTAGTCCTGCCTGTTTGTCACCTGCGCGTCAAAGGGTATAGTGCAGAAAGACTAAATTTCCAAGTGGGAAAGAAACTGTCCCCAGAAGGAAGTTAGGCCGATATTAAATTAGCAGGGATTGTGGCATACGTCGTTGGCCGGCTGCTGTAAAAACTGTCCAAAGTCTGTGTGTTTCTGATACTAACGAAGCAAATTATACTCGCCTCTGACGTAGGCGGGCAAAGGGTGGGTGTGATGGTATCTGAGTAAAATACAAGGCCTACTGTATCTCTGCACATCTTACTTAGGAAGGATTAAAAGGGTTTTGACGTTTGGCCAGCTCTTGCAACACCATGCAAGACAAACTTTTTTTTTTACCTCTCTGGTCTGTCAGTTGCTTTATTTCTCCTCCTCCATTTCTTGGTTTCTAGCTTCCTTATTCTCTACTTTATTTCTACTCGGTCCTTCTGACCTCGCCATAGGCCAAAGGATGAATGGATTTTATATGAGTTAGTGACATGTACACCCCACAGAGACTGTAAATTTCTTTTACAGCAATTAGAAAAGCTTGAAAGTTTATAGACTTGGAAAATTGGGCATGCGTTGGTCACTCTTGTCCAACACGTGCGTTGATGAGATGATGTTTTCCACTGATTCCTCGCAGTACTTGTTTGTTGTTATTCTACATTAATGTGTCATTTTTATCTATATTATGGTACAAAGAGACTGAAATATCTCAGGATGATATGATCTCCCAGTAGGCGATTACATGCCATTGTTTTTGGGATTAGGCGGGTGCCTGAAAGTGACAAGTGTGAGCAAACCACATGCTGTCATTGGAAATCATAATATCTACATCCTCTATTTTGTCAAGTTTAAAGTCGGGAATGAAGCTGTAGTTGTGAATTTTATGATGATAACGTCATATTTTCATTCTCAAATTAGAAATGAGCATATCCCATTGCTACTGCGAACAAATACGTTATTTTGACATTTTTAAATCCACCCGGATACATTTATTTAATTATACAATTACAATGATGGTGCTAACTTCAAGGTTCAACAAAATAACTTTCGTGGCGAAGGCGTATTTTGAGGACTTATTTCCTTTCTGGCTTCAAGGTGCTCAAACTTGCGAGGGCGGAGAGGAGGTTAATTTTTCGTTATTTATTACTTTGTCTTTCGGCTCTGAGACTATTTATGAACTCTTACATTTGCAAATTTTGTTAGTCTGTAATTTCTCACCTCCCCCCCACCATCCTGATTAAAAGATGCTTTTTTTTTTATTTTCAGGTGACATCCATCGCATCTCCAGGTGTGGTCTCATCCCAAGTGGTCTCATCCCCTCTGTCATCTGAAAGCAATCATTGTCCTCAAACATGAATTTAAAAGGCTGAGAATCATTCACATCGTTAATTAATCCAATAAGGAATTCAACTGGCGTTGCGGTTTTCAGTGCCCTTAGCCTTAGGTGCCTACGTGGCACTCCTTTGAGAGCAGGTAATATTCATTATTCACTTCATTATCAGCATCTTCAGGACTTGATTATTACCGTTTGTGATATTTAGGGTTCATGAGCAAGCAGATGATGTACACGCGGTATAGTATGATTTACTTTCTCTCTGATTGAAGGGGACATCTCTGTATGGGAGGACATCTGTGTGGGGGGCAGGCACCCCAAGAGTTAACTTTGATATTCTGCTCTGCAGGCCAATGACAATCCAGGTGATAAACTTCCTCAGCTGGGAATATTATTGATCTATGCATACATTCACATCCTTTTTGAAAGGGCTGTTTTACTTTCCCATTCAACTTCCCTCTCAATTTGAAGAAATCACTCACCTCGACCAGAATCGAGCCTGTAACCAAGTACTCAAAAATTAGACAGGCTAACACTGAGCTGTAGGAATGTTGTTGGTGGTTGCGTACTTGAGAGTCGCTCCTAACCCAGGCCGATGGCTCGAACGGAGAGGGAAGTGTACCTTACGTCAGGTGGGTGATTCCCATGATACCTCAGCGTAATTTCATGTATATTCGGCCCGTGGTGTCGGTAAAGGAAACTGTCCTTAGAAAGAAGAAAGGTTGACACTAAATAAGCAGGAATTCGGCATTAGGACTGCAGTGGGCTGTTCTGGTTACCAACGGAACTAGTGGGAATCTGACTCTGCTTTAGGCAAGATAAAGGCTTAAGAATGATGATGACGTAGAAAGGTTTTTACCGGTATGTGGTTGTGACATTTCTCAAACCACGCAGGACCATCCAGGGCGTTATTTCCCACTTGAAGTGCCTCTGTCGCTCGAAAGAAAACAAGGGCCGTCTGACGTGTTTCTGATTATTATACGTCCTTTGGCCACAGTGGCTGATTACGTTTTTTGAACAAATGGCTTGTAACCAGGGACGAAATAATGAAGAATGAATTTGAGACTTAACAGACATTAGAAGGATTTACCAAGATAACTTCCTGTGCTTCTTTGTCTCTTGTTAGTTTTTCGTTTGCGAGCGTTTCTTCTGATTACAGGTGGGTGATAGTATGTGGATGTCACAATTTTAATAAGCAATTAAAAATAGGAGATCCCCTCTCCTCCCTCAACGGGATCCTTGCTGGTTACTAGACCATGCATGGTTTCCGCAAACCGTGATACTTTTCAGTAAGTTGATAGCAA
Source organism: Trigoniulus corallinus (assembly GCA_013389805.1). Taxonomy (NCBI): domain Eukaryota; kingdom Metazoa; phylum Arthropoda; class Diplopoda; order Spirobolida; family Trigoniulidae; genus Trigoniulus; species Trigoniulus corallinus. Next base: position 9,365,710 of record JAAFCE010009126.1, on the reverse strand, counting down.
TCAGTCATATAAAAAATATATGAAGTGCCATGCATAAATATGCATACCTCTTACCGCCCTCTCTCTCTGTTTTTAAAAATGCACTAGAATGTATGATGGTAAGGACCTAATGGCATCTGATAGGAACGGGGAGGTAAATTTTGGGATATCTCTGCATTTTTATCGTTTAAAATTGATAAAATATTTATGCAGTTGCAGTTTGTTGCGTGGATATTTACTCCTAGTTTCAACTACGAATCTCTCTCCATATATACAATATGAAAAGTCTGCTACTTTACGAATTAGTAGCGCTAATTATGAGTTATCCTAATTGGGTCCTTAGTTTTCCAGGTCTCTGTTATCAGCCACTCTTTTTCAGATAGCTGTAAAGGCTGAGTTTGATATGACTAACAAATTACATATTCACCCCTTCCATCTTTTATGTTAATCAGTCCTGTGTTGACGCCATATATTCTGACCTCAAAGTGCAACTCTTGACAGCGTGAAAACATTTTGAAATATCACATGCCAAAACATGACTGCGTGTGTATATGTGTATGAGAGGGCAGTTTTTCACTTTTGATGGGGTTGGTTGCGTGGGTATCGGGTTATTTACTGTCGATTTCTCAATTCTGTTTACTGGTGTCAGGGAGGAGACAACTGACAATTCTACTGACTTACACATTTATTTTCTATATAAAAAGTCCTTTGACATATGAGTGGTGGTATTATGCATAATACGCAAAAGGACACAACTACTGTATCTGATATGGAGCATCCACGTTAGGTTTCCTCCTTCGCCTCTCTGTTTCTTGCCTAGTCTCGACCAAAATTGAACCTATAAACTATGAACTCTAGAGGCAAGTACGTTTCTGGGCTATTGAAAATTTTGAGAGGAGTTATCAGACAAAATATTTATGTGGATTAGTAGTTCAAGGTGGCGAGTTGTGTGTCCTAACCATGAGGAGTTATCGCAAATGACCATTTTAGATAACCATCTGTTGTGAAATTTAGTTCAAAGGTCATCTTCTGATAATACCAAGGATAGTTTTGATTTGGTTACACTAATCACAATAATGGTAATGATACTGATGATACTACGTCGTTTACGGGCTGTAAATGGTATTTTTGGTCCTGATAAATATTCGAGGTCAGGAGCAGTGCTGAATGTCCCATTTGGGAATACTTTAGTATATATTATGCAGTGCTATACTTCATAACTTTCTTTCTCTATTGCCCCTTGTAATGAGGATTGATAGACAGAGACCTCATATCCATTATGTTTTATGCGATATTTACATACAGTCATGGATAAAATATAAATATATAGGCTCAAAAAATATTTTTTGCTGCATATTTGTTTGAAAAGCAACTTTACTAGAATTTAGACTTAAGAATTGGGAAACTAAACATTATTTCTAACTATTCGGGATAGGAATTCCCAATCTCATAAATTATTAGCATAGACGATGTCGTAGTAAACTCCTTGTGGACAAAATAACAAATACACTTTAGGATTTCTGGAAATTTTGGGAATTGATGTCTGTTTTGTTAGTAATTTAAAAGGCATCATAACGTTTTATAAAACGCTACCTAGTATTTTATTGAGTGTCCTTTATTTGTTATTACACCATGGTCCTACTCTTGGGAATTTACCGATTTACATGTTTATTTTACTTCACTTAAACCGTGTTTTGACTTCCAGGTGACGTAGGCAAAAGGGACCATATCTTTATTTCCTACCCGACGGAAGGCTTGCTTGGGGATTTTCTCTCGCAGGAAAGAAGCCATCCACCCTAGCCAGTAAGGAATCTGCATCCATGGACTATTTTACTGAAGCACGCTACCACTGAACTACCGAGGCGACAGGTAAGAATTAGGTGTGTGAGTATGAATTTTATAAAGATTCTTCATATTGAAAAGGGGTTCCGGTATCTAAAGTTTTAAGTCCTTTGGTCTGGGGCCTCGCACCCAATAAGTCCTCTTCTCCTCCTCTTTCTCCCTGTTGCTGGTATATTTGTTGATTATATGATGCATAATAATTTGTGTGAATGTGCATGCTGTGAATCACATGGTGTTTATATTGCAAATAAAAACGAGAATCATTTACTATGCATTATATTTGGTTGGTCCCATGAATAATTAAAAAAGTGCATATTTAATATGCAGCAATGCGTCAGAGCGTACCATACAAATCCAATCACATGCATTCTTGATCCTTTGGATAACAAAGTTACCAAAGTTATGACGTGATTTTTGGCAGTTATTGCACTTATGATATTAAAGGTACTGACTCTGAGTTTGTCAGCGGCAAAAAAGGCTGCACCCACACACACATGGAACATGTACACATATCTAACACTACCCTCAGAAGCAATTGTAGGCATAATAATTAACAATTAACTGAGTTAAATAAAAAATGACAACATAGCACATAATGAAGGTTATGAATCTGCATCAAACTGACCAAAACTGCCTTAATAATACAGTAACTCTTAACTGAAGTATTATTGGGTTATTTTGTTGCTGCTCTAGGTCCATAATACAATGAGGACCAATGAAATTTATGATGATAATTTGTATTTTTTCATAGTCTCATTCATTATTGAACAGATAAGAAGGTCTTTAGATATGATTGCAGTTCCCTCTCCCTACACCTATTCATGTATTTTGTTGTTGTTTGTTGGTGTTTTAGGGCCCTTCAACTACAAGGTCATTAGAGCCCCGTCCACTGTGTAGTTCTGATGCAGAAACTGTCAGTACTAGCTGGAGTTGCGCTGCTTAACTTCAGTGATCAGACGAGAACTGGTGTGTCCAACGCAATTCGCCGCTCCCCCTATTCATGTAATGTCCCAGGTATGGTGTTCTCGCGAATTCATAACTGCCAGTTCAATCCTGGTTATGGAAACTCAAGAGTCTAATTTCTTTCCTGTCATTCTTTCTTCAAAAGTAGTCTGAAATCTTGTGGTTTCCGATAATAATAAGGCAATTTTGACTCAAATCGCATCTCGATGATTCGTTGGTGGTTTCTTTCTGCCCTCCTTTGAGCCTTCCGTTTTTGACAATACGGCTTCACCCGCAAGTCAAGGAACCCTTTCTTCGCGGATAGCATCAACATTGAGCGGCGAATTGCGTTGAACATACCAGTTCTCGTCTGATCACTGAAGTTAAATAGCGCAATCCCAGCTAGTGCTGACATGGGTGCCCGCTTGGGAAAACTGGTTACTGCTAATACCTAAAAATCGTCGCATTAGTATAGTGTCTGTGCAGTCTCTGCATAAGAACTATGCTGTGGACGGGGCTCTAACGACCTTGCAGTTGAAGGGCCCTTCAACATTCTTTGCAAAAGAAGCTGATTTCCTTACTCTTGGTAACTATCACAATCATGGTATGTTCAATGACATCCATTCTACGAGGAGTAAAAGTAGACGTGTAGGGTTTTCAGAATTTCAAGGTGCAGGAGCTCGCCTCCCGAAGTCGATTAAAACGACGTCGTCCTGGAAAGAAGGTTGGCTGATGTTAAATAAGCAGGTGTTACGACATTAGATTGTAGCCAGCCTGGTAAACATGCTGTTCAAGAAAAGCTCATTCTTGTGTGGTTCCCCGTACCAACTGCACTAATGGGTATCTGAACCTACTATACTAGGGGAAAGGGCTAGAGATGATGATAGTCATTTTAAAGAAATTATTTGGTAAAAACCAATTAAAGGGGCGTACCAGGAAAAGAAAGTAATAGGACACAGCCTTTTATCAGAATTCGTTCTCCGTGTGAGCCCCCATTTTTGTCCATTTACCGGTAAGCGTGCACTCAATTTTTATCTAACGACAAACCCGTTGGAATAAGTGGGCTAATTGTAACCCGGAACGAAAAACCAAATTCAAAATGTGAATTTAGATTTCAATTAAAATGTCTCTTTCGAGCCCAACGATGTGCTGGTTTTACTTAATAATTTTTCGAGAATTGTGCGTATCTTGCATGCTTTTCACACGTCTTGAAAGGAAAGAAATGGGCATGTGAACCGTGAAGGAAAATGGTGGTGTCGTTACTAAATTTTACATAAGAATCCTTTTAATTAAAATGAAGCCCCCCCCCCTCTTCCAACCCTTCGTTCTTAAGACGTTAGGAGTCCTGTGAATAAGAAAGAGGACAAATGCTGCATTTCATTGTATTCAATTAAAGGCCATTAAAATGATTATTAAATATCCTAAGAATTTCATGTCCCATTCCTTCTTGACTTGCTCCTTCTCCTCGTTGTTGTGGTTGTTTATTTCTGCGACGTGACATGAATTTGGGAGGGTGGTCAATTGTGGGTTCATGAACTTAACTTGCTAAAGGGAGAAGGAAGGGAGAGATGTTCATTAAAGATCTCTCTCTCTCATTAAGCCGTTGTACTAATTATTCTGCCGGATTTTTTATGTCTTCATTTCTTGTTCTTGCTGTGTCGTTGTAATGTCGTTTGATGGCATCATTCTGGGTATCGTCATGTTGTTAGTTTCCTAGTGACGTGTTTGAATTTCAGATGAAAAAGAAATACCGTAGGAGTTGGTCAGTGTCCCAGAGGGAGATGAAGATGGCATGAGGGGAGGTTTTGTTGTTTTTCCTTTGGGTCGTTAGACATTCAAGTTAATACTTTTTCGTTTGATTCATTAATTATTTAGAGTTGGAGAGGAAAGCATCTTAGTAATTCAGTCATAAATATCTATAACGTTTCAATGGGTGGGTGGAGTTTATTCCTCCTTCCTTCTTTCTTCCCCCCACCTCGTCTTTTAATAAATATATAAAGTGAAGCTAGAAAATATTTGAGGATTTTTATAACAATGTGAGTTCAACGACCCTCCCTTCCATATATCTTTTTTTTGTACGGGACAAAAAATTTCGGTGCTACTAGCTGGGTTACTGACGTCATTATTGTACATTTCCGTATTTTCTTCCACCTACACACATACTCATCTCTCTCTCATCTCATGTTGTCCTACCTTCTCGATGGCATGTAAAGATCCCCCCCACTCTTTTTTATTTCTTCCTTTCCTATTCCATCTCTTTCCTTTCTGATGATTATAACACCCAAGATTTTTAGGCTCTTTTTCTTCCTCTTCTTCTCCCAAGTTGAGTATCTGAATGTGTTTTCATTTTCTTTTTGTGATGGCAACGACGTCACTGAAATAATGAAAATAGAGTTCATATGCATTAGATATAGATCAGATTTGGTAGGTAGTAAAGTATCTAATTTAAATGCTTGTCAAAAAAAAAGACACGGTGTAGCAATTTTTAACTATAATTTAGCGAAAATATCTAATAACTTATTTTTTTACTGCAGGTAAATGCACTACCATCTAAAGTGTTGGCAGGTGAGCTGTTGGGAATATATCGATTTCAAAAGTATGTTTATCACATTCATACAAACCACAAATATGAATATATTAAGCATAGGTATCACATCGCTTGGTTTATGAAATGATTTTTTTTCCCCTCTTTGATTCAAATCTACCTAATGTTAAGTACTTTGATGAGGGGGGAGGAGTGAGCGCATTCATTCCAATTTCAAGTTTTAACTTACCTTGCTGGATCAATATTAGTGTGGTTTGATTTTGAAGATAATGCACGTTGGTTTGATTCTGGATTGGACAGGTGGGTTGTTTCTAGTGAGGACGATGCAAAACTCCAAGTTTATCTTTCGTCAGGTGAAATAAAAATCCGTAGCCTCATGAGATAGCATCTATGCCTAAAAGTACTCAACTGTTTGTTTGGCTCCTACACCTGATGTTTGCCTACATTTTATTCCACGTAAAAGGAATTCTTTTACATTCTTTTACATGCGGTTTTACTTGTCATCCGACGGAAGGTGCACCTGGGGGTTTCCTCCTCGTGGTCGTAAAATGTTTCTCACCTTGGACAGGATTAAACCTGTATCCACAGAGTCAAAGTGAAGCACACCACCATTTCATCATGGAGAAGGACCACTCAGTCGTTAATGATCTACAGAGTGCTGATAGACCGACGTTAAAAATCTGCAAACCTCGAACTCTTTTCACCCCTTTCCTCCTTTCCTCCTTTCGTCGTTGCTTGTTGGAGTTTAAGGTCCCGTCAACTACAAGGTCATTAGAAACCCGTCCACTGCATAGTTCTAATGCATATACTGCACAGACACTACACTAATGCGACGATTATTGGGTATTAGCAGTACCCAGCTTTCCCGAGCGACCACCCATGTCAGTACTAACTGGGCTTGCGTTACTTAACTTCAGTGATCAGACGAGAACTGGTGTGTCCAACGCAACTCGCCGCTCCCTCGTCGTTGCTGAACAATATTCAGACCTAAATGGCATTCCCAGATTTAACATCTCACCAAGCAGCTACTGATCTGTGATCGTCGATTTCCATTTTCCCTGTGCGAGTCAAACTACTCCCTGCCTCAGTTTTCCGTCTTTTTTTGGAGTCTATAATTGTAGACCCATCTAAAAAAAGGATAGTTTATCTTGGTTTCCTCTTTCTTTCCCTTCCTCTTTCCAATAAATTTATTTTTTTTTCAAATATTTAAATGTAAGTTAATTACTGCTAAATTTGAAGATGTTACACATCAACTGTTTGCGGATGAGTAGCTTTATCGGTTTTGGGGGTTCCTCTCTCTCTCTCTTTTCTTCCCCTTCTTTTCCGGTTTTGGCTGTTCTCTGCAATTTTTTTTTCATGTTTTCTTCTCTTTCCTATGTATACGCCCAGCCTTTTATTTTACTCTTTTCCCTTGGTGCTGTACACTGGGCGACGTGTGGCTATTTTAAGCTGTAAGTTAGTGGAAGTGGTCGATGTACTCGTTCCGGAAAAGTGCTCTCCATGGGTTGGATTTGCAGAAGGTCCATTCACTTGTATGTCCTTTGGTCTTCTAAGGGATTAAATGGATGACTACTTTCAACCATTTGGTTACACGTGTATAAAATTAAGGTCAACCCGTTACTATTTTTAGCAAATACGGTTTGGTGTGTTGATTGTCAGAGGCGGGAAGGATGAGAAAATTTCCTTTAAAAAAAGCATCTCGTGCGATAGCGTGATTGGTTTGTGCTGGGAGGAACGAACCAGGTCAGTCGATGAGGGAGGATGGCATAGCTGCTGGCTCACAGAGAGGGAATATGAGGAGGGAGGGGGGTTATTGTTATTGTCGGAGCATATATATTTTAAATAGTAACTGCATGATTTGTACATATCCATTGACGTAAGAGAAGAAAATATTTCTCCTCCTTCTCTCCCACAATCAATAGGTGAATAGGGTATTGAACTATGGTATGTCTACCCAGTCAATATTTTATTTAGGTTAAATGTACTGAACTGAACACCCGGAAAAGCAACTAGTCCATACTTTTTTTGTTTTTCTACATGCTACATACTCGTCGCGTCGTATCCAATCCAGGTATTGGAAGTTACCTTCTTGCTAAAAATAGTTTGATAATCGTTATCCCCTCTGGAGATAAAAGAGAGGAGAGGAAATGAGAAAAGGGGAAGATGAAATTATTCAGTAGAAACAAGGCTTTTTGCCTCTCCTCCTCCTCTCTTCTTCTCTTCCTCCTCCTCCATCAACCCCATGCTTTTTTTATCAACGAATAATTTTATGAAGCAAGGATTTATGGAGAAATAAAAATTTTGTAATAGAAATTAAATTTGATTCAGTCTAATTTCACTGTGCTCCATGTCTGCTATGCTAGATTGCCTATCTTTAAGGGGTTGCTGAATTAGTTTTCTCCAAGTGCTGTTGCATCTGGAAATCAGAGTGATGATTTTATTTTACTCGTTTTGTAATATTGATTTCATTTACTATATATAGACCAAAATATAATAATTTTTATTTAATATCCCCTAATAATGTATTAATTATCTTTTGTTAAAAATGTTAATAACTTCGTTTCAGGTTTTCCTGAAAAATTTTAGGGCGTGGACTCCCTCTCTCTCTCGCTCCATGCACAATATAAAAGACGCCGTTGTGAGTATTATTATTATTATCATCACTATTATTATTATTATTATTATAGAGTTTAAATAAAGCTGTGAAATGTACAAATGTGCATGGTCGACAATAACAATCGTTAATTTTTCACAATTTGCTCCTCAATGTGTGTTGGTTGTGACGTCACATTGATGTCACAATTGACCTCTTTCCGCTCATCTTATCCAAAAATAAAATTTACCTGGATTTTCAAATGCGTCATTCTCAACTTTGTAGGTTTCGTCTTTTGCCCTCCATCATCTCATCTCCCTCTCTTTCATTTCCATCAGGTCTCTCTTTCTTTCCTATTTCCGTCTTTACCTCCTCTCTATTCTCCTCCTCCTCGTACTGCCACATAGGACCCACTACAATTTACCTACAGGTAATTGTTTTGAAGATTATTTTTTCGTTTTTCTTCTAGAAAGGAAGAGAGGAGAGAGATTGGATAGTCTGGATAACAAATTCGAGAATTGAAATCCAATAGAGGGCGTTCATCTTTGTTGATAGCCTGTTGTTTTATTTGAAAGCGTACAATAAGTGTCCAAGAAAAAACCCCCAGAGCTTGTCCAATCGAAATGAAGTTTGTTGATGTCCATCTAGCGAGCGGTTGTCCGTCCAGCCCTTTGCGTTAGGTCATTGACCTGTTCGTGCTATTCGTGTCCTCATTGCAAATGAGTAAGAAAAATCCTTACCTTTTCAGTGCTAAAATTGCGAGAGCATTTTTATTGAGTTTGGGTTGACGTCATCACCAATTATTTATAAGACATTATTTCTGTACGTGAAAATGCAAAGAAAAACAATGTTTAAAGATGGATTTCTCCTCTTGCTTCTCTTCCCCCTTCTCTCTTTCTCTCTCTCTCTCTCTCTGTTGTAAATTCCCCATTTCGTCCCATTTTATCTTCCTCCTAATCTCACTTTTTTTTTTACTTTCCGTATTTTTTATTATTTAGTTAGAAAAGCCATATTATCCCTCGCCCTGTCCCCTTCTTTCCTTGGTTGGGGATGCAGCTATCTCTGTTTTAGTTGACATTTAACCCATCCTTAGGGAATATTATAGAAATGGTTGCTAATATTTGAGGCTCGCATAATGATGTACTGTATATAGAAATATTCATACAGTTTTGACTCATCTTTAATTATAAATTAGTAGCGGCATGCGCATTATTGATGAAAAAAGCAGCTGAGAGATTTCTTTTCAGGAATTAATTCTTACTGTCATTTCAATGAATGTTATTATTTCTCGTGTGAGATAGGTGGTGTCGTCTTATTCTCTTCCTTTTGGATTGTAACAATATTAAAAAGATATTTTATTATTTTTGCAATTCTAGTAATGAGATTGAATTAAAATAGGATGAAAGAATGGCTTTTCTCTCTCTCGCTCCTTTTTTTTTGGATGTCTAACTCTCCGTATTGGGATATAATTTTATGCTAGCTTTACTTTTGTTTCGCTTTCTAGCATTTTCCACAATGTATTCCTACGTATATTACGTGATGGGGTTAAAAATTGAAGTATTTGAAACGAGAACTTGTTTATCGTACACGGTGTCACTTGTAAACCGTCTCGCTCTGTCCTCTTTCTTCCGCTCCTTTTAAATTATATGTAGATATGCATTTGAGCCATTTGCATGAATTTAAAGCACGTTTAGCTCTTAGCGCGCGAAAAAGAGTAAGAGGAGAAAAATTGTACAAAGATATCTAATGCGTATTTATGGACAACATCAAGTTCTCGAAACATACGTCAGACAACTCCCAAGACATTGAAATTGATTTATTTCTTCAATCTAAATTTTATTTATTTTTTTAAAAGTTTCTTCGTGCATCGAGTCTTTCATCCCATATACTACACAAGATACACACATATATTTTCTTAGTTGGTGCATGTTTTTTACCCCGTGCTCTTCTTCTTCGCCTTAAATTTTACTGATTTTTATATAAGGTTTGCATAAAGGGTTCACAAGTGATCTACATACTAAGGTAAAAACTGCTGTAGAAGTTTGGCATGCACCGTTTTATTTTTTGCTTATGGTAAATTCATTCAATTTCTCCTTCCCCCCCTCAGTTAAAATCAATTTAAAAATAGTAAAACTAGTTTGAAGAAGTGAAATTGAAAAGGAAAATTCAGAGAAATTGTTGCAAATGGTAATCTAATAATTCTGCCGGTGGGAATTTCAAGTTGTTGCTATGCTATTATTAGCTTTCTGGCTATTCAGATGTCATGATATTCATAAGATAAAAATATATAAGTATGCCAAATGACGGGCAGTTCTCAGAAAAGTGGGAAGAAGTCCAACTAGTGCTTACACTTATTTGCAAGTTTATTTAACAAATTTATCATCTATTCTTGTGTTACAGTGTTGTTGTTTTTAGTGCCATTGTTATTATCATCATCAAATGTATGCTTTGGATTTGTACTCTGTGTAATTGATACCACACTGAAGTGAATGGTTGGTTTGGGAGGAGGAATTGGCTGATAATTCTAATTGATTGTGATTAGATACTGTATATATATATATGGCCTAGTGCTCAAACGCCTATTTTATCATGTGTTGTGATTTGTACTAACAGCCTAAACACCCTATTATGGTATAATCAGGAGACATACTAAGGTGATGGTAATGATAAAGCACACATGTCTTGAACATCATATGCAGCTATTTTTAATCTCACCTAATCAGCTTCAATTACGTTGAACACCCCAAACAACCGATGTGCGTCTGTTTTATGTCTTATTAAATTCATATCAATAATCTTTGGCACTTGACAGTTAGCAAAATGCAATGTGCATCATCACTGGAAATGGATTGGGAATTGGGAATGTACCTATTACACTTCCAATCGTATTCCTTTTGATAAAGAGTAGAAATCAAAATTGAATAATTTTTACCCTTTTCTCTCTCGTTCTCTCTCTGTGTGTCTCCCTCACACTCCTTCCTTCAATCCCCCACTCCATAATTGTGTGTATGCATTCATTCGTCCTGGGTGCCTTATCCCACTTGGGTGTAGTTGACCCTACGTCTTGAAAGGTAGATAAAGTGACAGAAAGAAAAAAAAAGAAAGTAAAACGATATAAAATTTCACGATCAAAATACTTTTGGCCTTGATTTTGTTCATACGTGACTGGCTGCCAACATGACGTCACACTTTTGTAAGATACTTCTTATGCCAGTAGGGTCTTTCCTTCTCCCTCGCTAAGGACCTAAACATACCCCCGGACAAACCAATACAAACAATGAGTAGGTACATTTATTAGTAAAAGCATCATTTTCTTTACTGTTTAGCGTCTTGTATAAATCAGGGGGATGTCATCCGAATTGCTTCAAAACATGTTGTGTTGCCATATGTTCAAAAAAGAGCAGTAGACTAATGAAATAAATGTGTTTAATGAACCCTGAATTTGGGTGTGGACCATGTTTTTATTTCCCAATATAATCTTTGTCTTGAAATTAATGGTACAGACGTTCTCTTATTATTCATCACATCTGAAAGATCGTGGGCTTGTTTTTTCGCAATACCTGTTTTTATACTCTCCTCTTACTTTCTGCTCCCTTCCTTCTCCATGCATTGATTTTATTCAGAAAAGGGAGAGAAAAATATTTGTCAACAATAAATGCAATAAAAAACAATATTATGCATAGAGGGGGCGTCAGAAGTGCATGATAGAGACTGCTGGTAACATGATAATGGAAATATTAGGGTAGCCACACTCGCCTTTTTTTTTTCATATAACAGTCCCTTCTTGACTTTATATGCATATTTTTACCTCCCTCTTTCACTTCTTGGTGCCTTAAAGGTTCATTGGTCCTTCATGCTGTTCTTTTTCTGAAAAATATCCGTACATCAACTTGCTTTCCTCTATATAATTAAAAATCTCTCTTAACGATGTTACTCTTTTCTCATGACCTGTATCCTCAAACTTGTCTCAACCTTCTCACTTTGAAAAAGAGCAACAGCTAAAAATAAGTTATCCATTGCAGTACAAATTGAATAGTGGATTCGAAATGGGACCCAAGTCGATGAATAATACACATTTTTAGCGTCCGGAAACAGGGCCGTAACGAGGGCGTGGAGAAGAAGGCAGCCGCCACGGGTGCAACTCGGTTTGGGGCGCAAAATGTTTAAGTATTTTGTCATTATTGGGTTACGGGCAAGCGAAAGTTAGACACTTGCCACAGGCGCTTCATACCCCCGTTACGGCTCTGTCCGGAAAACAGGTAGGCCACAGTAGACGTAGAAGTAGGTTGTACGACGGGGCATGACAGTGTGTAGGGTGAATGGGGACCTGGTAGGATTTAGCGGGATTGAGGACCAGAGCTCATAGACCCCACCTTATCACAGGCGGGACAAAGTTATGATGATGATTATAGTTTTATACAGTCTGCCTTGGTGGCTCAGTGGTTAGCCCCTTTGATTTTGACACACCATGGTTGCAGGATCCAAAGTGTGTCTTCTGTCGGATGGAAAGTAACGCCGCAACCTCCAGTGGTGTGTACGGTGTCACCTGAACAAAAAAGAATACTTTTTATATGGAGTAAAGTGCAGTATTTCGAGGTTTAGGAGTTCGTCCCCCTTGATGCCCATCCTTTGTACATGCAACGAATGGATAATTGCCATTCTAGTGACTTATTCTGAAAGTCCATTAGACCCTCAGGACTACTTTCACAGAATATTGCTTTTAGATGCACGACATCAAATATTCAAGCTCTTCCCGTATACCAATTAAGCAGGCCACCGTTCGGATTCAGACGCTCCCTAAATGGCGAGGCTCAGAGAACTGGCAGTAACACCGAAAGGAAGTGTAATCGGTCAGGAAACAAGGGGCACATTGGCACGGCAAGGTCCTATACAGAACAGTTTTCAAATATTTGTTTGACTTTAGTAGTGTTTTTGTTTTGTGACATAATGAAACGGAGGTTCAATCACGAGTTAGGTTAGCGATTTCTCCTCAGCGGCCAAGTTGCATTGGACACACCAGTTCTCATGAGATCACTGAAGTTAAGCAACGCAAACCCATGTTAATACCAACATGGATGGTTTGTAGAGAACGTGGATGCTGCAAATTTCCCCTCTCCAATATCCCCTACACCTGCCTCCTCTTTCTCCTCTCCCGTGAGCAGCCTCTTAAGAGTTAGGCCTGTTATGGCTGCTTGGCTTACTCCCCAACCCGTTAGTGTAACATAGAAAGGGAGCGAAGCCTGACGCACACACCCTTCGTCAAATGATAAGTGAAGACGATATCTATCATGAATTTTTTATCTCCCTTCCAACAAGGAACAGAAATGTGTAGATGTGCAAATCTTCCTCGACTTCATTGCATGAGACAGTGATGTGCAATAATCGTATAACCCAAACCAATCAATCGAAATTTTCATATAACGAATATTTAATCTGGCAGCCAAAGGCCTAGAAATATTTTGTGCATGAGCCTGTATGATTGATTCTTTTATACCACCTTCTTAGTACCCAAATATCTGTGGCCCACATTGTCAAGATTTCGCTTAAGATACCACCATTGTTTTGAATTTATGTTTTTTTCCTCTCCTGTTTTACTTGCTCCTCCCTCTTTTACCTTTATTGTTATTTTCACTGTCTCTTTTGTCTTTCATCCACTTCAACTTGGTGGCCAACTGACAGTTGAGATACTGATGAATAGCGGTGTAAATATGCGAAGAGCAGTAGTGCACAGTGTACCCCTTGAGCAAGTGGTTGCGCATGCTCAAACGGCAATGAAAGACAGTCAATATCTGGATGCATTTTGTGTGGTAACGTTCAGTGAGCTCGAGGAGCCTTGTTATGTGTAGTGTGTCTGTTGTCTTCTGGTGTCTCTATCATTTTTATTTGTACAGTGGTGGTGGTGGTGGTAGTGTGTGTGTATGTGTTTGTGTACGTGTGTCTTTTTACTTTAGTAACTGTAAATATATCTCTATCCGGATGTATGTGTATCGTAATTTTCATATTTGTAGTCATAAACTGCATTTACCAACTCTCACGTTCAGTCCACCCACTATCACCACATCACGTTGATGCACTTGAAGTGCTAATAAGACCAACAGAAAAAAAATTAAGTCAGAGGGGTATTGAATTATCTAACAGCTTAAATATCCTCTCTCTCTCTCCGGTTTTTTTTCTCGTCCTATTATTATGATTGCAAAAATATTTTTACTGGCTGCATTGTCTCTTCGGTTGAATCGGATTATATAATTTTTTTCTTCCAGTTTTGGAGATGCATCATTTTATTTGGAGGTGCTGCTACTGGCACGTCTGTGCACACCTGTATTTGAGGGGAACTCTTTTAGATATCCCCACACTGGATTCTCACAAACTTCTCTGCTCTTAATAACGATTGTTTGTTGACGCTTGTGTTTTATATTTTTTCTTCAGTCGTGCTCATCATATTAATGTTGTTGTTCCTTGTTGTTGCTGCTGCTGCAACAACTCTCATCGTAAATTCAACATGATGAAGGAAACGTTATAATGGTTAATCGGGATCTATGTTTACTACTCGGTATTAGTCGATATTAGTAACATTAACTATCAATGGTTCTTATTCATTGCTAACTTTTAAAAGTAATCGACTTTGATTTTCTTTATTAAGGTGTACCGTAAATGTGCAGCTATAATATTTTCGTCGTTTCCGGTCAACTATATTTTAATATCCAACATGAAGAAACTTTTCCTTTCTCGTCTCGATTTTCATTCTTCTAATTGATTATGGTGATGATGGTGTCATTTCAAATATCAGCAACGTTTTTACAGTGTCTTAGACGTCGTCCGATTCTGCCCTTTCTTTAACAAAATATATCCAAGTATTGAAACTTTGATAGTCTCATCTACTACAAGTTGCAATTTTTTACTTTTTTCTCTTTTTTGATGTTGAGTAGTGTGTTGGTGGTGATACGTGTTGCTCTACATCACTAGAAGCTTTTTAAAGTGAAACTAAAGCAAGGAGACATTTATGAATTTCACTTTTAAAGAGAAAGGAGTTTTTACTTTATTTTCTATGTGATGACAAAAAATGAAAATTTGTTGGTGAAAATGCTGTTGATCAGTAACATCGGAATGCTGTTCAATACTTGGCGATCCGAGCTGCAATGGACTTCAACGCTGATGCCACTATTCAATAAGAAATCGGCGGTCAGTTTGTTCATCAGCTGGCTGTCACTTTTGTTAGTGATAAGATGCGAATCTTCAAGAACTGTCGCCTCAAGACCTTTGTGTCCTATTGACCCTTCCATGTTGCCGGGAGTTCACAGTCGTGACTTAAAAATAATAGATGACAATAACGACAGGTTAACATTTACAGTTGAACATCCTTTTTTGACTTCTGTTGGGCTGCCTGACACTTTGATTGCTGGACTTCATTATCAAGGTAAAATATTTTTTATTAAGCTTATTTCTAGAAGATTCTAATCAAAGTATCAAAGGGCAAACGGCAACTTGTAATTCCTTAAGCTTTTCACTTAAATTGTTTTGTTTTAACTTGTGAAATTCAATTTATTTCTGTGTCAAGCACATTATGAAGTTGGATGTCCCACTGATAAAATTTTATAGTGTAAGGGAAAAATAGTAAGAATTGGATTTTGCACCTTCAAAAATTGTTCATCTTGTTCATTACATCCTTGTCCCACTTATGGATCAGAGGTCTGGCTTTCCATTCCAGTTTATTTCCAGTTAGGTCCTTCATCATCGCACACGTTGTCATGTCTAGCAGCAGACTATCTAGTCCCATATTTGTTTTGGCCTTTATCTAACTTTGCCTGATTCCTGCTTCAAAAATTAATGTAAAAAATATCTTCAAGGAATAAAAAGGACGTCCGACTTCATACTGCTAAGGTGCAACATTACTGTTTAAATATTTTGAATGTTTTATTATTTAAAATCAGTGGTTCCCAACCTCGATTCATGAAAATATTAGCAGTACTGTAGGTGTTTGCGGGTTAAGAACCGTTTTGGGTTTTAGAATCGCACTAAAAACAAAGAGTTGGGAACCACAGTTTTAATCACAAGAGCAGCAGTTTAGCTTTTGAGTCTACTCTTGAGTAAAATAGTTCTCGATAGGACAATAATGAACTTTTTGCACAGCAATGCACCCCGGGAATCGAACTGTGAACTGTTAAATTGAAAAATCATTTGTTGGAAAAACAATTTAGGTTAGCCATGAAATGTTTTGGGGCATTATGATTTTTTTCTCCGCCCCCAATCTCTTCTTCTTCTTATGAATACTAAGATACTGTCGCAGATGTTGATTCCACGCCATGCACAAACCACTTTTATTGTCCAATTTGCTTTGGATAACGGAACCCTTTAAAAGCTGTTTCCAAGAATCGGTTAGGACCATTGTGATATATAATTTAAGGTCTCGCCCTCGAGTTTCTCAGGCGGAGTGAGAAAACTATAATTTTTACCGCAGATGGAAAGTTGGTTGATAAATAAAATGCTAGGATAAAAATATGTGATGCCTTCCCTTGATATTTGAAGATGAGCAAACTGATGTTGGTCTTTCAAATGACACCCCTCCTTCTACCCTTTACCTCCTTCTATTATTTTTTTTCCTCTTCGCTTCTGTCCTCCCTAAATTTTCATTTTGTAGGCCGTCACGCATTAATTTGTTGGCATCGTGAAACTTGACTACAAAACTAGGCGTGTCATTCGCAGATGTGCAGTTTTATCCGACTAGTCTTTTTGAATTTGATGTTAAATTAAGGTTATTAGGTCATTAGCGCCTCCTCCTCTTCAAGGTTGGTGTAAATTTGGGTTAGCAGACGTTTTCCCGGAAATAGAGCGTCAAATAACCCTACACCAGGTCTGTCGGAAGGGATCGATTCTGCAGTTGACTAATTTTAAATATTAGTTATTTCCAAGTTTCGCCCTCCCCACCACCGCCACATGGGACAAAAGTTGCATATTAATAGATTGTGCAATATGGTGCACCACTATAATTTCAATAATGGATTTTGGGAGTTTTGAAATGATAATATTTGATTTTAATGTCTGTTAAATATAAAAAGTGATTGATGCGTTTGTATGACTAATTGCTGAAGTGAAGGTTGATGTATAAAAAAGCCCCTCCACCCCAGGTGTATTTGGGATTAATAGTGATCCACGACCTAATTTCTCCATTCCGTCCACTGCCACCGTTAGTCCGTCCTTACTTGGACCAGTATCCTACTGGTAATATTGATTGTCAGACTTAGTCTTATATGTTTAACCCCATCGTGAACTTAATACAGTATTTTAGAGATTACCTTTGGAGCCTAATGCAAAGTCGTCTTAATGAAATTAGTAGGAAATGACATGACAAACTAAAAGCTCCTAAAATTGCTTCTATGAAAGTATAATATTGATGATTAATTTATTTAATGTGCAAGCCTTTAAATGAGCAAACTAGACACGATAGCAACGCGGTGACCAAGAACTAAAGGTTGGCAAATTGATATTCAATAATTCGATTTTAAATATATGAAATTATCTCTACTCGGTTCACTCTGCTGTTCTCCTCTTCTTAGATTTCACTTATCAATAATCAAACTTGAATTCCTAGTTGACATTGTTCACTTACCTCGGTTTTGGAAAGATAGTGTCCTGGACTACTGCGTCAGTGATGCAAGGTTCCATCCTGGACCGAGATGATTGGCTTTTCTCACTGAGCGAGAGAGAGAGACGCCTCAAGTGCGCCTTCCGTCCGAATGGAAGTAAAGCTGTGGTCCCATCTGGTATGTACGATGCCACCACTGCACGTAAAACAACACTTTTTACCTGGAATTTGCAAATCGGCAAAATTTCCAGGTGTCAGAGCTCTTCCCCTGACGTCTCGTCGGTGGAGGATAACGGGCTCCAAAGAATCAAATTAGGTCTCGATAAATAGGCATAGGAATTGCAGCATTAGGTTGGCAGCTGGCTACATAAAAATTCCGTGTTCCCGGTTCCACTGGAACATATGGGTACCCAACCGTGCCATAGATGGGAAAAGGGGGTATTTTTTGCAGCAACGAGTCTGCAGTAATTGCATCCAAAGTGAAAGAATGCGTGTAGCACGTGAAATAAAATATAGAGGTGGCTTAAGCGTCCCAACGACGAAAATTGACCGACGATAAATAAGCATAGGGGCTGCAACATTAGGTTGACAGCCGGCTGTGTAAAATACAGTCCAACAGATCGCTGTTGTATTCCAGTGGAGCAAAACTGGATCCCCTACCTTGCTATGGTCGAGAAAAGGTTTAGTGACGATGCAAGCAACTCTTAACCCTTTTCCCGCCTGTGGCAGGGTCGAGTACCCATCTTGCCCCTCTGAATGGATTGTTGTTGTTGTTTGTTGGAGTTTAAGGTCCCGTCAACTACAAGGTCATTAGAGACCCGTCCACTGTATAGTTCTAATGCATATACTGCACAGACACTACACTAATGCGACGATTATTGGGTATTAGCAGTACCCAGCTCTGAATGGACATATGGATGATGTATTGGACAGTGTTTTTCCGCAGCCGGTTGTCGACCACAGCTGCAATTCCTATGCTCATTTATCGTCGGTCTACTGTCCAACTCGAGCTTTTAAGAGGACTGGTGAGCGTGGGAAGCATAATAGTTTTTTGGTAGCAAACTGTGAGGATAGATGACCGTAAAGTTTTAGTCTCAAGAGGGGTTGGTTGTTCACAGAAAGAAGTTCATAGACATCATTGCGGATATGAGAATAAGACTGAGTTTATCTAAAATCAGTCATCTAGATCTGAATAGGTTGCAAAACTAGCTAGAAATGATGACAATGATGAAGAAATTGAAATGTTTCGCAATAATAGCCATACCAAATCAATATGTATTCATACAGGAGCATTTTGCCTTTGAGTGGAAAAGTAATTCTTCCTTTATATTTTCATTGTTCTCTGTGGTTCAATTTCTTTAGTGGTTATTTTGAGTTAAGTTTTCAGTTGTCGCATAACCGACGTACAGGAAGTTGATGGATTAGAAAAGAACGTCGTTTGTCAGTTTAAAGACAGGAAAAGGAGCGAGATTCCACCCCTGGAAAATCTTCAATCTACGTAGGCCTACTGTAGATACTTGAAATTGACTCAAAGCTAGAGTGGGAGGGCATGGTTGTTTGCTTGTTGGTGTTTTAGAGCCCTTCAACTACAAGGTCATTAGAGCCCCGTCTACTGCGTAGTTCTAATGCAGACACTACACTAATGCGACGATTTTTGGGTATTAGCAGTACCCAGTTTTCCCAAGCGGCCACTCATGTTAGTACTTGCTGGGGTTGAGTTGCTTAACTTCAGTGATCAGACGAGAACTGGTGTGCCCAACGCAATTTGCCGCTCCCAGATGGCATGGTGATAACATGATGACACTAATCTCTGAAGACCTTACTGTACCTAGTATCGGTTGAACACCGTGGGGTAATGAAATTCTCTTCATTATTTCATCACTAACTCTTCTTCCCACCTATGACAGGGTCGGGTGCCCATTTTTTGGCCCAACGGGGCGGTATTTTCAAGCAGCTGCTGCCGGCCTTATTCTTCTAACCACTTTCCTTGCTTATCGTCGACCTCTTTCTCTTGTTTGGGGCGCGTTTTCTTCTACCTAAGCCAGGGGACGAACTCCTACACCTGGGAATTTTGCTGCGTGCAAGTGACATTGCACACATACAGTGGCGGATCCAGGATTTTCGCCAGGGGGGTTGAGCTAAAGCTCGCATATTTTATGCGAATAAGTTTATATGTGCATGGGGTGTTGCAACCCCAAAAACCCCATCCTGGATCCGCGCGTGCACACATAGCATGGGACCACCGCTTTACTGCTCATCCAACAGAAAGCGAACTGTGGACCGCTCTCCTCTGAGTTGGCTTTCGCTTCACTATGATTAATTTAGGCCCTAGTAACAAAGTTGAAACCCTTTTTTTTATCATGTCAGGGGTAGTTTTCAAGACTCAGTGATAGTGTACTTGATTCATAAGTCCATGATTGCAGATTCGATCCTGGAATAGAGAAAAGAGAGGAGATCCCTTCCGCTAGATTACGAGTAAAGTCGTCGTAGTCCCGTGGGGCTATCACCACTCTGTCAGTAAAATAGTCATTTCGGCCATGGTAAGGAGTATGTATGTAGACAGGACCGGCTGGCAGTTTTATGGGGCCTTGAAGAAAATCAATGAAATTTTCTTAGAAATTTGAAAGTGCCGGGTCTCTCTGAGCGCGGGGCCTCGGTCTGGGGGCCGTAAAATCGATGTCTGAATCGGCCCTTTGTGTAGATCTGCACATTTTCCAGATTTTTGGAGCTTGCCTTTCATCTCCTCTATCCCTTCCCTCCAAACACACCGGCGCGACTGACGTTATATAAAACCATCAACATTTCCTAGGAGAGAACCTGTGCTCTTTGTCTTGAAGTGGCGAACGTTTAGAAAAGGTATCTGTGACTACAAATTTGAACTTTTATTACATCACAGACATTTTATCTCTTCAAGCCTTTGTTGATTACACTTATGGAGTATATTATGACCATAACATGGGAGTCGTCAATTGTAGTTTAATATCACCAAGAGTCATCATGACTTCTAAATGAGCTTGTTTACGTTGAAAAGAGTATTAGAGAAGGGGTAGAGGGTAGGCCGACATCGAGGGGGGAGGCTTTCTTTTGAATAACCATAAAAATATTTTTAAGAAGAAAAATAAGGTCGCATATTGATAAAGGCAGTCCAACGTCAGTTTACTCTTCTGCACGTCACCATCTACGTCTTCTGTTATCCATAGCTGACGTTATTAATAATGGACCTTTTTTTCATCTATCGATAAATAGTAAGGTGCGGTGTTTTCGTAGTAAATACTTTTTATTTGTTCCTGGAATATGCGATAACGTCTAATAATTAGAAATTAATTTGTTATGTACCTATACATACACGAATATGAGAATTAACATATCGAAATACGTGTATATAAGGTGGAGTACAATGTCTTAATAGTCCTGTTGGAGATGGAGGGTAGTGACGTCAGTACTTCACCTTTTTTATTTTGTTTTTCGTATTTTTTAACGAAGAAAACCAATATTATTTTTTGCCCTGCTGTTTCAATATGTGTGTGTACGTGTGATATAATGTGTTTTATGTTATGTGTGGTGTCATTTGAAAATATGTACTTGTTTTTGCTCCCCTTTCTCTCTTGTTTTTTTTTTTTTTTTCAAAGGCTGATGCTGCTTGTGCAATAGGTGTTTCTCAGTGCCAATCCGTAAAAAAATGGTTTTTATACCTTTAATAAATCGATGAACGGCACAGTTGACGGATTTTTTGTTAGATATTTTAATATACTGGATCGTAAAAGAATGAACTTCTATCCTTCGTTGAGTAATATTTGATTTTAATTTTGTCTTTTTAATCTGGCTGCTGGACGGCATGCACTGTTGTGATCTAACGTTATTGCTAGAAGCATCCTGCTAACTATAAATATATGATGATATTGGACAACGTGTAAAATATGACATTTTTTTGTGAGGGGAGGGGGCAAAAAGAGACGTAAAAAAAAAGAGATAACATTTCGTAGATGTATAATGTTATCATTATTATTATAACTTGTCACGTCTACCAAACACAACAACATACTATTGAGGAAATGTTTGACAAGTGGTAGTGGTATGTATGACTTCCTCCTCCTCCTCCTTTCCTCTTTCCTTCCAACCAAAAAATTGCGACTCTAAATTAATGTAATGGCGGTTAGTTGTCGTCTGCAGTATTTTGTTATATATCAAAATTAGACATTTAACTATGAGTAATGCCAAGCTATTCATGAGTTTGCATGTCATCTTCAAGTTTCATATTATATTAACGACATAGCTTTATTATGTAACGAATTAAAGTGTAGGAGTAAGAAGGGTGCAGAAAGGGAAGCGAGAAATGACTAGGTCCTATCAGATCCATCCATACACACAGAAATGATCCATCACTCGGTGTCATTTACTCCACTTTCTACTAATACTACTACTAACTATCGTCTGTGTAGACAGACCGTGAATGTGAATCCAATAAATTCATGAAATGAAAATGTTACATCCATCATATTAGTCTTTGTCTCACAAGTGGCGGATAACTAGAGGAAATTTAAAATTTATACACTCTAACTCTCCAATCCATTAGATATATATCCATCGTGGGAGTGAATTTTTCTCTCTTGTACGTGTCAATATTTACTGCCATTTGCTCATTGAAATGCATGGTATCTCTAGTATCTTATTTTACAATGAAGGTATATACACAATATTGATTTTGCAGTTACACGTACGGCCTAATACAAATTTATAGTAATTGTTAGACTACTTTTATATGTTCCTGTCATAATTCATGTCAGGTTGAAAGAAATTACTTGAGGGATATTGCTCGCCTCCTCTTCCACTCTTTGTAAAACAAGTATTAAATTAAAACTCTCGCGAGCAACCATGTAAAATGCAGCCAATCTAGTGGTTCTCAACCTCTACGGCCCGTGAAACATTTTTATCCTTTCAACAGACATACAATATCACCCCGTTTTGCACACAAAAGTAACAAGATTTGTGACTTCAATATGTTGCACATATTTATTTTTTCGCATGCTATTATTTCTAAGGGTGAAAGATATCCATGCAGCACTAACAATTAAGGGTCACCCACATAGGAAAGGATTTGGATGGAATCTCTGAGTTTTAGATATCCAATCCTTATGCCCCAAAGTAGGACTCAGAATTTGATATTGCGATGTTCTAAGCAAGACGTTGGATAGTGATGCGCTACACAACTTTCAATGCTTTTAGTTGATCCAGTTGAGTCAGTTGCGACCGCTGACGTTAGAGTCAGTGGCTCCAGGTCCTCTGCAGGTAGAGGTTGGAGTTTCTTTCCTGGAAAGCGTGGACCACACTACGTCTTCCGTCGGATGGGATGTAAAGCTGTGGCCCTGTGTGGTGTATTCGATGTCACTTGCTTGTTAAAGAACCCCTTACTACAAGGAGTAAAATATACGTGTAATTCAGCTAAATTTCCAGGTCTAGGAGCTTGTCCTCTCCTGGCGTCGGTGGAGGAAATGTGCCCCAAAGTAGAACAATAGCCTACTGACATGGGTGGCCGCTTGGGAAAACTGGGTACTGCTAATACCCTAAAAATCGTCGCATTAGTGTAGTGTCTGTCCAGTCTCTGCATAAGAACTATGCTGTGGACGGAGGTCTAATGACCTTTGTAGTTGAAGGGTCCTAAAACACCAACAAACAACAACAAGAAAAATAGCCTGGCGATGAATCATCGTATAGGTTGTAGCATTAGGTCGCCCGCGTAAATATATCGTCCAATAGAACGCCTGTGTTCCCAACTGCGTTGGGACAAACTACCTGACAGTGTCATAACCGGGAAAGAATTAGTGATGACGATGACAAGCATTTTAAATATGCAATAATTCTTTAACAAAGCAGCCTTGCAAGTCACCTTGCAACTACCCTAGTACTTCTGTGGTCGCTTTTCATAAAAGGAGTTTGATATTAGAGGATCTCGTGGGGTTTAAAGTCTTAAACTTTCTGATTTAAGCTATGTGTGGCTCCTGGAGCAACTAGCCCCTTCTCTTCCTACCATCCACTTTCTTTATAAATGTATAGTGACATTAATGAATATTTTAATACCACTTTCTGCTTAACAAGCTCATTTCCCGCATAAGGCCGAGTTGAGTATCCATGAGTTCAGGAGGACCAATCAAAAATTGAGGTAGAGAATAAGGGAGCTAGAAACCGGCAGGATGGAAAGGGACAAAGGATAGAAAAAGTACTAGAGCGAAACCCCCAGCTGTATGGGATGACATACAGATACGACGATGGCCTACTTTGCAACAACAAAAAAAGATGCCATTTACGTCATCCTTACCATCATCATCATTGTCTGATTCTACTCGATATGGGGTTAGGGTTCGGGGACTGAAAGGTGACATCAGGAAGAAAATGAGCCACCTCAGTCAACAACGAACCTGCGTGCCTTGATCTCCAGAGACATGCTTGCCCTAACAATTGACCTACTGAGGTTGGCCTCTTTCTATGCAAACGCCACATACCATCTGACGAATTTTCTTGATGGAAAGAGGTGGAGACCATTCTTCTATGGCTTGAAAGTAATAAAAATCTTAATAGGACTCGAACCCTTACCCTAAATTGAAGCTACTTAAGCTTAGCTTTGAGTTTTAGTTGTTCTTCCTTGGTGATGTTCATAATTTTCAGGATACTTACATGCACACCTCCGCCATTCTTGTATTAATTTTGATAATCTGACTAATTTATTACTTTT
Organism: Trigoniulus corallinus; assembly: GCA_013389805.1. Classification (NCBI taxonomy): domain Eukaryota; kingdom Metazoa; phylum Arthropoda; class Diplopoda; order Spirobolida; family Trigoniulidae; genus Trigoniulus; species Trigoniulus corallinus. Next base: position 9,341,502 of record JAAFCE010009126.1, on the reverse strand, counting down.
GATCTTCTAAATTATTTGAGGTTCATAATTATATATTAAAATTGAAAGGGTGCAAAGAGTGCTCCAATTTCAATTTTTGATCAAGGTGGTTGGCTTCTTTCGAGAGAGAAAGAGGCACCTTTCGTCGGATGGGAAGTAAAGCCTCATTTGGAGTGGACGTAAAAATAACCCTTACTAATGTTCCATGTTCAGGAAATTGTTCCCCTCCTGGCGGTTGGTGAAGGGAAAAGTGCCCCAATTAGTCGAAATGGACTGACGATAAGTAAGCATAGCTGTAGCAGTATTGGGTTGGCAGCATTCAAATACCGTCCAACAGATTGTTCATGTGTCCCAGTGGGAAAATAAGGGCACTCCACCCTGTCATGGGTGGAAAATAGGGTTAACGATGGTATGGGCAGTAGCAGTCGTGTGACGTTCATGCCATAGCTAGTATTCAGATAGGGGCAGTGATGATATCTTTTGTATTATTTACAGATGGTGCAGCTGTCATGTTAGAAGACTGTCATTAATAGAGTAAATGAAACATATAAGACATTTGGGATGAAGGGAGTTCAGAGGGAGGGGTAACAAGGACTATGAATGTAGGTAGAGTCAGTGATTACCAATTGGACACTTAATCATTACACAAGGTTAATCATCTCAACAATCTGGAGGCTATCAGGATTGAGAAAGATATGCAAGCTTCTGAGTTGGACAATAAGATCAACAAAGCAATCAAGGTGGTAGGGCTCTTTGATTAATGTTCGACATGAAATAAATGTTATAAGCATGATCAGAAAGCGGAAGTTGGCACAAGTAGTAGGCCATTGCTATTTTATGTGTGCCTACATCAATATGTTAATAACCTAGATGATGTTACGAGTGGATCGAGACCTACACGTTAAACAAGCCCATCTCTCACTTGAATCAATTGCATGGAGAAATATAGTAATGAAATTAGGTCAGAGAAGAGGTCAGTTAGCCTGGAGTAGCACAAACACATGGGTGTGGAAGACGTAACTGTGACAATTAAACTCAACAATTAACTGAGGCCAACTTTGATGATTTCGAAGTAGAATATTCAATCCTTTTGCGTCTCTAAATTTTCGTTAATGGCTACTAATAAAGATTATGACATTAAATATCTGTAGCTTATCTTACTAAAAAATTAATTGTCTAACTTCCGGATGTCATTTGTTCCTCTTTCTCTCATTATGAGTTACAATTTCGTTCTGTTGTTACTCTTTCTCCTTTTCAGATTGACCCTCTCTCTCTCGGATTCAGTGGCATCCTACTATGCCATAGGCATGAATTTTGTTGAATAATTGTTAGGTAATTGGCTTGATTTTTTGCGAAGTGAGAGGTCGATCCTGACTGAGGTTATTACAGTGTTTTTATAATTAAAACTATCTCTTATCGGATTTGTCCTGATTGATTCGCAGTGTCCTGTTTCCTGCACATTGCAGAATCTTTATTGCGTAGAAAATGCAGAATTTGCAGATTATCTGACGTCGATGTATAGCTGATGATCCAATATCTGGCCTAAATTACCAGGTTATATAAGCCAATAAATTATGTTAAATAATTTATGCCAAAACGATGAAATGCGAGTTCTTCGCAGTCGAAGCTGCAAAAATTGAAACAATTTTCGCCTTGTCTTGCTAGTAATGTAGTATCTAAGCTGCAATCATAGGCACTGGTTATTTGAGTCTTTCTTGACCACTACCATCATATTACAAGGTCTGTTTCGTTATAATCATCTGTATGGTCTGCTTTGTGCTCAAATTGGGTGTGAAGGCCTGTCATCATCCCTTCATAAACGCAACTATTTATCTCTGCCCTTAAATATTGCATCCACCCTAAAATCAGTCTCATTCCTGTGGATGGCAGAGACCTTCTAGTCCTTTCCAAATGCTCTTCCCTGCAAACTCTATTTAGCAAAGAATACATTTTAACCTCCCATTCCTCTTAAGGGATCACAGCATTTTATGTTAACGTTACTGACCGCGAGTGCGGCCAAATTGCGTTAGACACACTAGTTCTCATGAGATTACTGAAGTTAAGCAACGTAAACCCACGTTAGTACCAACATGGACGGTTGGTAGAGAACGTTGGGTGCAGCAAATTTCCCCCTACTACATCTCGTACACCTACTTCCTCCTCTCCTGCGAGCAGCCTCCTAAGAGTTCGGCCTGTTATGGCTGCTTGGCGTACTCCCCAACCCGTTAGTGCAACATAGACATATGTAGCTAACTGCTGTTCTGTGATGAGACGAATATGGGCATTGAGTGGCAAAATTCACTGATGCAGGGGTTGACGGCCTAGCAGAGCAGATGGAATTAGGAATGAGTAGGCCCTATACAGTATTAGAGATAGTTTGAAAGTTGGGGATATCGTGGAAAAAATGGGGGATACTAGATTGAGGTGGTATGGGCATGTTATGAGAAGAGATGCAGGTTATTGAAAGAATTTCGGGGTAGAGGAAGACAAAAGTAGACTGGAAGCAAGTAGCACGAAGGGATATGATAGTGTGTGATGTGCATGATGACGTTGTGGAAGATAGGCGGGAATGGAGGGCCGGAATCCGCAGATTAAATAATTAATTAAATCAAGTCACGAAAGACAAGTTGCCTGTTGTGTCTTCAAGATGTTCGTCTGTATATATTGCATACCTTTCCTAGGATTAGACCTAACTGCTACGAACTGGTACTTCAAGTGCAAATGATGATTTTCATCAGGCGGAATCAGTTTACCGCTTGAATCACCCTGTATTTATGGCTTGACTTGGCGGATGCTACCTTTTTGTTTTGTTTAGGCATTTGGCTCGCTATTTTCCACATCATCCCCTTAATTTTCCATTAGATCCAAAACGGATGCAGAGTTGGTTGTAAACACGATGTTAGCAACGCCTAACGCTGCCCTTTATTACTTGATTTATGTAGTTGGGCGACTTTGTATCTGGTTGTCATTGTTTCTCTTCAAGTGTGAGGGGTAAAAGGGTAGAGCAGAAAGAGAGACGAGGGCTGTCAACGCATTGTCTACTACTACGTAGTAGCCTGTACAGTCCATGATGTACGCATGCACGTGTGTGTATATTTGTAAAAGGTCATTCAAAAGTCCTCTTCTATGTGGTGCTTGAGTCCTTTGCTGCTTTTCTAATATGGTTACTATACTTGCTCACTACGGTACTGTGATTCTTTTATATATTTTATGATAACGGGTTATTGATAAAAAAAGGCGTTTTCAAGTGTTAATAGTAGAAGAAATACGTGTATATATATATATTATTTTTTTTCTGGTGGTTTAAAAAAAGCAAACACAAGATTTTTGAAGGTGGAGTAAAGAATAAATAAATAAATAACTAAATTCACTTTTATCATAAGACCTAAATAAGAGGCTTTTCCCTCTCTCCCTCCCTTACTTTCAACATAATACTGTATAACGAATTTTAAAAGTGATTTTTGGTTTCCTTTCACCTCTGACTGGCTGCTTTTTTTCTCCTTAGTTGTCATTTATCACTTGCTTGCTCGTTCACAGACATCGATTTTTTATCATTTCTTTCCCTTGTATTTTGACTTGAGCTTATGAAATGTTATTATTTTTTTCTTCAAAAAAAAAAACCCTGAAGAGTAAAATATAGCTCTCACTATTGTATCTATTTTGCTCCATAAAAGTTGACGTATATATGTAGGGAAGGTTTTATATTCATTCAAAAATTAACCCCAAATATAGTTTCGTTTATCACCTATATCAAATAATATATATCTATGATAATTTACTTTATGACCCAAAAATAAAGATATATAAGATATATTATCTGTTTCTGTAAGACTTAGTGTACAGTATATAGAGATAGTGAGTGCTTGAACTATCTAAGATGAAATTTTTGTCATTGTTATAATTTGTTGAAAGGGCTGTTTGGGACAGAGATTCTGATATGATATTGCTCACTACCCCCTTATCATCTTTCAGAAGTGTATCATTACCTTAGTATAACCATAAGAGGAGAAACTAGATTCTTATTTGTAACAGGAATAATATCATAATGAATAAGCAACAAGAAAACATGATGTCATAAAAATAGTTCACAAAATCAGAGATATTTTAAAGGAGGAGGAGGAGGGCGACGGAAAAGAAGTGTGAAAAAAGGAGATTGCTCGCAAAATGCTGATAACATTTTAACTTAAATTTAGTTCACTCATATTTCATGAGGTTTGTTTTCTTTTTGGAGAGATATTTAGGGGAGGAAGAGGAGAAAAAGTGAACCTATAAAATAACTGAATTGCACCTATAAGGTGTGAGAGATGCGTTAAATTTTTGGCAACGACTACTTATAGTAGTGGCCTGAATGTTGGTTCTTATATTTAGCCAATAGATTTATATTTATTTCTTTTTCATAAAGAAGTAGGAAAGTTATTGGGGCCATCTGATGAAAAAATCATTGACGACATTATATCATCCTGTAGTACAGTGAGTAGGATGATAGTTTTCTACCCCTTCCCTTCCTCCACCCTTGTCTATATGTGTCTGTGTGTGTAGTTCCTAGATTGAATTGACATCCATCTATTTAGTGGGATGGTTACTCTAGTCCCATCAACTGTTAATCTAGCATCATTTATCAGAAGAGCAGTAAATCTAGTTTTTTTTTCAAACAGGAAATGTAGGCTAGGAGGTAAGTTGGGTGTCAGACAAACAAAACTCCAACCTAGACACCAATCTTGTGATCGTTTTATTCACATTGTGACCTACTTTGAATAGGGCTACAATAAAACTATGACAAAAGACAGGTTTAGTCCATTATATTCTAAAAATGTCTTTGTATCTCAATGTCAGACAAGGGTGTATTTTGTCTTTCAGTGATGAGGGGGTTCGGTCTTGGGATAGTTTTTTATATACTCTAACTGCCAGTCCATTCTGAATCTGGGTTATGGATTCATCTTTTTCCTTGTCTCTTTTACTCTTTCATTGCAATTTGTCGTCATTGGAAACAGTTTTTCCTAGAGAAAGAGAGAGATGGAAACAGAGAAACGCCTGTATTACTCTTTAATAAACTATAACCTTCGGATAAGCGAGCATAAATTTCACTCAGAATAGATGAAGTAGGTAATGGAAGATATTTTTAGCCATATTTCTGCACAATTTTGGGTGGGCTAATGACCACGCCTAGTGCCTTTTTTTGTTTTTCTGTACTTCGCCCCTTCTCCCTTTTCTTCTTCTTCTTCTCGGATTTGCATCCTTCAAAAAAATTCATGCACAAATTCCAAGCTTTTAAATCTGTTGTAAGATGCTTTATTGAAGATGTCTCTCTTTCTTATTGTGTGTGCTTGCTTTTTTCTGCCCACTTTCATGCATAATATATTGAGATATTTTTGACATGGAAAGAAAACAAGATCAAGATCTTCTTAAGCAAGATTCTTGGCTGGTTTCAAACTAAATCTTAAATGAGTTGAATATATTTTTTTGTTGTTGTTTTGCATCTTTCTAGGGACTTGCAGAAAACCTCTTTTAATTTTTGAGGTTGTGTGTTAGCAGCTTTCGACTTTTTTTTTTCATTTCTTTCGTGCACTACAGGGTGGAACAGAGCATCTTGTAATGCACACTGCAAGTTTTATTATCACTGCAGGGATTGTTTAGGCGACTGTTTCATCAATTCCTTAGTGCTGATGTTCGTCTTCTTCCGTCGAGTCTACTTCCTATTTTGTGCTTTTACGTCTTTATGGTAGTTGGTTGTATGCAAATAGCCACTGGTCGCTTTAGAGCATCGTTTTGGTATCCTTGAGTGACGGAACGGATCCTACTCCTGATTTCACTCTTGATAATGCACTACAGAAAGCGATATCTTCATCTTAATTTAAATTTTTTTTGTCAGTTTAGTTCAGCACTTCCTCCAGCGCTCTCGCTTTCTCATTTCCAATAATAATTTGATGGGCAAACTAGCTTCAAACGAAGCCACCATATCACTGCTATATTACACCAAAATGCTACACTATGTCTACATAGAATTTATTTATAAAAAAATATCTAAACATATATAAAGTATTTTCTCGGATGAATATGGAGTTGTGCATGAATAATGAATGAGTTCCTAATGAGCGAGTCATATGAATGCGATCAAGTTGTTACCAAACGGAGGGGGAGGCTTTTTGCCCCCTATCTTTCAAATGCACTGGACTCAGATATCAAATGTGCAGCACAGAGAGAGAGAGAAAGAAAGAGAGAGCAGAGGGAGAGTATGCGAGTGTCCAGCTCATTACATGAATTGATTTTGTTAATTATTAATCATAAAAATAGCTCGTTAGTTAATGAAAATGAGGTTTCATTGCGATTATTTATGATATTATCAGCTGCCTCTAATAATGGTGACCAAGTGTGAAGTGGCAAAGGTTAGGGCTGGAGGGATTGAAATAAAAAAAAAGTGTGCAAAATTATCCGAATAAATTATATATAGTGGAACCCTATATGGAAGAAGTGTTTCTAGGGACCCGATGTTTAGCGGCTTCTTAAGAGGGAAGGTCTCTTAAACGGGAAATTGGGTTTTGCACATTTCAATATTGAGTTGCATTGAAGTAATCCTCATCATAATAATAATACCTCTATCCCGCCTATGGCAGGGCTGGGTCTGCGGGTTCTAGCCCACCACTTCCACCAGGTCCCCGTCCACCTCACACACTGCCATATCCTTGCGCACAACCTGCTCCCACGTCTGCTTTGGCCTCCCCCTGCCTTGTGTGCTAACAACCACCTGCATTCCTGTAGATGACCAAACGAGCTCCTCTTCCCCTCTTCTCATTACGTGTCCATACCACCTCCAACTACTATTCCTCACGATGTCCCCCACTCCCAGGCTTCTTCTAATATACTCATTCCAAATTCTATCAGCTCTTGCACCCCAGTCATGTACCGCAGCATTCGCATTTCGGCTACTTCCATTCTATTGACGTTGCTCTTCCTCACTGCCCAACACTCTGATCCATATAGCATAGCTGGCCTACCTGCCGCCCTTTAAAATTTCCCTTTCCCCCTCCTGAAGTAAGGAGAAATATAATCTTAAAATAATTTATAAACATTTTTAGAAGGCCCTTGTAAGAAGTTGGCGCTACACATTCTTCTTCGTCTCCTTCACTCCCTGACACAGTACTTGTACACAGATTTCATTAAAACTTTGCTTTGAACAAGGCAGAAAATTGTCACCTACATTAGCATGGTCCTCAAATTGTCCAGTGAAACCTTCAGAAGTCTCAGTCGAACCTCAGTGGGTCTTCAAAAACGTATTAAACGAGAACATTTCAACATTATGTGATACTTTTAGTCTAGTAAAAGTCACTTTCTTATGCGGGAAATGCTATATCTGAGAAACATCAAATCCGGGAAAAGATGACATAGACTTAATGCATTTTATTTCAGGACCTAAACAATTGGGCTTCAAATGCAGGAAATCCTCTTACCCGGGAAACTTATTATCCAGGTTCCACTGTATTTAATAGTGTGACTTTTTACTCTCTCACACTCACTCCCCTTTCCTCTTTCTTATCAATATTTAATATAGAACACCCCAAAATGAATATTTGATAGCAAATAATTCATATTGTAATTATCCGAAATATTATTCTAATTCCTATATAACCAGGTTTTGACCCTCTATTGATAAAAATTGAATTTATCTGAGAGAATTTCTTCAAATGCAGCGGTAAAAAAATGGTTTCCAACAGGTGTATATTGAATTCAACAGGGTTGACTTAAAGTATAGCGATGCTGTTATCCAATTGTTTCTTTGGACCTATCTTATCGGAAACTTGTTGCAAAGCTAGTGCACTAGTGGTACAACGTCATCTGATATTTAACTCTAAAGGCATTTTGATATTTATTTATTTGCACAACCCTTCTAGAATCATCCTATAAGAAAAAAAAACGTGGTTCTGCTTCTGCCCTAATGGCATTTGCAATCTGTTATCTGTCTGAAGCTGTCCCGTCTGAGGAGGGCTGTACTTATAGACTCTAGAAGTATTCTATGAAGAGAAAGGGGGCAAAAATGCTGCAAGATAAGAAAAGAGGCTGCTGCGGAATCCCGAATGTTCACTTAAGGAAGGAAAGAATAAACAGGAATTGGTAGCGGTAGGAAAACAGTGGAGGACGAGAGAGATGAGATACAGACTTTATATTGACAGTCATTCCATGTTACAGACTGCCGACTTAATGTCAAGCCCTTTTTAGTTCCCTGTTGCAATCATTGCAGGAATGCAATGGCAATAATGTTTTTTAACCCGGAAACTACATACCGTTAACTTTAACCTCACTTATTGCCAACACCTGATGTTACGGTCTCATTGATTAATTCTTACGAGATGGCGGAAAAGGAAAGGGCCTATTTCATCTCAAGACTCTTGAGAGAGAGAGAGGTAACCTTTTAGACACAAGAAGTGCAATGGAGTCATTGGATAGCTTTAACCTCGTTGCGTATGTCGTGAATTTGAAAAAAGTGAACAAGGAACTAACATAACCTATGAAATATAACTCTGGAATGACCTAGGATGACCTAGGACTGTAATGCACTGGGTCATTTTTGTTGTCAGCATGTAGAACTCAGCGGTGGCGACGGCCACTAAGCAACAACTGCTGTTAGTTTTTAATTATATGTGATTGATTAGTCTTGTATCCTAGTTTAATTAATGTTGACTCATGGACAAAACACAGCGCTATTACCTACAGGAATGTCAACTTTGTGGTTAGCACACTCTCACTACTCATGAAATCAATCCATTTCGCCAGATCTCGAATTGATGTATTGCGTGGGCCTTGATCTACTTTTCCTTTTTAAAAGCATAATCAGGTATTGAATTTATGTGTTGTGCGGTTGTCATTTTAACGTAAGAGAGGTTGTTTTAAAAAAATAGTATTTTCTTGGTATCTGATGTTTAAAAACATCAGATACCAAGAAGATACTATTGTGCTGGTCCTACTAATGGTCTCTTAAAATGGACATCGCGTGGTATATTACATTTTAAAGGGGTGTAATCATTGCAATTTTCTTCAGAATAATATGAATGCATTTAACTAGAATCCATTACAATTATAATTTATACAGTATAATAGCTTCCGAGTTGTGTTTTTCTCCTCACACATTATACAGTTGGAGAAGGTAAGGCTACAGTAGGCAAGAAGATAGCTCATATCCTTTTTAAAAAGATCAATTAATTGTGGTATTTCTAACATCATTGGTCAGTATGCCGACCATTTTTAATCTATAAAACAATGAGCACTATCTTTTGCAGTGAATTTACTAAATGTAGGGCGTTTCCTTCTCCCCTGAAAACAGATAAAGGAAGTCTGAAGAAGGTAGCAGTGTTTTTTTTTCGGGCTTAGTGAAATGTGTTTGCACACTGAGTGCCGGACGCCCCTTCTGGGTTCTTAGGGCTTCACTGATTATTAGCTTGAACCAGGGGCGCTCCTTGGTTGCCCAGCTCAGTCTTCTTTTCATGGAGTCGTATTCTGTCTAGTGGGAGATCATGTCACAGGAGTCTTTTCCTCTCAACACAGTGTTGGTGATTGTATCACGAGCTAGGTGGCCCAGCTCCTTCTCCAGTGTTTTGCATCGAGGTGGCCCATCTTCTGCAGGCTGCAGAACGTGTGTTGGGGAGGAGATTGTAACACCACAATTAGATTTGAAGGTTACCCTGTGGTGTCAAAAAAGAGTGTCGTCTGATCCTGTCCCTCTCTCGCTTTGTCTGCCTGTCTCTCTCTCTCTCTCTATGGGTGCGTCAAGGTGAGCCTCAACTGGGCATTCAAATATTTAAGAAGGATCGAAGGAAAGACAGAAAGAGGAGGAGGGGAAAAGGACGATGAATGGCATATCCAATCGTCAGTAGTATGGATTAAATCTATCCTGAAAACTGTCTAGGCACCGCTACATATGTTAAGAAATAATAGGGTTTAACATGGATATATATATATAGGTGTATATATAAAAGGGTGGTCTGCTCACTAAATCAATATCTCATCTCTCTCTCTCATTCCTTTTCTCTTGCTTTTTCTCTTTCACTCTCAACTCTCTACTTTAGCCTCTCCATCACAGCTTTTCATTGACAAGGTACTCATGCAAGGCAGGTGTATATAAAGTAGTCCTTATAAGCTTTTGCCTACCTTCGCCTATTTCTGAATTTCTTTGCAGACTAAAGGCAGCAGTAGAAAGCTAAAATATTGATGAGTAGAAAGTGGGAGAAGAGAAAGAGAGGGGGGAAGGATGAAAAAGGCACACCACTACATCAGATTCAATAAGTACGTATATCAAGTGCAGCAAAATATGAGCATGTAATATAACTAGAATAAGTAGAGCCAACGCGTCATAATTCAGAATTGTGTTAGCGCCAAAAATTTTTTTTTGTAATATTAACCCCCCTCTCATACAATGCTCCCCCCATCTTCTTATAAAAGACATTTAGATATCCTTCAAATAATAAAGTAGTAGTATATTTTCTCAGAACGATGGCCTCATAGGGCACCTTTCTCACGACTTTATAGTATCCATCGGGATCTAAAAAAGATATTGTCGAGGCATAGGTCTAGGAGTAATCATCCTCTTAAGAAGTTCTGAGGAAACACTAACAAAGGTACTTAAGTCTGGCAATGGTCGGTAAGAAAGATACTATACAGTGTAGAAGTCATTGTATCCAACTTTAATTTCATGACCCTCCATTCAACCCCCTTCTCTCCTTCCTCTGTAATTTAGTGATGTTTGTGACATCGTCTCGTTTTCTGTCCTGTGTACGAGTGATGTCAGTGTCTTAATAAATAATAAGATTGCGTTTCTTGAAATTGCTTTGCTAATTTTATTGGATTTTTTTTATCCTTCTGACCACCTCGGTAGACCAATTTATGGTTTGCGTGACTTTTGGACCTCATAGTACTTAGGTCCGGCCCTGATCAAAGTAGCGCAATTTCTTTTCCTGATGTGTGATATCCTCACTGCATGTTTAAATCCTCTCAATAAGTTCAATAAATATATAGCTCATCAACGTTTCCAGGTATAGGAACTTTCAGTTGCGTAAATGGTTCCAGGTTCGATGTAGGACTTAGGTGCTTTGGCTTCTTTCGGATGTGAGATTGGGAGTAAAGCTGGGATCCACAGTGACGTGTGCACGATGCCACTTGCACGTAAAAGAACCTCTCTACATGAAACCAGTAGATCCGGCAAAATTTCAAACTATAGGAGCTAACTAACTAGCTTCCTGGGCCCCAATGAAGAAAACAAGGCCGACGATAAATAAGCATAAGGGTTGCAGCATTATGTTGGCAGTTGACTTAGTAAAAATACCATCGCCCATGTGTCCTAATGGGGAGGGAGCGGCGAATTGTGTTGGACACACCAGTTCTCGTCTGATAACTGAAGGTAAGCAACACAACCCCAGCTAGTACTGACATGGGTGGCCGCTTGGGAAAACTCGGTACTGCTAATACCCAAAAATCGTCTCATTTGTGCAGTGTCTGTGCAGTCTGCATAAGAATTACACTGTGGATGGGGCTCTAATGACCTTGTAGTTGAAGGGCCCTAAAACACTAACAAACAAACAACCATGCAGTAGGAGAAGGGGGGCAAAGGGTTAGTAGTCATCTGCATTGCAGTTAGGCGAAAGATAGTCAGAGATCCCTTTTCTTTTCCTCTTCCTCCTCTTCTTCTTCAATTTTCTTTTTGTTGATTCAACAGGTTTCTTACATTGTTGTCATGTCTAATTTCAGAAGGAACGGTTAGTTAATTTGTGTCACATGCTTCAAATTCTCAAGATGCACAAGGAAATTCATGCTTGCTTAGGTGGAAGAATTAACACAAAACTTCTTTAGTGGATAATTGATGCATAAATCGTTTATTTAGGAATTTGAAAAATGTTTGGAATTTCCGACAAAAATGCCAGGTCTATTCACCTATTATTGTCATTTATATTGGTGTCTCTCAGTTTTCATAAAGAGAAAATACAGAATTTTTTGTGAATTGGAGCTTGTCTTAAAAGAGTTTCACTTGAATTTGCAGTGAAGTAGGAAATTGCGTGATGTTTGATGAAGTTTATGTTTAGACGTGTCACGCCAATTTGATTCTGGCGTTTGGTGTTTCGCCAAATGATTGTCAACGATTAACAAGCAACCGAATCTCCACTCCAGTTTTTGTATGTGTGTGAGTGCGTTTCCTCCCACACTAAGTAGCAAATCTATACCTAAAAGGTCAGAAGGTATTTCAAATTTAAAGATAGTTTCTTCTGTTGATTCTCCAAATTGAGTAGCCTGGAGTCTTTCACTGCTGATCCATCCATACAAGTGAACAAGTTGTTATTTTTGCTGATTTATTTCTTTGATTCCAATATGACATCAATATTTATCGAAATGATGCTTTGTTTTCATCTCAGTATTTACTTGTTTTAGAGAAATATAGACTTTAGACAGGTGGCCATTTTCCCTTACAGTTTAACATTGTCACATCTCACGTATTGGACCTAGAGAACATTTTTATCAACCCTTTCTATATTTCATAATCTTTGTTTCAAAGACAAAGGTATGAATTGTCACCCACTATGGAGTATAAACTCTGTTTTTCGTGGATCTGGTGCAGCGTTTTTAAACCATTGTTTACTCACTGCATATTTTCAACATTTTTTTTACTGTGATCTCTTTGTCCGTTTTTTCGGGTTCGTTGATGTTTTAGGGCTCTTCAAATACAGGGTCATTAGAGCCCCGTCCACTGTGTAGTTCTAATGCAGAGACTGCACAGACACTACACTAATGCCACGATTTCCGGGTGTTGGCGGTGCCCAGTTTTCCCCAGCGGCCACCCATGCTAGCACTAACTGGGGTTGCGTTGTTTAACTGCAGTGATCAGACGAGAACTGGTGTGTCCAACGCGATAAACCGCTCTCTCTTTGTCCCGGTCCCAGGAAATAGATCACAGCCATCTCACTGTAATCCATTTTCTGAGAGACTAGCAGCATTATATGATCCTCAATGATGCGTTTAATGCATTCCATTGTGCACCGAAATATTTGCATCATTTAGCTTCTCTATGGACACCTTGATATACCCTAGGACCTCCGATGGCCGTGTGGTAACACTGTTGTAAAAGTTGATGACATGCTAAAAACTGTAAATACCAAATTCATTAAATTGGAGCTGAATTAGGAGCTAGAGTCAGTAAGATTGGGACTAAAATTATTTGTGATGACCATTGCTCACCACTGCTATAAGATGCTAGACATCGTCCAAATCAGGGGTGTTAAACTGGGGACCCGCGACGTAAATTTTTGCAGCCCGCAACGCCCATTATAGTAAAACCATTTTATATTTTTTTTCTTTAAATGAATATTGAAAAATACTGAAATTTCAAAAACAGGATGAGTAACAGGATAAATACAGTCGTGCAACCCGCATGGAATTTACTTGTTAGAAAAGTGGCCCGTGGTTGAAATGCGTTTGACACATCTGCTTTAAACCTCTTTTGCCAGTTATATTAGTTTTTAGACACATTTTTCAATATATTTTTTTCTTTCACGCACGTTCATGTACTCATGGACCTCCTGTAGGTTCCTTAGACCCTAGTTTAAGAACCACTGCTATATGTGTACGTTTATTGAATATTTAAATAACTTCCTTTCTGAATGATATTTATTAATCATTAAAGTAGTTTTGCAACTAAATTCACCTATTATTCTTCGTAGGCTTTGCATTGACTTGTTAACAGAAGGCAGGACCAACATTTTCAATGAGCCTGTGGGCGTATTGTTCATTCTGCGCAGTAAGAATAATAAAAACGTGGGTCATTTGTACATTCACACTTGTAATTATGAGGTATTATATGAGATATTGACAGAAGTTGGATGTTCTTACAGACATGCCGATAGTTGACTGGTATGAAAACAATGAAATTTGTTATTATGTTAGCTGATGTTGCATTGCAACTGTCAAACAAAGATGCCGCGACATGCTATTAGATTCCATATTCTTAGTTTCAGTTTTACGGTGGTCGATTTTTCCATTTAACAATTGGAAATTATTGGGGCACTATGATGATATGATAGTGTTACGATACACATTCATTGTAGAATTAAGCTTAAATAACGCTGTTAGAAAATACATGCTACAGTACATGAAAGTACAACAACCAAAAATACATTGAACCTTAAATTTAACCCGGAAGCCCCACGAGGAGCACATAAATTCCTAGAAACGGCTCTTTCCTTGTCTGACCCCTTGCGTCGTTAAGCTGATAGGTTAATGTTAAGGATGGTAATAATTACGTGACGTGAGTCAAAAGAGAAAGACTTGTCTGGTAGGAATCTAATAAGAATTAGGATCAATGACTACTGTCTACAAGTACACCACATTTGCGTGTTTATACAACGCATCTCAGACTTATAGAAAAGAAAGAATGAACATTTCTACTTCCGGTATCTCTCAATTGGAAGATAGATCACGAACCCAAACTATCAGTTGGCATGGCAGCAGTTCTATCCTCGATGGACCTGATTTTGAACCTAAATGGTAGACATTTATAGAAATTGAATTTTTTTTTTAAAATAAGGATTCTGTTAAATATCAGTAGAGGAGATCTGTGGTGCCAGTAGCAGAAAGCGTTTGACATACATGTACGTAGTGTATACAGTATATAAAATGCGGTAGGAGACCTAGGGTGTGCCTTGACTGCCTTCGACGTTGATGTCCAAAAGCGGCAGTAGTTAAGGCACTGATATTGTAAATAAGTAAACAGCGGTTCGGCAACTGGTTCATCCACCAAAGTAGTACGACTGGGCACCTTGGTTGGCAAAACGACCTCAGAAATTGTTGGAATATGATACAATCTGACTTGAGAGACCGCCAAATTGACTGATAAAAATCAGACTCTTGAGAGTTTTTATGGAAAACAAGTGCTCTTTCAAATGTCAGAATGTATGATACCGCCAAAGACGTCTGATAGAAAATTCAGGTCATTGATCAGTCCCATGAAGACTATTGACATGTTATCAGGATCATGACGCTTATAGGAAAATAAATGGGCAGTTCTGCAACTATAAGAGAGAAACAAGCACGGGTGTCTTTTCTACTCGTTGCGGGAGTGGACCTACAACGGGGACCTCCTCCCCATTTTTTTATTAATCAGATGGACAGAATAAGAACAACACTACATGAAACCTCAGTCATGCGTAATTCAGGTACCATGATGATGCTGATGGCGTTATGTTTTGTGCAATGTCTCAAACATGTGTTTGAAGGCCCGTTGGGAAAATGGCGACATAAAGGGTACTTAATGTAATTATCAATAAATCCGCCCCTGACTCTTGGGCATACGTTTCTTCTTTACTAAAGGTGGTGGTTTATCCTGTCTGAGCAGCAACGCAAAACCAATTTCTACTTGTGGTATTTGTAATGTTTGTTTAGCTGACCATCTGCTGATGGCAACTCTGAACTGTTTACTAACACCAGGGGGGGAGTCTCCACTAAGAGTTCTTTACGTGCAGATGACACCATGCACCTCACGTGAAAGTCATATCTTTACGGCCCATTTGACTAGAGAGCTACCGGAAATGCTTCTTTCTCTGATAGAAGTAAAGATCACTTGCACACTGTTAGGATCGAGTCTGCGCGCCATTACAATGTCCATAATTTTGTTGATCGAGTGACATTTAAAACTGACCACTAAACACGCCCACGGAAACTCATAATCCTTGAAATAACTATGTGATTATAACTTCGCAAGTGATCGATGAAATGCAAATTACATGCATTGCATTTGCCACTCTTTCTTACTTCCGGAAGTCGTGAAAAAGCACATACTGGTTTATAACCTATCAAGATTATATTTAAAACAAATAGGGTAATTTTGTCTAGCGTAAATGGAATGAAATTTATTCAAATCGAGTGAAATTATGGTAAAGTGTCAAGTTTAGTTACTATTCCGTTTCTGCATTCCTTCAAAAGTTGATCAAGTTAACGGCATATCATGATTAAATGAAATTTCGTTTATGTGCAATCATTGGCTTGTTTGCAGCCAATCAACTTATTAAATTTCCGTAATAATAATAATAAAGTGTAAAGTGTTATAGTTAGGTCATAAAGCCCTACTTCCTACTGAATGTCTGCACTTGCAAAGAAAATGTAGTGCCCTTTTGTAGGACACATCATAATGTGAGGTACTGTATTAATCCAGGTTATAAAATCAGGTTACTATATCAAGCCAGAAGGAGAGAGATACATTTCAAGGTAGACCGTGGAATTTTTTACTCACATGGGACGCATACTTCCCCAAATCCCCAACCCACTTCTTCCAGCGTCGGCAGCGAAAGAAATTGACGCCTGAGTAGAAATAGGCCGACATTAAATAAGCAGGAGTCGTGAATTTTGATAGGCAGCCAGCTGCATAACAAATGCTATCCAACAGTTCCCATTTGTGCTCCCTGTACCAACTGGGCTTAATTGGTCCCGTGTGGTGTACGCGATGTCATCTGCATGTAAAAGAACCTTTACTAGGCCTACTTACATGTAGTAAGCTTTACGCGTAGTTCGGCAAAATCTTCAAGTGTAGGAGCTCGCTCCTCCTATGGTATCAGTGGAGGAAAATTGGCCCGGAAAATTAAAATAAGCCGACGATAAATAAACAAAGGGGTTGCAGCATTAGGTTAATTGGCAGCTGGCTGAGCAAAAATGCCCCTTCAACAGGTCGTTCATATGCCCCAATGGGACAAAAATTAACACCTGGCCCAACTAGAGGCGGGAAAAGGATTAGAAATGATGTGTGACTTTATTCCCTCCTCTATCTTTAATTTTTGAATTTATTTTATTTCTTTGACTGGACATCTGGAGCTCATGGATCCTAACACTGCCATAGGCTTAAAACGGATTTATATTAGGCTTAAGCCATCATCTGCAATGGAGTATCATACCTTGAAGGCATAAAATTATTCCTAGCCTTAAATTTAAACAAGACATCAGAGGGTTCTTTGGTAGTGTGGTCGACTGTGGAGGTCATGAATCCTAGCCAGAAGCTAGTGGCTTCTTTCAGGCTTGAGGGACGTCCCTAGTGCGTCTGTCGTCGAATGGGAAGTGTGGTGGGTAGTCTCGGATGACAGTTACATGCAAAAGAGCCCTTTCTTTCTGCACGCAGAAAATACTGTATGCTAGTGGATTGATAAAATTCCCAGGTGTAGGCGCTGGTTTCCGCCTCTTCATTATCATCATCATATCATCATCACACCCTTATCCCGCCTATGGCAGGGTCGGGTCTGCGGGTTCTAATCCTCCATTCCCGTCTATCCCCAACCAGGCTTTCATCCACCCCACATGCAATCATGTCCCTTTGTATAACCTGCTCCCACGTCTGCTTGAGTCTCCCCCTGCTCCTGATGCCACCCACCACCTGCTGCCCCATAATATACCGCATGAGCTCCTCCTCCCCCTTCGCATCACATGCCCATACCACCTCAGCCTACCCTCCTTCATCTTCTCCGCAATGTCGCTCACCCCCAAGCTGCCTCTGACATACTCGTTGCGGACTCTGTCAGCACGGGACACCCCACTCATGTAACGCAGCATTCGCATCTCAGCCACTTGCATTCTCCTCTCGTGGTTCTTCCTCACTGCCCAGCACTCCGATCCATATAGCATAGCGGGCCTAACCACAGTTTTGTAAACCTTGCCTTTCAACGCTGGTTTCCGCCTCTGACGTCAATAAATTGCTTCCTGGAGTAAATAGACCGATTTTAATTACAGTAACTAATTAAACTAAACTTAATTCTAACTTGTTTCAGACGTTAAATTTGTGGGGTAGGCCGGCATCCCACCCCCCCCACAGACAATTCAGCCAATATTTCCTGAGGTTTCAGACGCCTGGCTGGGGTGCCCCAGTCAGAGCATGCTCAGTGGACCCGCAGACCCGACCCTGCCGCAGGCGGGATAGGGGTATGATGATGATGATTTAGACGTTAAATCGAATTTTATTTCGTTGTCCGTGGACTAATGTGTGAGTAATTTTTGAGTAAATATGACGTCATTTTAGGGACGTCTTTTAGTACTAGTATCTATTTTAAGTGCATTGTGATTCGTTGCTCAGTTAGTAGTACACGTTCCCCTTTGGGTCAATACTTAGAGATTCACCTCCTCTCCCTTCGCCTTTGGACTTGGGAGTTCTACCGAACTTCGAAAAAACTGCCCATTGACTGTGCCATAAACTCTGTCCTAAAAATTTATAACCATCGGGTTTAGCCAATGGGTCGTCGTCACCCCAGGACAAGAATAAAGTAAGTCATCAAATAAAAAGCAACTTCTAACCCTTTTCCCGCCTATGGCAGAACAGGGTACCTATCTTGGCCCTCTGAATGGGCACTAGGGTGATATATATTCGACAGCGTTTCTCCGCAGCTGGTGGCTGACCAAAGCTACAACTCCTATGCTTATTTATCGTCGGTTACCGTTCGTTTGGGGACTCCACCGATGCTAGGGGGCGAGCTCCTACACCTGGGAATTTTGCCTCATCTACCCGTCCCATAGTAGAGAGGGTTCTTTTTACGTGCAAATGCCATCGTACATCACACGGAACCACTATTTTACTTCTCATCCGAAAGAAGGCACACTCAAGGCTTCTCTCTCGCCCGAAAGAAACCAACCACCTCGGTCCAGTGTCGAACCTGGGACCACTGACGCAGTTACCGAGCACGCTAACCACTGCGTCACTGAGGCGGGTCAAAATAAGTCACCAAATATTTTTGAAAATAATCTCATAATCGTCGCTTACTTGTTGTTGCTCTTTTTAATTGTCATGGGATTTGGGAATTGTAATGACTTCTTTCCAAATTGCATAAATTACTTTTCTCCTAGTGTTGCATTTGTTTTAGGCCTATATAGTGATTTTGTATTAGGCAAGAGGACTGGGATAGGGGCGCCAAATAAGATCTTGCACACAGGCACTCAGGGCCGGCGTCATGGGTGTGCGAAATGTGCGACGGCAGAGGACCCCGTGGATTTGGAGAGTTTTGACTTTTTTCCTGGGATAAACACCTATTAACACTGGCACAGCCGCCGCAGTGCGGTGGCAAATAAGTTGATCAATATAATGAACCAAGAGAGAGCACCGCTTCATTATTTTGTACACGGCCCTGCAGACACTACTGGCACTCCACTGTTCGCGACCCTGGTAGCATCATCCTACAATACAAATAAGAGTACATACATCAAGAATTGGCAACTGTGACCCTTTCAGTGACCCTTTCAGCAACATTCTTGCCCTTTCTTTACGTCACATTTTGAATGGCGCGATCATGGCCGATATTAGATTATACATGACCTCATCCCATGGACATTGTCTGCCACTTGTCTGCTCTCCTTCTGGAATCTGAAAAAGATGTGCACTAAAATTGGACTGGGAAAATGTACGCCTTTGAATGCACAAGTTGTCCGATTTCTGGAACATTGCCCTCTTCTGACTTCTGGAACACTATATAGGCTACAGTACGTTTTTCCCTAGCTGGAAAATTTTTTGGGTGACCAATGCTTTATCCCATTGGTCTCGCTTCGCTTTTAACAATTTTTAATCCTTTTGTAATCTGGAGCATCTAGGGGCAGAGTGGACTGCTACGTGGCGCGTCCCCAGCTGGTGGATAGGAGAGTCCTCACTATACATAGAGGGGTTGGCTGCACAAGCAGACAGTCCTTTAATAGGTGGAAGGGAGATAGCTCCCGTGGATCAAATACTTGAGGCGGGTACCCCGAATTAAAAGCCCACAAGTGAAAACATGAAAATTCAAAAAGTAAGACTTACGTTGCAGGGGACAGATCCCCAACACTGGCGATGATCGAGCGAGCCACGAGCCGTCGTTATCATGTATCCGCATTGCCATAGGGGGTGGAGGCCTTGGCTCACGTGGCTGTAGGGTGTACCGGCATCCTCTCACAGACAACCCGTCCAATATTCCTGCGAGTTCCAGAGTCCTGGCTGGGGTGTCCTCAATCACCTGTCTCATCAAGCAGATTAGGCACGTGGAATGTGGGGGTCCTTACAAGGAAAACAGGGGAGATAGTTAATATTTTAAAGCGTTGAACGAAAGGATATGGGTGTGAGAGGTGGATAGGACCTCATGGAAGATAGGGTGCAGTGGACTCCGCAGACCCGACACTGCCACAGGCAGAATGAAGATGCTAGAACTAGAGCGAGTTTGTATATTAACAGCAAATTGTATTTTTGGCAGCAGATGTTAGGAAAGGCATAAACCAAAACTGCCTTCATATATAGGCTATAAACAATCGCGTCCCCAAAAGCCCTTATCCCCTTTGTCCTTTCTTCGCCTGGTAAACTACATGTGAGAGTAAAGAAATAAATCTTTTATTTCGGAAGAGGATGAAGACCTACATAAAAATCTTTTATAAACCAAATCAACACTTCTGTTAATAGAAAAAACCCAAGGGATCTTTTTTTGTCTTTGGGCAACTTCCTTTCGGGACATGGCACATTTATATTGAAATAACATGGTACATCAATTGTGAGAATATCTGGAGTTGAGCATCTTTCACTTGAATAACTTTCAAAAAACTGGTTTATTTTAGAGTAACTACCAAAGTAAAATGCAATTTAAAGTAGTTCATGGATGCCTGATACCAGAAACTTGTTTGGGTTTCCATGTTTATTTAACGTTTTCCTCTTATTGTTGCTAAGGTTGCTCTACATAGACATGTGAGTATTACGAATTCCAACACCTGGGAATTTTACATGTGGTAAAACCTTTGTAGGTGCAAGGCGACGTCATGAGTATCATAGGGGACCACGATATTGCAATTCTGGCACTGAAAAATGCACACAATATTTTCAGCTTTCTTCTTCTAGTCTGAAAAAGCAAATCATTAGGCTGGACTGGAATCGTGCTTGCACCTTTTGAACTCGTGAAACAAAGCACATTAAAAAGAGATTGAACAACTGTAGCGAGAATAGCTTTCGTAGCATAGGGACGCCAGTCTGTAAACATATTCAAAATATATAACATTCTTTTAAGTAGATTTCAACATTCCACTTGATTAAATTGGTTTTAATAACTCAAGCGTTTAGCGCCTTAAATTAGAGGGAGGTGTTCAGGATCGATCGGTTGGTCAGTTATTTCCGACTGTCTCTTTAGTCCCTGAATGCCATATAGCAAAAACGATGTGGGTGGAGATTATTATTGTGATCGAAACATCAGCATATTTATTTGTCTAGGTAGAAATGGGTGTTTTACGTACAGCTGGCAGAAAACGTATCATTGGGTGACAATTTTGCTTTCCATCCCGTAGAAGGAACCTCTCTCACCCTCCAAGAGGGAGCGTGGAGTTGCGTTGGACACACCAGTTCTCGTCTGATCACTGAAGTTAAGCAATGCAGCCCCAGTTAGTACTGACATGGGTGGCCGCTTGGGAAAACTGGGTACTGCTAGTATCCAAAAATCGTCGCATTAGTGTAGTGTCTGTGCAGTCCCTGCATCAGAACTACACAGTGGACGGGGCTCTAATGACCTTGTAGTTGAAGGGCCCTAAAACACCAACAAACAAAACAAAAACAGCAAACCCTCCAAGACACCATCATCTTTCCTTGCAGAAAGAATTCTTTTATGTGTTTGCGACATCATATACATAACACCAGGTCACAAGCATTATTTAATTATTTTTCATTTCATCAGGATCGAATTTGAACAGTATATTTAACTGTTTAGCTAAATTCGGATGTTACCCATAGAATCAATAGAGGGATGATTGAAGTGGAGACTGGCAAGCGGGGTCCTGTGTGATAGAAGGGTCCCAATCAAGTTGAAAGGGAAGTTTTACAGGGCAGTGTTTAAGCCCGCTATGTTATATGGATCAGAGTGATGGGCAGTGAGGAAAAGCTGCGTCAATAGAATGCAAGTAGCCGAGATGAGAATGCCGCGGAACATGGGGGGGGGGGGTGTGTCAAGAGCTGATAGAATTAGGAATGAGTATATTAGAGGTAGCCTGGGGGGTTGGGGACATCACGGAAAAAAATGAAGGAGAGTAAATTGAGGTTGTGTGGACACGTAATGCGAAGAGGGGAGGAGGAGCTTGTTAAGTCCATTACAGGAATGCAAGTGGTTGGAAGCACTTGAGGCAAGGGGAGACAAAGCTGACGTGGGGGGGCAGGTTGTCCGTAAGGATATGGTGGTGTGTGGGTGGACGGGGACCTGGTGGGAGATAGGCGGGAGTGGAGGTCTAGAACCCGCAGACTCGACCCTGTCACAGGCGGGATAAGGGTGTGAATATGATGATATTTAACTGTTTAGTACCCATGCCTACCTTGTGGCTCAGCGTTTACGTGTTTGGGTCTGAGTCCATAGCTGTGTGTTGGATCCTGATTATTGTGAGGCAAAAGGTCTAGAATGTCACCGTGAGTAGCGGCAGTAGGTCAGCAGCTGACTATTTAAAACGGGATCATTGGATACCCGACGTTTACTAAGGCCGAAGAAAGGTCAGAGAGAGGCGAGAATAAGGAAGGAGAGAGGAACAGGACAGTGAGACGGAAGAGAGTGAGAGAGAGAGAGAGAGGGGTGAGACTAGAGGAAGAGGAGGTAAGAAAGAGAGTAGGGGAAGGACTTGTTGTTGTTGTTTGTTGGTGTTTAAGGTCCCGTCAACTACACGGTTATTAGAGACCCGTCCACTGCATAGTTCTAATGCATAGACACTACACTAATGCGACGATTATTGGGTATTAGCAGTACCCAGCTTTCCCGAGCGACCACCCATGTCAGTACTAACTGGGCTTGTGTTGCTTAACTTCAGTTATCAGACGAGAACTGGTGTGTCCAACGCAACTCGCCGCTCCCTCAGGGGAAGGACAGAGGAAGGGGAGGGCGAGACAGGAGAGAGGAACAGGACAGTGAGCGGAAGAGAGAGAGAGAGAGGTGAGACTGGAGGAAGAGGAGGTAAGAATGAGAGTAGGGGAAGGAGAGAGGGAGAGAGCGCTAAGAGAGAGAAATGAGAGGAGACTGTAGAAAGAGAAGGTATTGGGGCGAGGGTGTGAGAGATGAGACTGGAGAAAGAGGAGGGAGGAGAGGAGAGAAGCGTGGGGAGAAAGGAGGGAGAAGAGACAGAGAGAAAGAAGGGAGAGGAGAGGGCGTTGAAAGAGTGCGGATATTGGAGAACGAGAGAAGGGAAAGGGGAGACAGACTACCAGAGAAAGAGACGACGACGACGATGATGATGACCATATGTCAGTGAAACGCAGCCTGGCCCTCACTTTATTTCTTCTTGGTGTCAGTAGTGCAACTAGGTCGCTTACATTATCTTACTGGAGCATTGGTAAAACCTTGTTGCTTGAACTTTCGTCTTCAATAAATACCGCAAGAACATAATTTTTACCAAAAAAGATTTCTCTTGCAGCTGATTATAGATTGGGTTCACGACATTTGAAATTCAATCAGCTTTTTATTATGATTAGAAATATTATTTGCAGCTTAATGTTTTCTCATCACAGCAGTTATATTTTTAGTGCTAGTTTGACAACTGCAACAAAAATATCCTATTACTATTTGATGATTGTCAATGGAATTGTTATAAATTTTTTTATATGCATGATAAATATGTAAATAACTGTTTTTCCCTTTCTTCCTAAATTAAATTTAGGGTATGATGGCTGGCAAGCAATGTTATCGAATATCATTAATGAAAATTACTTTGAGTGTATCCAATTTTTTATTAGTTTTATATTGTTTCCGGTAGCAATTTCTTGAAGAGGGATGAACATGTATCAAATTATCTCTTTATACGGCACTGAATTAACTGATTACAATAGATACTAGTGGAAGATCAGAATAAATAACCTGTTGGGTTCGATTTGCGGTGTTGAACCTGCCCTGGTTGCGGCAGCACTTGCAAACGATGAGCACGTCAATTGCATCTGTCGACTGGGAAGCAAGCAGTCCGACAAACAGAACTATTCCCATGCAGAGTCCACAATTCTCAGGTTTAAGAACGGGGTTCTCTTTCATCATCATCATACCCTTATCCCGCCTGTGGTGGGGTCGCATCTGCGGGTCCACTGAACATGCTCTGACTGGGGGCACCCTAGCTAGGCGTCTGGAATCCGCAGAAATATTGGCTTTGTTGTCTGTGGGGGGATGCCGGCCTACCCCACGTTACTGGATTCTCTTTGAATCGGTAAATAATCTTCACATTTGAGAGCCTCACATGAAATGACACGGTAAACAAACTAGGCGAAACTCTCTTAGCAACGCAATGTTGACGTTAACTCCACTATGTTTTTCCAACATATTTTATCGGACAACATTGACCATTCTGGCAAAATTATTACTTAAATAGCACATTGTATATCAAGCGACGCTTCCACCTTCAACATTGCTAACTCTTCCCTCTTCTTTGGCAGGGTAGGGAGCCCATTTTTTTCCCCGTGTGAATCCTTGAGCGATCTTTTGAATCGGCTGCCAGCCTAATGCTGCAACTTTTATGTTTATTTATAGTCCGCCTATTGTGATTCGCTGAGGCACTTTTCTTCTACTGACTCCAGGGTTCGCAGTAGGCTGAGTAGGCAAAGTAGGTTGAAGCCTAGGGCCTCAACATTTAGCGGGCTTCAAAACTTAACAAAAGGGCCTCACTTTAAAGGGCTTGGAAACGACCTCCTAAAAACAAATTTTTCTGATTTATAGTTGTAGGTTGAAAGGGCTCTATAATGTTCACGGTTTTACTTCCCATAACGTCGGAAGGCGCAGTGAAATCGGGTGAGCTCCTTCCTTCTGCAAAGGGTTCATCTGAGGACTTGCATATCCCTTCTCTGGCTTCCCATGAGACCTGGGGTCTCGGAGCAGAAACAGAATCATAGAGTTCTCTCTCTCTCTCTCTCTCACTCTCTCTCTTGAGGATGTCATCCACTCGGTTCAGGAACGAACCTGAAATCACTGACGCTATAGTCCAGCTCGTTACTCTGTTGCTCCACCTCTATTCTGATTATGCTTTATGCAATAGAAAAGAAACGATGGCCATATTTTTTGGAAGCTGTAACATCTGTTGCATTTATGTTCAAATTTAAATATATTGAGCATTTCGGTACTGAAATAGTAGTACATGAATACCTCAATTATTGCTGTTATTGTTGCCACGAAAAATGCCGTCTCCATCATCCAATCTGTTATCATGATACTGAAACAATCCTGAATATGCTATCATCATCATCATACCCTTATCCCACCTGTGGCCATCAACCACCAGGTTCCCATCCACCCCAGACTATCATATCCCGTTGTAGAACTTGCTCCCACTTCTGCTTAGGTATTTCCCTACCCAGAGTGCTTCCAATAACTTACATCCCTGTGATGACCCTAACCAGCTTCTGTTCCACTCTTCTTGATATCGAATGCCTTGCAGAATTCTGTTGTGTTGCATATGTAGTGGGTTACATCTCCTAACCGCGATATGTCGAATTTGGAGCAAATAATTGAAAATGTAGTATCAAATTATCGCAATAATAAAGGTATTCCTGTAGTAGTTTAAGGTAAAAATATTGATCGATAAATCACTATGCTTAATTTGAAATTATATTGGTTTCTAGGACTGTAAATGGACCAACGAATTGTTTGTCTCATTTGTTTGAATTGCATCTAAGACTTTGGATCAAAATCCCTGGTTTTAACTAAAGATATGAGGAGAAATAGCCTCTAGTTGAAATTGTATCCTTTTTTTTAGCAGTGTTAGCTCATAATGAAATTTTATCACAAATTCTGTATTCAAGTGGCAGAGGCTGTCCTCTCTCCCTTCCTCCTCTCAAATTGAACGGTTTCATGCTGTTGCATATATACATCACTGAAACAACAATCGATTTTAATGTATTGCGTATAGAATATATGTATTATAAAGTATACTGAGCTAAAGTAAGGATTTCTAAGCGCTTAATTTAGTTGCTTTTTTCCCCAAAAAAGCTGTCTTGCATAAGAATTGTGAATTATACATATATTTGCGGAATAGTAGTAACTTTCTTCAGTTTAGACCTTGGGTTTCGATAAATAGAGTATCATTTTGAGGATTTAAATCAATTTGAATGCCACATTCGCTTATCTCATGCATGAGTGGGTTTTGCAATTCTGACAAAATATGTCCAAAGAGCCATTAATGGAAAGAGAAAGAGTTAAAATTTGGACGTATTTGATTCACTGATTCATATAATAATTGTTATGATATTCATTTGCTTTAGTATACGGTTCTATATGTGCTGTTCTTGTCTTTTAAATTTAACGTTTATGTTGATAATGCGTTAGTTGATAGCTAACCGATTTCTCTTCTTGACCCTATGTTGCAGAGTGGCTACCAGTAAATTGAAGTCCATTAAAGAGTTACTCCAATAATTGCCAGTTTCACAGTTGCAAATTTTTTTAGCTTTTGCATAGCGGAAAGGAGTACAGTTAATATGGACTTCAATTTTAGTAATGTCATTCTCATGTACAGAAATGTTGGGTGAGATAATATTTTATACCAAGTAACACATCTTCAGCATAAGAAAAATTGCAATTTAATTGTGAGAAACCTTTTGCCGCATTTCTCTAATTTGGTTTAGTAGCGCCTCTTGACATTTATTTGCATTTTCTTCCAAATTTATGAAGAGAAAGGCTTGTCGTTTCTCCTCATTGCCACTTCACCTCTCTACCGAGAGATATTACTTATAATTATGCTAATCACTTTGTAGCATTTTTTTTTTGCTATTGTTTCCAAAAGTTCAAGTTCATTTTAATCACATTTATCCCTTTTTTATACTCGGCATTAGATCTTCTACAACACATTTCAATGCCAGATGGTGTTGGTTACAAGTGTAATACGACGAAATATGTCATTGAAGTGCTTTAAAATCATAGATTCTAACATAATCGTGAGTCTAATTAAATTCATTTACTTTCAAGTTTTGATCCACATTTCCAATTGCCCAACTTACTAGAAAATCAGGGATTTATGATACATGCTATGGGTTTTCAAATTTTACACTGAAATTTCCTGATTGCATGGGCAAGGTGCTGAAAAAGTCTTTCATTGGAAATTTCCTGTTTTTCTTTGTGTGGACTGTATGGCCGTGTGGCTATTTTAGACTTGGACCCACCTCCATGGTGCAGAGGTAGGGTTCGAGTACTGCTCACGGGTTCCAGGTTTGATCCTAAATCGAAGCAGTTTGGCTTCATTTGGGCGGAGTGGCAAATTGCGTTGGATACCCCAATTCTCGCCTGATCACTGAAGTTAAGCAACGCAACCCCACCTAGTACTGACATGGGTGGCCTCTTGGGAAAACTGGGTACTGCTAATACCCCAAACTCGCCACAGAGCGACTGAGTTGCGTTGGACACAACAGTTCCTGTCAGATCACTGAAGTTAAGCAACGCAAATCCAAGTTTGTACCAGCATGGGTGGTTGGTAGTGAACGTTGGGTGCTGCTAATTTCCCCTTTCCCTACCTCCTCACCCGCGAGCAGCCTTCTTCGGTTCGGCCTGTTATGGCTGCTTGGCTTAATTCCCAACCCGTAAGCATAACATACTAATACTAATGCAGTGTAGTGTCTGTACAGTCTCTGAACTAGAACTACGCAGTGGACGGGGCTCTAATGTAGTTGAAGGACCCTAAAACACCAACGAACGAACAAAAAAAATTCATTTGGGCAACAGAGAGGTCCGTCGGATAGGAAGTAAAGCCATGGCCCTTTGTGGTGTATGATGCCAATGTCAAGTAAAAGAACCTTCTCTGCTATGCCACAAGTGGATCAGGTAAATTCCCAGGTGTAGCTGCTGTCTGCATAGAAATACCGTTCAACCGATCCCCCTTGTGTTCCATTGGGAGGAAGGCCGGCACTCTACCGCAGGGTAGAGTGCCGACCTTGTTGCTTCACTGTATGGGTTTGGTTAGACTTTTATTCGTTATGACGTTTATAGCACTTTTGTACTGCGCCAAAATTTGCCATCAGTTTCTACACCTGCACTTTTGATCGTTTTGAAACTCATCCCTGACCCGTAATTTTAGCAGTTTTTTTTAATGAAACGCTTTTTGTAATAAATTCTGAATTTTCCACATATTTTATGACTTGTCCATCTCTGCTGTCCTTAAATGATCTTTAACGTGAAGGCTGGCTGAATTTCTATCTATTTGCCTGTTCCCGCTCCGACATGACCATACACAGGTAGGTATAGTGAGAAGTCTATTAAATATGCATATACAGTATACTGATGACCAATTACAGTTCGTAATTTTATTTTAATGGCGGATAATGCCCTTTGTCCTTGAAAATGAAGCCATAAAAAAACTAATCTTCTGAATGTCAGCTGTCGAGGAATAAGACGTCTACCTAATCGTATTTATTTAATTTAAAAAATGTTTGATGTGTGTGTGTGGGGGGTGGGGGTGGATGACAACCTGGTGGGTGATAGGTTCCTAGAAGTGGAAGGCTAGAACTTGCAGTCCCGACCCTGACACAGGTGGGATAAGGGTATGATGATGATGAAAATATTTGTAATAGCCATTTGTGATACTTTTGATGTTCATTTTCATTTACTGCTACCACTACTGCTACCAGCACTACTTTAATTCGTTGAAAAATACTTTTTTTCCTCTTCTTTTTAATCTACACTAGATTGTCCACCCTGACTTTAAGGCATCCTTATGATAAATAGTTAATGTAATTAGTGGATATTGGAGGGGGGGGGGGTAATTCAAGGTATTATACAAAGAAATAACATGTTGAAAAGATTGAGCTTCTCTCAGGGGATTTTTGTGCAGACCCTCCTCACCCTCTTACCTATACTAGCCTTTCATTGGATATTCTTTATCCTGTGTATTTGGATGGATCGTGGTACAAATTAATCCATCCTTAACCTTTAACTTTCTGTAACAATCTAAATATGGGTTAAAACCAACTGGAAAAAAATATAACCATGACCTTAAGTAGTCTGCATTTGTTTCAACCTATTTGTTGCACTGTTCGGTATAGTTTGTCTGCAGGGAATTGATCCCGACAATAAATAATGTAGCGTAGTAAATATAATATTCATCTCATAACAGTGTTAACAAAAATGTTGTCTTTTGAATTTGTATTAGTATCTAAATGGGAGTTGGTAAATTTTTATTCATTATCCATGGTGGTTGTTTTGTGAATAAATGATGCAATGAATCCTTTGGGAACAGTTTCGGAGAAAATGCAACTGTTTCAAAGTGAGACATATAGAATATAAGTTTTTATTTTACTAGTCAGAGATTTAAATAATTAGTGAAGAGTAAATTTAATTTTTGAAAGTGTGTTTATCTAACTAAAAATTGTACATGTAGTTTAGTTAAATTCAGGTGCGAAAACAATTAGAGCTGTAGAGCAAGACCGGGTAAAGTGGATATGCTAGGCGAAATGAATAATGCAGATATAAACTAAACATCACAAGCTAGGGCTTTCTTGATTTCTTTTTACAATTTTATGTTAGTGGCCAGGACATGGAAGAGTTTCCATAATCAGATCCCTCTCCAAGGTTTGCGGCAAGCAGATGTTGCTTCATTTGATTATCTGCTAAAATTTTGTTAACAGGAATATTAGGATTAATTAATATTATATTATCAAACCGTGTTCAAGTAAATATGGTAGGCTTAGGGCAAATTGGGGGAGCGGCGAATTGCATTGGACACACCAGTTCTCGTCTGATCACTGAAGTTCAGCAGCGCAACCCCAGCTAGTACTGACATGGGTGGCCGCTTGGGAAAACTGGGTATTACTAATACCCAAAAATCGTCGCATTAGTGCAGTCTCTGCATAAGAACTATGCTGTGGATGGGGCTCTAATGACCTTGTAATTGAAGGGTCCTAAAACAAGCAACAACAATGATCATTGTTTGAATGCCTTGTTGTGTGTTTCCACTTTACTTATTACCTTTGGGCAAAGTGGATAATTGGCACGTTTTTAAATTTATGAAATTAAAATTATATGCATATTCATTATTGCTTTCTATTATTGTTATGAGATAACTTAAAACATGATAATATATAGTGAAACATTTCGGTTATTGAAAGTTCAGAGATGATTGCTACTACACCAGGGGTGGATACAGAGGCGAATCATGGGGGAAGCACTTCAAAAATGTGCGTGCTAAATATTTTTAAATATTCAGAATTCCATAGTATAAATCTAGCTAGCAACTACGGACGTCCAAGTTGGGTTGGACACACTAGTTCTGGTGTTGGACACACCAGATCACTGAAGTTAAGCCACACAAACCCAAGTTAGTGCCAATATGGGTGGTTGTTAGGGAACGTTGGATGCTACTAATTTCCCCTATCTTTTCTAACCCGCGAGCAGCCTCCTTAGGGTTCGGCCTGTTATGGCTACTTGACTTACTCCCCGACCCATTAGAATAACATACGAATTACAATAGGTTCTCTACTGCCCCTTAGACAATGTCCTATTTTCAGTGGTTTAGCCAACTGTAGATTAGACTGGCGGTTTAGAAATGGGAATAGCAATTGCAAAGATGCCTCATCAGTTGCAAAGCTGAATCATGCATCAGTTGAAATAGGCTATGCGCCCCATTGAGGCACGGAGGGGGAGCAATTGCTGCATTGATCCCCCTGGATCCGCCCTTGTACTACACCCTCTCAAAGATAGGCTATCCACTATGCCTGGTCTTCCCCTACTGCTCGGCATAGCATGAAATGTTTAAAATTTACTGTTGTCGGCTCTCTAGAGATGCTTAAAATAATGATATCAAAATGATTATTAATTTCTTTAGAAAATATTGAAATGTACTTGTTATGTGTGAATTTTTTCGGCCCTTTATCATGCTTCTGCTGACATACAGCAGATATCTAATGGAAGGGGGGGTTTTTTTTTGATGAGAATACGAATCTAGAAAAATTGTTTCACAATAAAATAGTTGATTACATACACACGCAGAGAGAGAAAGAGAGAGCATTGACAAACAAAGATAAAGTGAAAGCTGTTTGGAAGGTGGGAGAAGATGACAGCAGAAAGGAGTGGTTGGTTATACGCTGTGTCACACATTGCACTGTAACATGAATTTGATAGAGGATATGATGAGAATCCTTATAAATCGCCTGGAAAGCAACAATATTGAGAGAAAATATTTTTTTAAATGTCAAATATTCTATCGAGTTGTTTTTTTCTCATTTAATCGATGGCACGACATTCTTTATGCTTTGTTTCTGCACAAGACTTAAAGGGTTGTCGTTTTTCATACTTGAAATATCAATTTTAATAGAAAAAAAAATATAATCAGATGTTTGCAGCTTAGTATTTCCTATTTTACATATTTGAGAACGAAAGAGTATCAAATTTTGTTTGGAAAGAAAAAGTAAAGGGGTGAGTTGAAAATTCTGAAATTATTTTTGAGGGATGGTGGTACTATCCAGACCCGCCGCGGTGGCGTAGTAGTTAGCTCACTCGGCAACTACGCCAGTAGTTCTAGGTTCGATACTGGACCGTGGTGGGTCGGCTTCTTTCGGGCGAGAGAGAAGCCGAGAGTGTGCCTTCTTTCGGATGAAAAGTAAAACCGAGGTCCCGTGTGGGTGTACGATGGCACTTGCACGTAAAAGAACCCTCTCTACTACGCAACGGGTAGATGAGGCAAAATTTCCAGGTGTAGGAGCTCGCCCCCTGGCGTCGGTAACATTCCCAACGAACACTAGACCGACGATAAATAAACGTAGGGGTGTAGCTTTGGCCGGCAACCAACTGCAGAAAAAACTATGTCCAATATATCACCCTGTGTCCATTCAGAGGGACAAATGGGTACCCGATCCTGCCATAGGCGGGAAAAGGGTTAGGAGTTGCTTGCTTTTTTTTGGTGGTACTATCCAACAATTCCCTCATGAGCCTCCAATCTCTTTCTAATATTCCCGTTAATGCCTCTCATCTCTATTTCTTCTGTTTCCACTTTTAAATACCAGAATCATGAATATCTAAAATCGGGTGTGCCCTACAGGCTCGAGTGGGATGGTTGGTGGAGTCAAGTAAGCGAAATTCTGGTTCCTAATGAAGATGTTGGACATTGCGTAAGAGTCATGCCTTGACCTTAGTCTGAGGTGATACGGGCAGATAATCTGATATAAGGCAGTTTAGGGGTAGGACACATTACGAAAATAAATGAGACTGAATAGACTGTGAGGAGGAACTGCTTAGGTCCATCATTGGGATGTAGATATTTGAAGCAGACACGCGCGGATCTAGGATGGAGTTTTTGGGGTTGCAACCCCCCCCCCCCCTATGCACATATAAACTTATATTCGCATAATATGTGAGGTTTAGCTCAAACCCCCCCCCTCTATTAGCTCAACCTCCCCCGTGACGAAAATCCTGTATCCGCCACTGCAAGCAGACGAGGTAAAAGTTTGTCAGAGCATGCATATGAGCAGGTTAAATAGCACAATATGGGTGATGTGTGGAGCAGAAAGGCATCTGGTGAGGAATGGGGGTCAAAACTCGTAGACCTGACCCTGCCACAGAGTGGGTAAGTGCATGATAATGATTATGAATACTCAACCCTTTGTGATGTGCTCGCAAGTACATTTCCTTAGCTTACTGACACTCATGTGAAACCGAAGACCCTGAAATTCTGCTTTAAAGCTACAGGACGATTTTCAGCCACTGTTTAATGAACCTTTGGTCATCTTGTTAGATACCCTCTCTAAATCAAATGAAATCACTCGGGTTATTGCTAATTCTTAAAGGCTGCAGACAAATGATAGAGATGCCATGTCCCAAAACTGAATTAAGGGTTAATTTCAATATAAGTAAGTCAGTTGATACTGTTTTCTTACTGAAAGAGGTGTAATTGTTTAATATCACTCTCTGACATTAGGTTGGTGTGCTGCGTGTGGCGTTTGAGATAAAGATTTGACGACGGTTTCAAATAGTATATAAAATGATTGTGTAATTGTGAATGTGAAATAATGAATCTGTCTTTGTTATCATCATCATTATTTTATGACTTTCTGTTATTAATTATCGTTTCGGTTTTAAGTAGTCAGTTTTGACAATATGCATGCACTTGTAAATGTATAGAGAGAGAGAGAGTAATGCTGTCTTTTATCAGACTTAATACATTCAAAAGCGGTTCAATGTTAGAGGCTTTAATTTGGTTCGCATCACTTGTTGCAACCAAGTAGCAGTGCGAGAGGAAGAGACTAAAATATTGAATGGATCATCATTTCCAGGGATTAAAATGATAGCATCTGAAGGATTAATACCAAATGAATATAATAGTTGGTGTACATGTTCTCCTATCTACATATTCAAGAGTTAATGAATGTTTATTAAGAGTTTGTGAGAACCAAATCAGATTGTGAATTCTTGAAAGTAATATGATTATATTTGATTAAACGACGACAATCCTATTGACTGTAGAGTGCTGAATGCAAATAGGGCTGATTTTGATCAGAATGTAATTTCACCTCTGTTTTACATTTATGTTGTGTAATTACCTCTGTGTTGTCAAGTGGAAAGATATCTCTTTTCTTTCCTCTCTTCTAACTTCTTTTTCTTACAACTTTAACTAATTCATATCCTTATCATTTGACACTGTTACCTACCTACGAACTTAGCCTTCAGCAACATTTTATTATTCAACACGTTTCCAAGACACTGGGTTTTATAAGATTATAAGTCTTTTGTTTATTTAGATTTGATTTTAGTATTGCTCTTTGAATCCAATCCTTTTACAAAAATATTTTCATTACAATAACCTCATGTAAGATATTAGGCAACAGTGATGATATTTCGGAATGAAATTTAATAAATAGACGTGAAGTTGAATATTTAAATTTCCCCCTTCTGGATATTGATTTATTATGCAAAGTGGTCCCATTAACTGATTCATGGCGTTTTTAACTACTGGTACATCTTTCCCTCTTACGCTTCCTCTCTCCAGATATCATCAACACCATCATAATACCCTTATCCCGCCCGGGCCAGAGTCGGCTCTGCAGGTTCTAGCCCTCCACTGCCGTCTATCTTCCACCAGGCCCCCGTCCACCCCACACACTACCATATCTTTACCAAAAACCTGCTCCCCCGTCTGCTTCGGTCTCCCCCTGCCCCGGGAGCTTCCGACCACATTCTTGAGATGGACCTAACGAGCTCCTCCTCCCTTCTTCTCATTATGTATCCATGCCACCTCAAATTACTCTTCTTCATCTTTTTCGCAATGTCCCCCAGTATTTCCCCAAGGTGTCCTTACCCTGGCTACACCAGTTCTCGGCTGATCACTGAAATTAAGCAACGCAACCCCAACTAGTACTAACATGGGTGGC
The DNA here is from genome assembly GCA_013389805.1 of Trigoniulus corallinus. NCBI lineage: Eukaryota > Metazoa > Arthropoda > Diplopoda > Spirobolida > Trigoniulidae > Trigoniulus > Trigoniulus corallinus. The sequence goes on along the minus strand of JAAFCE010009126.1, from coordinate 9,307,247 downwards.
CGCTTGGGAAAACTGGGTACTGCTAATACCCAAAAATCGTCGCATTAGTGTAGTGTCTGTGCAGTCTCTGCATTAGAACTACGCAGTGGACGGGGCTCTAATGACCATGTAGTTGAAGGGCCCTAAAACACCAACGAAACAAAGAAATCAAATCCTTTCCATGAATGTGCCTTGCCTGCCACTTTCACTAGGATTTCTAATATAAGGAACCTATGGCCACATTCTTTTTAGAAATTTTCACTGAGGAGTGCCCAGCATCACGAACCTCTGCTCTATGTTGTCCTCTGACCATAAAGAAATCCAAAGTGATGGCAGCCGTCTGCGTAGAAATACCGTGTTCCGAACTCCAGTGGAACAAAATGGGTACCTGACCCTGCCATAGATACGGAAAAGGTGATGTTTGTTGGAGTAACGGGCCTGCAATCATTGCGCCTGAAGTGAAAAGAAGTCATGTAGCGTGTATCTTTTAATAAAAGGAGGAGATCTTCCTCTCTCCTCAAATAGTTGGCCCGTGAATAATGAATTCGTTATAAAATTGATCAAAATGTGCTTTCTTCATATTAAGTGCATCTGATATCCAATTAGGTATGCCCCATTTTCTTTTTAGGTCTCAGTAATCTTTTGATCGTATTCTTTATCTTCATTTTTTATATATTGGCTTTTGTTTTGTCCTAAGATGGTTTGTCTTAATATTTGAGCTATACATCTGGCTTCGAGTTTCAGATTTAAATCTTTCTGCTTGAAAACATCTCTGAGCTGTTTTTATTGTTATCATTTTGAAAGAACTTCTATCTACCTCAGTTGCTTTTGTTTCAACAGAATCTTCTGTTTTGGATGTAAAAATAATATAAATATTATTATTATTATATTACAACCAGACGGATATTTTTATGAATATTAAATTTTATTTTGCACATATTTTTTGATTTCAGTTCGTATTGAAGTGTCTAATAATGAAGATACACTTGATGGCTTCATATTACAAACCAACCAATATAATAAATCTTTTGGAGTCTTTCTTACCGACGCCATTTCCTCTTCATCTGAAAAGATGATTTGTGATCGCAATAGAAACGTGATTTATTCAAAGCTTTTGAACAACACTACATCATTAAATTTCACTTGGACAATCGACAATGAAACTCACATTGAACGTGTTAATTTCACGTAAGTGCTCTTGTTAGTTTACTTTAGAAAAACCGGATGACATGTTTTATTCTCTATTAAATAAGCTTCATTGATTAAACTTTTCTTAATACAATATACTCGTTGGTATTTCTTGAAAGAAATGCAGTCTTTGTTGATGGACTCGTTACTGCAGGGGTATTTTTAAGGAAATTGATGTCAAAATTGTTGTTGCCTTAATGAATCGTTATAGCCTATTTGAATTAACTGGTTTTTTTTTCAAATAACAGCAATTTGGCAAAGCTGAATTTTGTAACAATGTGTAATTATTGTTGGTAACCACATTATTTGCAATTGGATGCTTTTGATCGGTAATTTAATTAATTGTTTTTCGTTGCAGTGCTCATTTGAGGTTGAAGAATAAGTGGTACAGAAAAGTCATCATTTTCCATCAAAAGCAAGGTGAACTGCCTTTTTTTTTCTGTTGAAACTTTTAATATTTTTAAGCACTTTATACATCAGGAACTTTAAGTTTAGAGATATAAACACACACATCAAAAAATAACATTGTCTAGTACTGTACACACACAGTACACATTTTCAAGCATCAAGATGATCACGAATCTCTTCACTCTTATTTTGTTTCCCATTTTTCAAAATAGAGTAGTATAACCTCTCGACAAACTTCATCTCATTGATTTTTTTTTCATTTTTTCTTTTCTCTAGAAGTTTAACAACAAAAAATATAGTTACTACATACAATATAAATAAGTATTGCACAAAGGAGGGGAAAAATCTGTGCTTTATATTATGTTTTCTTCTCTTCGTGCATTTGTCCTTAAGGAGCATCATACATATGCATATACATTTCTTGGTTCAAATATGTTTCTTTTCAAATCTGAGAGAAGAAAAAATATTTTTGTTGGCTAAAAAAACAAGATGAGATTGAAGGTAATTTGAGAGTGCCCTTTTCTTTGTGTGTAGGTTTCTGTTCCTACCATCAACATACCCCCTTTTACACTCCTCGTTCTCCTACTGTTACTAACTTTTATTAAATACATTTATCCATTACCTGGATAAGCAACTGCATCGAATTGATTTATAGAAAAGTATGACGCGCATGCGTAGTGACATTTATTCAAAGTGATGTAATGGCTGCTGTGGCACGCCATTGCTAATTAGGCGTTGACATTGCATTGTAGAGTCCTTTTCTCCCTCCTCCGTGTGGCAAACCAATGGGACCAACAGCTCCTCCTCTCCTTCTCTTTTTTTGAGTCTCAGTTAGTTACATAGTAGTGTAAAGCTTTATTTTATCTTTTTATCATCACCCCTGACGGCGTCTCTCCCTTAACTTTAACAACAAGCTCATTAATGTATTTAATGGCACGTTGCGTTTCAATTCCTACATTAAATGACGTTGACATTGTGAATAGGCATGAGACTTTCTTATTCATATCTACAGTGGGCATCAATAATCAATGGAATATCTAAAAGGAGTTGAATGCCAAATTTCACTCCTTGTCGGCATAGTTGTTATTGAGGTGGCATGGGCATGTGATGAGTAGAGAGGAGCAGTGGCGTACCTAAGGTTGGTGTCACCTGCTACAGCAGAGGCATAACTCTCTTATTGACCTGCTCTTTCTTGCAAAGGGTAAGTTCCGGTATCACCCCCTCACTTGTAATTCCCTTGTATTAGTGTCCCAGTGTCATCTCCTGAAATAGTCGCACCCGATGCAGTCCGCACACCCTCAGTACGCCGCTGGAGGGAAGGAAGAGCTGGTAGGTTCATCAGCGGCGGAACTAGGATATATTGTGCCTGGGGATGAACTATTATTATAATGTAACGTCGTCTCATTTTGGCGTCCCTGTACCTTGGCGCCCGGGGACATATGTACCCCCTGCCACCCTAGCTACTCCTCTGAGGTCCATCACACGGTTGCAGGTCATTAGAAGCACCCTGGACAGGGGAAGATACAGACGGCTCTCGATATAGCGAACAGGGTAGCCGGTCCCGGCCAAAATGCTTGATATAACGAACGCTCGATATAACGAACCACTCGATATAAAGAACGGTTTGGCTGGTCCCTTCATTATCCCACAGTACTAAATGACTCTCTTTATAACGAACAATTATTGGATGTTGTAGGTCAGAGACAAAGAATATCCTTTTGTGCCATTGGCAAAAAATTTCGCAAGCAGCTTTAGGTAAAAACCACTAGGAGTAATAGAAAGCCATGAAAACTGTCTGGGATGGAAAACAATGTGTAAAACAAAACCTTTTGGCAGAGCTGGCGCGACCTTGTGAGGGAACGGGTCCAAAATATTTTGCGGGGCCTTTTGAAAGAAAATACATTTTACATTATGTAAGTTAGAGGCCCGCGCGCGGAGCCTTAGTAAACGCGAGGCCGGGTTCTGGCAAAAGTGATGAACCAGGCTCTCACCTCGGCACAAGCCTGGGCCAAAGGAGAGCAGCTTATTGCGTTGGACACAGTAGTTCTCGTCTGATCACTGAAGTTAAACAACGTAACCCCAGTCAGTACTGACATGGCTGACCACTTGGGAAGACTGGGTATTGCTAATACCCAAAAATCGTCGCATTAGTGTAGTGTCTGTGCAGTCTCTGCATTAGATCTACACGGTGGACGGGGCTCTAATGACTTTGTAGTTGAAGGGCCCTAAAACACCAACAAAACAAACCAAAACTGGGCCGAAGGCCGGGGCCGTGTTAGGCGAACGCGCTTAACCATCTTCACGCCCGCTCTGCCTCTTGGTATAACGAAATCTCCATATAACGAACGAATTGTCCATCCCTTTCGCGTTCGTTATAGCGAGAGCCAACTGTATAAGTGAACGTGGGAGCAGGTTGTACGAAGGGATATGATAGTGGGGTGGAGTGGATGGAAACCTGGTGCGTGATAGGCGGGAATGGAGGGCCAAAGCCCGCAGACCCGACCCTGCACAGGCTGGATAAGGGTATGATGATTATGTCGGCATAGATGTTATAGTAGTCGCTGCCAGGGACGGATCCAGGTTGGGGGTTTTGGGGTTGCAACCCCCCTTAAATTGTGGGTCGACCTCGACACTGACAAATAAAAATTGCGTTTCCAATCGCTGTCAATAGCCCTGGATCCTGGATCTGTTCCTGGCCGCTGCAATCTTCATTTTCGTAGATATTATGTTTTAAAAGTAAGCAATAATAGTTGTATTAGTGGAGATTCTCTCTGACCATCATTTCATCATTTTTCGCCTCACCATGGTCACCAATTGGTCAGAATCTTGATATTACACATTGTTTGAGATGTTGACATCTCTTTTTTTGTCTCTGTTTCCCTTTCTTCGTCTTTGAGAATGGAATTTTGAGTTTGTGGTCACTGTTATTAATAAATAAAGACAATATTGATTAGTATGCTGTTCTCATCATCTAACTCCTCACGAAAAGACCTACAGAATGGACAGGGCCTTTCCTTGGAAAGAAAAGGGAGTTTTAGATGTGCCCTAAAAGTTAAACTTAGAGCCCGTTGTTACAAAGATATTATTTGTACTTTCTGTGAACAGTTTGCAGTTGAGGTTCAACTTCCAAACCTCAAGAACTCAAAAACCGCATTAAACATGCGATTTGTATGCAGCAAATTTGATGAGTAGGAAGTGAAACACCCAGACAATTTCAGTCAGTTTTGTTGACTATAAAATTCATGTAAAACAGCAGAATTAACCTACCTTATTTGTGTTGTGTTGAACTAAATTGGTTTTTTTCCTCTTCTTAAATGATGCTACATGCTTTTAATAGTGTCTTTCATCTTACTATCCGAAAAAATGAGAATAGTTTCCTATTTCTATCTTCTTATTAGGATTAATCATAACAAGAATGTCATACATAATAGCAACAGCAACAACTATTGCAATTTTTTGTATAGTTTCATTCACGTTTTTATCTACTTCATGACACCCATATTACACTCCTCTTTTTTGTCTGCTCTAATTCAGTTGCAAAATCAACCAGAAAATGAAGCTAATAGCCTAGCATTTAAAGATGTTATTATGCATAATATGATGCCAGAAAACTTGTTATGTCGCAATGGAATTTCAAATGTGAAATAACGTGTTATTTATAAGTGAAGTTATTTTTCTCATCTCATCTAATGTGGAAGTTAGTGCAATGCATTTGATTTTCAATTAGAGCAATGAGGTGCTGTTATTTTTTTGTTTAACGACATTTCTTTGGCTTGATCTCCTTTCTTAAAATTTTCTTAATCGAGATGATCCTATGCAGCACTTTTTCATCTCTAGAACTTTCTAGTCGTTAGACTAGTTTTCTTCAAAAATGGCTTTATTATAAATCATTCATATTGTAGTCAGATCAATAATGTATGAATAATTCGTAAGCTCCAGAATATCATTGGTTATTTAAACCAGTATTACCTCCATTACATTATTGATTAGATAAGCAATATACTGTACTGTATGTGTATGTGAGCTTGAGAGCTTTATAAAACAGGAGAAACTGACGGTTATTTGACCCTTTTTTTCAAACTGCCAAGAAGCTCTTGCTACCTCTTTTCATAGATAGTTTTGGCTGTTGTTATTATGTCTGAACTTCCTCCTCTTCCTTCAAAGGAAGCTGTAGCAGCAGCAACAGCCTTAGTGACCTTAATCTTGGACTGAAGTTGAATAAGCTTCAGGTTAAGGACACAGACTGTGGTAATGGCCCCATTTTCTGGTCTCCTTTGCTCTCCTCTCTCTTTCTCTGTGTGTTTCGCTCCCAATCCTATCTCTGTTTCGCTCTTGATTTCTTCTCCAGTCATTCTTGTATATTTATTTTGATATGGACTACTCATTTTTTACAGGGTGCCAGAGATACCTGACTGCACACAATGGATCGTTTCATGAAGCCGATCTGCTTATGGATGATCATAATTGCTCAGAAAAATTGCTGATTATACCAGTTCCGAAGACATTTCAAACTGTTATACAGGTTAACTTTGTTGCAATTTTTTCAAACGTAATTATTAATACTAATAGCAGCTATAACTACTTCTAAGACAAAGAGAAAGAATATGCAGCATCTCGAGTTCTAAATTTTATGGCGTATCATGCTTGACAAAATATGTGCCAAATGAAAATTTCTGTCAACTTTTCTTTCCGCCTTCTGATTAAATGAAATTTATTGTTGCATAATTAATTTGGATAGAAATAACAATCAATGGTGTTATTGAGCGAGTAATGCTATTAGTTATAATACTCTTAATGCTTTCCAAATAACGTATCTCTGAAAGGAAAGTTAATTTTGGACGACATGGAGTATAATTCATGCTGGCATTATAGTGTTGTATTTTTTTTATATATCTATATTTTTAGTTTCAAGTTGTCAATCTGTTATACAGTAAACAATTTGAATGCTCAAAGGAATACATAGAGGTGTTGAGTGTTCCGCAGAATTGGACAAGTTCTAAGTTTTGCGGTTATTTGGACAATCGGAAGTTAAGTCGTCTGCATTTTGTATCGCAACAGGAAGCCATCATTCTTCGAAGTAAACTACTGACGGATAGTACTTTCAGAGCGGTATATTACGTCTTAGATAGAAGAAAAGGTGAGTCGATATATAGTAATATAAGTAGTATATCATTTTTTCCTTCGACAACATTTCAAATCCATTCAATTTATAATTGAGATTTTGCACAATGAAATCTGGTTCTGGCGCATAAAATGAAGCAGAAATCTCACTGAGGCAGAAATAGAGGAAGCGGTTTTTTGTGTTGAGTTGCAAAGATGAGAGACGTAGATTTTTCCCCATTGAATATTTGAAAATAAAATTGCCCAACGTTTTTAAAAATTCCCAATGCGTTTTGGGTTTATGAAGTTGTTGAAATTGAGTATTATGATTCGCAAAAGTATCAAGTAGATCTAAATTCAGCTGAAGGAAGAAGCATTGTGTTGATTGCAATATCAACACATAATGCGATACTCGAAAAAATCAAATAATCAGTCAAATAAAAGTACTTTTGAAGGAAGATAGGGACTGAATATTAATGTTATCGCCTCGTATGCGTAAAAAAAGCATAATTGTGCTACAATATTTGTTTGACAAAACGCTGTGTGCAAAGATGACGAAATACTGAAGTACTATTGCAGGTAGTTTAATGCTGAGCTCTTGTATATTTTATTTAAAATTACCTACTGGATATCAGTTTTTATGTTGTTCTTCTGTCTTGAATAAAAATAACAGACAGATTTTCGGATAAATACATTAGATTAAATCTGAAACATTGCTTCTGTAAAACAAGTAAAGAAAGCGTTTACGAACAGCCCTGAAAATCTTCAATATTATCATTATTCATACCCTGTCCCACATATAATCTCTAAATACACCAAAAGTAGGTACCGTTTTTATCATGCTATAGTTGGAGCGTGGAATCAGATTTACGGGTCAATATTTTCATCCTCTTTGACAAAAAAAGCAGTTTACCTAACCTCTTTCCCAATTGCTAATCCATTTTGAAATCCTATTCAAAGGTTATTTTGAGCATTTTTTTACTTTTCTTTATCATAGTGGTTGTCATAGGATCATATAAACTTCAATAGTACAGTGCATACTACGTGTAATACCCATTTTCTCTCTCCTCCTCTGCTTGTTCCTAATGTCTAGCCTTAAATGATTAGGGCTGATGCAGTTATGCTTGTCGTGAAAATGTCCTATTCAGGAATATTCAAAATAGGAAGTTGAACTTGAAATTCACGCACACCCGGTGACATTTGTGTACAGCCTGGGTAACCTCTTGTAACCATGTCTGCATTATTGGTCTTCAGTGCCGGATTTACTATTAGGATAATTAGGCTGAAGCCTAGGGCCTCAACATTTAGTAGACTTCAAAATTTAAGAAAAGTGCCTCAAGAGGGCTTGAAAGGGGCCTCAAAATTGAAATAGCCTAGGGCCTCTCAATATATAAAACCGGCACTGCTGGCCTTATTTCTGCCTAAAGTTTGATTTTAGCTACAGTAGCACCGAATTATTGCATAGGAGTCCAATTCGTCTGTGTCTATTTCCTCCACCAAAATGAAGCTATGTTTCGGAGATACTAGCTAGCTATCAGGCCGGGTTTCTGGAGCCTCTACCGCAGATTATCCACAGGTCGTCTTCACTGCTGCCACACGCTAGTTTTGCTAGGACTTGAACCAACAGTCACTTGCAAATATTGCCAGTATACACAACATCATCAACATCATCATACCCTTATCCCACCTGTGGCAGGGTTGGGTCTGCGGCTTCACTGAACATACTCTGACTGAGATCACCCCAGCCAGGCGTCTAGAACCCGCAGTAATAATACCAGTAAACACAACATATAAGCAATAATTCATCAGTTAGGACTTTACCATAAACTATAGGCCATAGGCCAGCTCAGACGTCCGTTCTTCGGTCCTCAGACAGGCTCCACGATCCGAAAGGCCAATCACTTTTCAATTTGATAATAAAGTTTTTGACGTTTCAGACATGTCCTCGTATTGATTGATATTTTTCTAGGTCCAGCAAATCCTTCAGTCGTCGTCCTTGACTATATTAAGAAACTTTATTTAATCATAATAGTTTAGCGTTTGACTGAATAAACAGCCTACTGTGTGACAACTTGATTAGTCACCTTTCTACAAGCCCGGAAATGAAGAAGAAGGGAAGGATACAGTGGGTCATATTTCTATTTCTAGAGTAGACACTAAGACTTCTTTAGAAAAAAAATAGTGTCAAATACTAAAAATTGAAACAAGTGGCAGCTCAGGCATATGTTTTTGTAAACAAAGATGATTAATGGAGCGACAATGAGTAAAAAAAAGGCTTCAGGTCAAGCGAGATATTGATTTTATGGTTGTTTTTCAATATTGTTCCTAAGTAACATTGAATTCAGTTGATACATTAGCATTTGACGAGTAAACAATTAACGATAAATAGGTGAGTTGTATAATTCATCGTTGGAATCTACTACATTAGTAGGGCATGTTTTACAAATGAATGTAAATTTAGACACAACTTTGACTATCAACAAAGATATTTTGAATTATTTATTAGTACCTATTGTCACAGTGATATCATATACGTGTAATATTCGGTAGAGTAAATGTATAAATTTAATATAAATGTTATTCCTAGCATGTTGACTATTCGATAATTAGTGCTATATTCGTCGACTTGTAAGAATTCTAGATAAGTACAGTACTAAGGAATTAAACGATCCAACCTCTGTCCCAACAAAAACTCCAACCGAAGTCAGGATCGAACGGTGCACTCTACCATCAAGTGATGCATTTCTTGATACTTTTGTAATGTTTATCATAATCTTTAAAATGCAAACATTAACACCTTTTCTACAGACAACCTCAAATACATCTCCAGATCTCGATTATATCCTATTTGAGAATTCAGAGATCCTGGATGGCCAGGTAACATCGGCTTTTATTTCCCAGATGATGGAAGATCGTTCAAGGTTGATCCTGCGAACGTTGAGCCCCAAAAAATCAACTATTGATTTCATTCAAATGCCTGTCAGACGATCTAATTTTATATTACTTGCGATCCCGTGCTGAGGGAACTCACAAATGTTCTTGGCTAGTTCCAATGTTCCGCTAGGTTTGTACCCATAGTTGCAGGGCCGCTAAATGGCCGATTCTCTCAGTTGCGAAGGAAAGACGTGGTCCGGTGTGGAGTGCACAATGGCACCTGTGTTTTAAAAATGTACACTTAAATTGGCAAAACAGTTCGCCGATGTTTCCATGGGTCCACAGTGGCGTAACAATAGGATGGCAGGACTGGCAAAATGGCAGGGGCTCCCAGCCTGAGGGAACCCCGAGTTCCCATCCCGGTGGTATAGCTAAGTACAAAAATACACAAAGACGTTGTCTCTAAAGCACTTAAGTCTAAAACCACAGATCTGTCGCAAGCATCGAGCTTAATTCTTTCAGAGCCCATGGGCCAACATTGTGTTGTTACGCCACTTCCACGGGACATATACCCGGCTCTTCCATATGGAAGAAAATGGTTAGAAATGATAATATCAAGCCTTAGAAACATACGTACCTCACTAGTTGGTGTCTTAGGTAGAACTTCTTGTCTACAGGCATTTTTATATCCTTACTAGGATATTTTTCTAAAGAAGTGTTTATAATGATGTCTGTTTTCGCTTCAGGTTGCAACGCAACTATCTCCTTTCCGGGACGAATTTCAAGTCCAAATTATCCAGACACATATTTGCCAGGGTTGGACTGTTACATTAACATTCATGTTCCAGAAGGACAGATTGCAGTTCTTAAATTGCTCCAACTTCATCTAAAAATTCATAAAGACGGTTATTGTGGCCTCGATTATCTGGAGATTATACCCTCTTCTACCGGGACAAAAAGAAAGTTTTGTGGCGCTTTGCAACAGTACACGGCTCAGTATGCCACATATTTTACTTCAAATGATGTGATGTTACATTTTCATTCAGACTGGTTGAGTAGTGGACATAGAGGATATTTACTCGACTTTACAGTGAGTGCAGCCTGTGGTAACACTGTGCATCGTAATCGTAATGGCACCATTTTCACCCTTGGTTCAGCATCTGTGGACTTAGTTTCAAAACAAACTTTGAATGATTGGGAAAACTGTACGACGACTATTCATGTTCCGTATGGTTATTATATCGAATTAATCGTCACGTCCGAATCAGAAGACAACGTCACTGGTGGTGGTGATAGTGTCCAGTTCTCTGAAGTGAGTCACAGCGTGGATGACACTCTGAATAATAATACTGTACAAAACTGTTCGGAAAACTTCATCGAGTTAGTAGACCAGTATGGTTCTTACATTCTGTGCGGTTTGAAGAGTGTAGTCAATGTCAGTCATATAAGTAAGAGCAACACCTTATTTGTGAGTGTGGTTCGAGACAGGTCGAAACCTTGCCCCAAAACAACCATCAGTTACGTGGCTTCCAAGAGCAATCGATCCTTAGATGCATGTCCCTATGAATGGGTTTCTGGTGTGGATTATTGCTATCTGATGGTCGAAACACCACTGTCTTGGTCGGAGGCAAACCATTCCTGTAAAGAAAAAGGAGGGAGATTAGTATCCATTCCTAATTCCGATATCCAAAAGCTTCTGGATGCCATAATTAATAATAGGTAAGAAATTATATTTGTTTTTAAATGGAAGTGAATTCCAATTAAATGCCCTACCTAAACTGAGTAATTTTACGAAGAACTCTTGTAGTGGTTGATATTTTAACACAAGGTCCAAAGTTTCAGATAATTTTAGCTTATACTTGAATGAAATTTAACCCACTGTGTTGGCGTAGTGATTAGCACGCTCGGCAACTGTGTCAGTAGTTCTAGGTTCGATACTGGACCGAGGTGGGTCGGCTTCTTTCGGGCGAGAGAGAGGCCGCGAGTGTGCCTTCTTTCGGATGAGAAGTAAAACCGAGGTCCCGCGTGGGTGTACGATGGCACTTGCACGTAAAAGAACCCTCTCTACAATGCAATGGGTAGATGAGGCAAAATTTCCAGGTGTAGGAGCGCTCGCCCCCTGGCGACGGTAGAATTCTCCATCGAACACTAGACCGACGATAAATAAGCGTAGGGGTTGGCAGCCGGCAACCGGTTGCAGAAAAAAACTATGACTAATATATCGCCCTATGTCCATTCAGAGGGACAGGATGGGTACCCGACCCTGCCATAAGCGGGAAAAGGGTTAGGAGTTGCATTACTTGAATGAAATTCGATGGCAAGCGGAGTCCTGTGTGATAGGAGGGTCCCAATCAAGTTGAAAGGGAAGTCAACAGAATGCAAGTATCTGAGATGCGAATGCTGCGGTACATCAGTGGGGTGTCGAGAGCTGATAGAATTAGGAATGAGTATGTTAGAGGTAGCCTGGTAGTGGTGGACATCGTCGAGAAAATGAGGGAAAACAGGTTGAGGTGGTTTGGACACGCAATGAGAAGAGGAGAGGAGGAGCTCGTTAGGTCCATCTCAGAAATGCAGGTGGTCGGAAGCACCCGGGGCAGGGGGAGACGTGGGAGCAGGTTGTCCGTAAGGATATGGTAGTGTGTGGGGTGGATGGGGACCTGGTAGGAGATAAACGGGGGCGGAGGGCTAGAACCCGCAGACCCGGCCCTGTCGCAGGCGGGATAAGGGCACGATGCTGATGATGATTTGAATGAAATTCGATGCTGACCGCGATTAGGTTGACGCTAGGGCTCCATTTCGCCACATATCTGCTGCGGCGCCCAAATTGTGTACTCCGTATAGAAACGGTAAATCTCCGCCGCTAACGGTCAGTTGATCGTTTGATGGGAAATATTTTGCATTCTGAAGATAGAGCCCTACTTGCAGCAAAGCATCTTTAGTTGCTTTCGTGTTTTATTTAAAATTTGGCATTTCAAAATGCAATAAAATCATGTGGCTGGTTTGGACAATCAACTATTTTAGCCAGGCACAACCCAGGCACAGCCAGGCCCCTTGGCACAAGAAAGCGCCCTTACAAAGTTGATAATAAATTCCAAGAGACAAAATAGATGTTCTTAGGAAGAAATAGATTTCGAATGTTTGTCTTAATGTAGTTTCGAGTTGCTATAAAAAGGCGTTACATAAATGTTACTAAAAGTTGGTTGACGGACCTTAATGTCTCTCCTTCTCCAGTTCTAGAAAAGTTATGGTCCCATCTGTTTATTTTAACCCGTTGATAGTTGTCTACTGAAGTTTTGTCCTTCTCCTCCCAATCCAATTACATCTGGAAATATGCCTAATTTATTTCTTTCTTAATGACTGCGTTGTTCTGTAGGGTTGTATTTAAAATAATGCATACGATTTCAAGGACTTTGTTGAGTCGCCAGCAATTGGTGATTTGGACTGTTTTGAACGAGTTATATGGTCCTTATTTATTTAATGAGAAAAGACTGAGATGCGAAAAAAGACGCTACTCTTACGAAGTTTATGACCAACATAGTATCTACATTTGCCTTGAATATCGTTTCATAAAGAAAAAATATTTTTTTTTCCTCCACATAAATATACAGTGCACCCAATATTCAGTTGGTACTAAATTTAATGTGTTAAAATTAGTGAAAATTTAATTTCTGTAAAATGTTATTATAGTTTACTTCAAGATTACAATGAGGCAGTGTGGACAGGAGGAAATGATCAAAATTGGGAAAATTATTATCAATGGGCTGATGGCAAGCCAGTGAGCTACACTAGTAAGTCCTTATTTTCTAATCAAGAAATAACACAAGTAATGAACGTTGATGTCAAGTTAGGTCCTTTACAGTTTGAAAAATTGAACTTTCCTTACTTTCTTTTTCATTTTGTTGCAGATTGGTTTAAAGGGTGGCCTGAGTATCAAAATTATAATAGACAACCAAATGATGATGGTCTGTCGAATCAAGATTGTATCGAAATAAGAAGGACCTTTGTTTATCCAATTAAGGGTAGTGGTAAAATGGATGGCTTTTATTGGAACGATAGAGACTGTTCAGTGGCTAATCCTTTTATTTGCGAAAAGCTCAAAGTTGGTGGTAAGTAACCCATATATTTCCCCTTTCACGATAATGCTGACATGCCATAAAATAACTATCTGAAATATGTTTGTTGCGATTTTTAGTAACTAATGAACCATATCCGAAAAATTGCAATATGACTGTGATGTTGACTTCCGTCCAGCCGAAGGCCGACATTAAGAGTCCAGCCTATCCGGATCCATATCCGAATAATATGGATTGCACTGTTACTGTGACAGCTCAATTGGGGCAAAAGCTAGTCCTTACTTTTTCTACTTTTATATTGGAAGAAGGACAATCGTAAGTACAAATATTATTTTACAGTAGAGGTATATTAATAGATAAACTGATAAACAAAAATGTAGGCTTGATCCATTTCCGGTTTTTTATGCAATTAGATCCATAGTATAGATGTTTCGTCGTCATATAAAATCTGATGTAATAACTATTCTTATGATCATAATCATAATAATAATATGTATGGGCTTCATAACTGTTACAAAGCCTTTAGAGGTGAATTTATAACACTCTAGGAATTGCATGAATCTACGTTTATCACCTCAAAGTCAGTTTGTTTCATTAAAAAAACAGTAGCTATTATCGCATTTTTGAGGTTGATTCTTCGTGTTATGGAGTGCAGATGAGTTGCTATATGCATGTGAAGATAAAATATCGTTTACTGAGTGAGTACAGCAGTAAATATTGTGCTTATCTTAATTTTTGCTGCCATCAAATCGACAGAATCAGTGATGATTTAAGGTGTTAGATTGTGGCAGCATTGGATTTGAAAAGCATGAGCATGTATACAAAATAGTATCTACATCTTCCTGTTTGGCGTCAAAATCCTTGAACTTTATGACTTTTCAGTCAAATCTAACAAGTTACTCATTTTCAATAATTAGAAATCTTCCATTGCTTATTAGACTTCTTGCAGAGATCGTGATCTGCCACCTCTGAGTAGCTCTGTCAATATTGCCTGAAGTGTTACTTGCAAAGCGTACCACCAGCTCCACTTTGCTATAGCGAGAAGTGGAGAGAAAATTCAATGAAAATGTAACCCCAGGCATAGTGATGTTAATCCTTTAAAGTTCCTCTTAGTAGCGAGTAAATTCTGATTTGGCTAAAAGCATTGGTTTCGAATTAGTTTCATAAGCACCTTACATTAGTTTTTTCAAGGCCGGCTGGAGGTTTTCCGGGAATTCTGGGAAAAAATCAATATAGGCCCTATTTCTAATACATCAAAAATTCTGTTATGAAATTTTGTTATAAATTTGAAAGTGAGAGGCCTCGGTCTGAGGTCCAAAAATCTGACGTCTTCACTACTGCACCATTGGCACTTCAGATGTTTCTCTGGTTGTCTTGGCATATTTTCATGAGGCTATTTCTATGATTGATTCATAGTTGTCCATGGCAGATGTAACCCTTCCTTTTCTTCTTAAGGCTTCTCCTTTTCCTCTCTCGCCCTCCTGTTTTTCTGGTTTATTACCTATTTTGCTTTCTGATAAATCATTAATTCTCATTTAATGACCCTCCTTTGGCAGGGTCCCATCATCCCACTCGTGTTTCCGTAATTGGGGTTCATTTCTGCATTGCATCGCATCTGTTTTCAGGATTACTATAGAGTTAAGATTAATTTTTATATGACTTCCATGATGTGAATTCATAAGTCTTTGTTTTATTGATTAAGGGATTGGCATTTTCAAGTACAGTTTATTTGGAAAGTGCCGTTTGCCGTTTTGGTATATTTGATTGACTGTGGTCGAAGTGGGATGTGACGTTTGGGCGAAAGGGGAAATGTTGCGTACCTTTTCCCAAAATTAAATGGAGTGTTGACTAAGAAATTCTCGGGTTTGGGAGTTTACCTTCTGGCATCGGTGAGTGACCATCCGAGTTGAGTCGTTAAAAAATCAAATAAATTGTCAGCAATAGAGAGGCGATGATGTAAAGCAGGCATGTCAAACTCGTGGCACCCCGAGGGCCACATCGTAACATGTGCGTTGTCAGGAGGGCCATGCAGTGTTGACCTTTTTTTTATTTTGGAAATTTGTTTTTAAAAGTAACAAGACAATTGTCTTTAATTAACAATAGTTTTAATCAAAATATGGCACATGGCACCCCATTCCAACTATGCCGGGGCAACTGTCACCCTCTCGTTACGCCTCTGAGTAGCCAACTGCATATGTATACTACATGATACCGGTTGTGAAGGCCGCAACTCTAGGCTTCTAGGGCCGCCACTTTGACACCCCTGATGTAAAGCATCCATACCCTAGGAGTTCAACTCTGGTAATCTGTTCAATTTACAAGCTCCTCGCCCATGACTTCCTCATGATCATAAAAGGCAGAAGTTTCTAGGGTAGTTCTAAAGCTTATTGCAATAGCTACGAATAGTAGCAGAATTCAGATTTTAATGGAATATTTAGTAGTATAGGGAATTTAGAGAAAGAATGGCCTTTAAATATATGTTGAAGGCGCTTGCGAAAGAAGGAGATTATTTTAAGGAGAACTATGAAAAATATGTTTTGTTTAATGTAGAGGCTACGTGGGGCACATAGAGATATGCCGAGTTGCAAGCAGAATTTCTGCTCATTTTTGCTTAAATGGCAATTACGGTTTTCTAAGCAATTTCAGGTTGTTTGTTGAGTCTACCACTGATGGAATTTTACAAAATAGTTTCAATTTTTTGATAACATTTGATGGGAGGATTTGTATAAAAAGTATCTCCAAGCAAATCGGGTTTACAGCATGACTATTCATTTGTTTTTATTACAATAACTGCATACAAGCCATCAGCAAAACATCCATTCTTCACTGTGGATTTAACGTAGAAAAGTGGCGTTTTTTTATTTCTGTCTAAAATGTAAATAACGACAGAAGTGAACTAGGAGAAGTTATTCCCGTTTCTTATTTAAATATCCTGAAATTTCTTTATGGTCATCTTAAAAATCCTTTTTATATTTGTTCAACTTTTTTGTTGACGATGTAATTTTGTCCAATTTTATTTAATGCTGCTATTGCAAACTTGTTTTTTTTTTCTACAAAAAAAAAAATCTGTAAATTTTTTATTGTATCATGTTTTTGTTTAAATATCTTGCATCCAAATTTCTGCTATTCAGGAGCATATCACAAAATGTAATCATTTTCTAAAGACAACTTTCTGCACCTAAGTAACTAACAAGTTATGTCTTTTTTTATTTCTAATGCTTTTTAACCCTGCATTAGAAGGATTGAGGGATGAGGTCGTCAACCAGCCATGTAAATCAACTCACTCCTGTATCTTCCTTTCCCCCCTTCTCCCAATTGTCATTTGATTCTTTGGTTTCTGCCCTCCTCTTGCCATTCTTGTTTTTTAATTCAAATTTTTGGACTTGAAGGTATCCGACCTGCCATACAGGGCCGTAACTAGGGCGTGGCGAAGAAGGCGGCCGCCACGGGCGCAACTGGGTTTGGGGCGCAAAATGTTTTTTGTCATTATTGGGTTACGGGCAAGCGAAAGTTAGACACTTGCCACAGGCGCTTCATACCCCCGTTACGGCTCTGCTGCCATAGACGGCAATAGAATTTAGGTGATGACGAAGAGAGGATTTCGAATAATATCTTTAATTATATATAAATATATTTTTGTTGCCTACAGATGTCCATACGATTATTTGGAAATAATGAGCCACTCTAGTGAGCCTCGTCGGTATTGTGGAGATAAAACCAATCAATTAAAACTTCTTCGCTATGAAAGTAATTTTAATCACTTAGAGTTAAGATTCGTTTCTGATCAATCACGCAGTTTTCCGGGTTTTTTTGCTACCGTACACATCAAGGAAGGTATGTTCAGCACTGCTTCTATAATTAATTATTGTTTTGAACTTCTGACTTATGAACTTTTTTGTATACTTTGTTAGGTGATAGCCAATGTGGTGATGGAAAAC
The DNA here is from genome assembly GCA_013389805.1 of Trigoniulus corallinus. Lineage (NCBI taxonomy): Eukaryota > Metazoa > Arthropoda > Diplopoda > Spirobolida > Trigoniulidae > Trigoniulus > Trigoniulus corallinus. The sequence goes on along the minus strand of JAAFCE010009126.1, from coordinate 9,289,687 downwards.
TTCTACACTATAACGGCAACTGTTATTTATTAGAGACGTATCCACATATTTCATGGAACACTGCAAGCAAATTATGTTCAGACATGCAGGTATAATCATAATCATCATCATCAAAGGGCAACGTCGCGTCAGTCATTTATAGTTCCCAGCTATCTCGTTTTTGTTTTGTTGGTGTTTAAGGGCACTTCAAATACAAGGTCATTAGAGAGCCCCGTCCACAGTGTAGTTCTAGTGCAGGAACTGCACAGACACTACGCTACCGCGACGATTTTTGGGTATTAACGGTCTCAGGGCCGGTTCTATTGATTCGTTTGTCATTGACTATAGGCTCAATCCTGTTTTCTTTAGCGTGAGAAGGAAAGAAGCCCACCCATACAGCTTCCTTCCTTCAAGCTATAACAAACCAAAATGTTATTTGCCCTTTGTGAAATTATTGCAGTTTGAAACGAGATGCAAATTTATGTAGAAATATATTATGTTTTAAATATATGCTGGATTTATAGGGTCATTTAACAAGTGTTGAGTCCAAAGAGGAAGAGGATTTTCTTCGAAAACAGTTATCCAAAAAGAACTTTGATTCGTCAAGCGTAATCATCTGGATAGGCGGACACAGGGCATCGAGTTTCTCTGACTGGGTTTGGGCTGACGGTTCACAGTTTCTTTATCCAGGTAAGACTGTAAGACTTTTGTTATTTATTACAGAAATGTAATGTCAATTCAGGCGATTGTCATAGTTCTGTTGTACAACTCATTCTGTGTTTATAAATTCATATAGCCATCTTGACTTAACTACCTTTTCAGGTCAAAGATTTGCTCCTTCGGGAGGGCAGTGTCTTTCGTTGACTTGGCCACCATCTCTCATGATTAACAGCTTCCCTCATAGAAACGGACGAATAGGTATGACTGGACATGACTGCAATCAAACTGGTGGTTATATTTGCAAGAAGAAAGGAGTTCGTAAGTGACATATTAGTGAAAATGATAATCTGTAACTAATTATTAAAAAAGTTTTGGAGTTCTTTATTAGTGTCCTTCACTTTTCTCTTAGCTGTTGGGCAAAATGTCAATAGCACGCGAACTGAAATCCAGGGCAGTATCACATCTCTGAATTTTCCAGAGCCATATCCAAATAACCTAAATTATGTGACCACTTTGTTGGGACCACCACAAAGTAGAATAGTTGTTAAGTTTTTATTTTTAAATCTGGAAGAGCAGCAAGATTGTTTATACGACTATGTTGGATTGCAAAGTTCGAAGTTCGCACCCATGATTCGAATGTGCAGTTTTGATAAAAGAGATGAAAAGTTCGTTTTTGTTTTAGATTTTAATGTTATTCAGAATATGCTTATTTTGATGAAATATTAATATGCATTTCCATTGTTTTTCGTAAATTTAGGCGTGAATTTATTGCTACTGGCAACGTGACATATTTGACATTTCATTCGGATTACTCGAATAGCACAAAAGGTTTTGAGGCTATTTGGAAAGCAGTGGACGTCTCCAGTTGTCCCACCAAAACAGTGACATCTCCCAACGGCACTTTGACGAGTGTCAACTACCCAGACATGTATTTTAATTCATTGGACTGCGAAACTATCGTTGAGGCTCCAGCATATTATAGATGGATGTGGCTAGAGTTTGATAGTTTTTCAGTAGGCGTTGAAGAAGAACAAGAAGAATATCTCTTCGGCAACGACTGTTTGAATGACTTTGTAGATCTCTCACCAAGGAATGTCTCATCCTCTTTTGAAGAATCTTTCCGTCTTTGTGGAAATTTGACCCTTCAGCTGCCTAATTTGGCTTTCATCAGTGAAGGAAATTCATTCAAATTGGCATTTCATTCCGATAGTAAAGGAAGATCAACAGGATTTCAAGCCCACTATAGAGCTAGTAGGCCTTTGTCTCTGGAATGTAATCTGAAAGTTTAAAATATATTTCAAAGAATGGCGTTTCTAAAACAATTTCTTTTTTAATTTTTACAGGTGTAGTACCCGTCTTTGATAGAATTATTCCTCTAATTCCAAACGTAACAGGAAAGATTTTACCTTTAAACATCCTCACCGAATCTGCCATTGAACTCAATTATACAAGGAAATTATACGCACCACTGGGCTACCTTATAGAGTTACATTTGGAAGGTGTCATAATTCAGGGATTAGATGTCAATTCTTCGTCTTCTTCGACATGCTCAAGTTGGTTAATGGAAATACGAGATCCTTACAAATCAAAACATTCACCGTTGCACACTCTCTGTCGAGTAGATATGTCTGCTGTAAGCCGCAACATCACATTACGGTCGCATTTCAACATCCTCTATCTTACCGAACTCACCTCGACTCTTACTGGAGCTATTACTGGTTATTTCCCAATAACTTATAAAGTTTTGAAAGGTATGAAAGGGTAAAAGTGTTTAAAAGTTAATACTGTATGTGCATGTTACCACAGCTCAAAGGAGAAAGTAATAGGAGGCTTGTTTAGTATTATAATTTTCAACATACAGCATGGCAATGATCGTCATGAGGACTTGAGCCCCTGAAGCCTCCTCCATTGATCTGCAAGTCGTGTATCTAATGCTTAAAAATTATTTCAGATGTTGACTTCGATAATAAGACTCTTATTGGACCCAACTTCGTTGAAGGTTGCTATCCTAACTCTTGTTTAAATAATGGATATTGTGTTGAGGCGGTAGAAAATCACACCTGTCAGTGTAGCGGTCATTTCACTGGTAAGTCAAATTAGGAAAACTAAATGGAAAATCAGGAAAGACATTTCAAGTCGTGTTCTTTGCCATATATTTTTTCTCATAGTAACAACTGAATGCTGTTTTTCATTCAGGCATGTTCTGTCATTTCACCAAATGCGATGTGAATCCTTGTGGCCACGGTCTGTGTAACTTAACTGACCAAGGCTATGTGTGCATTTGTAACCGAGGCTATGGTGGTATCCACTGTGATATAAAGCTAAACCCGTGTGGTGATAATCCATGCAAAAATAGTGGAACTTGTATAGTCGATAAGGATCACTTTATATGCAAATGTCAACATTTGTGGCAAGGTAGGCTGATTGATATACTTGCATGTTTTGTGTATTAGATTCTCGGGACTATAAACTTTTCTTCCATTAGGTTCTAGATGTGAAACCCAAGTTCTGAAAATTCCTTTTAAACCTCTGAGTCAACGGATGTTAGAAGAACCTTTCTGGTTAGGTCTCATCACAGTATTTGTGGTGTTGGCAATTTTAGGTTTCGTTTGGTGCATTAAAAGAAAATTCGCTGATAAATTAGAAAAGTTCTTTGCAGAGGAAATCGAAAAAAGCAAACAGAGTAAGTATTTGACCTTAGTTATCACATCGATATTTGATGTTATAAACTTTAAATGTTCACTCATTTTGTCTACTCATAGTTCAGTCATGTAAAGTAAGCAAACGTCATTCTCTTCGCGAGCCAAGCAGCCCTGTGTCACTGAGTCCGCAATCATGTCAAAAATCTTTGTTTAGTCGCATTGGACTACGCAAGCATAGCATGTTGAGCTTGGACAGTGGCGGAAGTCCTAATTACCACGAAAATCGAAGTTTCTCATTTGATGACATTATTAAGAAGAGTGATAGCCAAAAGAAATTGGACAAGAGGTCTACGAGTCCGGCTCAATTCGATAAGAAAGAATTGCTGCACTCCTTAGTAGCGCCTCCATTGAGTCCCAAGGAACGCCGCATGAGCCTTGATGAATTTATTCAGATGAGCGAGAAAAAAATCCTTCAGAGGCAAAATTCACGAGAAAGCGCTTTGGAGCCCACACAGGAGACGAGTTTCACAAAAAACGATGCCACTTTTCGCAAGCGAGTTAATTTTGTAAGGCGTTTAGAAAAGATTGATTCTGTGAGTTTTGAAAACGATCGAGAGGAGGACCAATCGTTTGGAGTTCAAAGGGATCGAGACGTGGAGCTGAGTGGAAATGAATTCGGTGACTATTCTGATGTTGGATCTCCTTGTTCCTCTAGAAGGTCCGAATCTTATAGAGGGATCGAGCTCTGCGGCGTTGACTACGATACAGAAAAACAGACAGAACGTCGAGATGACCCCTGCAACGTTCTCCGCGTGCATCATTCTGTTGGCGTAGATCAGTCAGACTGTTCTAGTGCTGAAGTTGACAGTTCTTGGACATCTTCAGAAGTCCTGAATCATATTCGCTCTGAAGTTCAAGTGGAAATTCACGAGGCTCCCAGAGAAACAGAGGAATCCATGGAGAACAATGAAGATGAGAGGAATAATGACATTCAGCAAGAATCTCAAATGCTTAATCAGCGTCGTGGTATGCCTTCAAATTCAGATACTTCAAAAGTCATGGATGGTGGGTGTTGCTATTCTGATACAGACAGGAATGATGGAACAGCCCTAATGGATCACAACTCTCCTCTGACTGATGAAGATGTTGGTCCACAAATGGAAAGCAATCTTCGAAGGCCTCCTAATGACAGTGATTTATATACAAAACCAGACGCAGGTTCCCCTGTAACCAAGTCACGGGAAGATCTGTCAGGTTGTGATTCTGTTCGAAACAAGGCTTTATCTTTGAGAACAACAGTGACCCCGAAACTGGATCGAACAGCTTTAGTGATGCCAACTTCTTCCCCGCATTCCATCTCTGATACAGATCATAAGAAAGGACCGAAATACGACCCTTTGTTGAAGTTAGCATCCCATCGACCAGGATCACCTACTGTAGGCCTCTTGTTAAAACATCAACTTCCACTCCCACCACCCAGAGTAGAAGTGTCCGCTTACCACATGGCGGAACACCTTAAGACTGGTAAATCGCGTCCACCACCGCTAGATATTATTCCTCACGTACCTACTCCACTGTCACCTTACCGGAAAAGAATGCACGCTATGGAAAAGACAGGCTCTTTGGATCTCCCAGCTCCACTTATAACCATAACCACGAACATCAGTTCTTGTGAGTCAGACACAGATAGCCCAACCAAAACAAAAGCCCACATGCACTACCTCAGTCCTTTTGACCTCATACGGCAGAGCACGGAACATTCCACTTCACTCTCCAACCTTAGCTCTTCTGGTTATTCATCAATGGCCAGTCCAGGCCCTTCTCGATGTAATTCAAATAGCCCACTCTTTGGGTCTGATCCAGATGGAGATCCAAATTGCATTAGCCCTGGGTTGCGACATTCACCCTCTTCCATTGCCCGCAAGTATGGCCAACATCTATGTCCTTCCAACATCCCGTATCCAGTAAGTCCCAGACATGGGCCAACTGGTCCAGCTATTCAGAAAACCATGGCGACTAACGGTACTCTCGGTGCTGGAGTTGGAAAACGTCTCCGTCCCCCGCTTTTAAGAGCAGCAGCCTCCATTCGAAAGAGATCAGATAGTGAAACCACCGATGATCAACCAGAACCAGGATCTTTACAGGAAGATTCCAACGACGATGAAGGCATTGGCATGGATCACATTGATTTTAAGATCCATCGTGGAGAAGTAACCAGTGCCGAAGACCTTGAACTGTACATGGATCGCGAAAAAACGCCTCCTATGGAAGACAGCGCAAATAAAATCATAGTAGGGTCCAAAGAGGAAGAAAGCGTGGGGCATAGTGGGGGACGAGAAATAGTGTGTCCTGCAATTGTGGTCCAGACCCTGCTTCAGAATGAGCCAGACAGAGACAGGTGTTGGAAATTTGTTCGACGGAAATCATTTCAGCACAGGCTTAGTCCCGTCAGTTCCAGAAGTGAAAGTCCAATGAGTGATCGAGGATGCCAAAATTCGAACGACAAGTTTGCCTCGTCATTCTTTGGAAATGATGAACCTCAGGTTACCGACAGTGATGACCTCTACAACGATGGTACTTGCAGTCCAGAAGATGATGTGAAGTTACCAGTGGATTCGAAACCCCCCGTAGTGACTCATCAGAATCGGAAGCAGGCGCGAAAGGCTAACAAATCACACGGATTCAAAGCAAAATCATCTGCTAAGCTACGTCCCAAATCCATGTCCGAAGGAACATGTAAAGATATTTCTTCTAAAAGGTCACCGAAACGTAGATTAAAAGTGCAGAATTCTATTGATGACGATTCCTCATCGACGGAATCTTCTTCTGCTTCAGGGAGCCCAAAAGAACCTCTTTTATTCAAAGATCGTCGAAACAATCGAATTGAATCCATTCATCAACATAGAAAGCGATTTATGGGCAGGTGCGAATCTTCACCATTACCTATTTCAAGAAACGGAACGTGGGATACAGAGGATTGTTCTTCGGGACCCAGGAGTGCTCCAGGACCTTTAATTGACCTTGACGAGCATAGTTCTCCTTCTTTTGTTTTGGACATTAATGACGCTCATGAAACTAATGCCATAAACGATAAGAATAGAGATCGACACACACCATGTTCTTTGCCACCACATTGCAGTGTTGCTGTTGACAGTGACGAGTAAGTGGAATTTCGTTTGTCTGTTCAGTCGCTGTCGAAACTGTCATGAAAGGGCATCCTTTTTGTCCTGCATTGTCAAAGTGAATCACGTGGATTAATTCTCTTCTTTTTTTCTTGATACCAGAGTTTTTGAAGCCCATTCAAAAGATATCAATGGATGTGTGACAAACCATTTCGCTCCAACTCTGTTCAGCGATGAAGAAAATTTGGCAGATAGAAGTTCACCTTCAGATGAGGAATTCTGGAGGAGCAATAGACCCCGACAGGATTCTGCAAGCAGGTAATAGGTCTCATTTTTTTCTCTCTCTCTCAGTATAGTTATAGGAATTTATAGCCTATAAATTACTTAAAATATCATATGACCATGAACGTGTCCAATCAAAATGCTTCTTGGTGAAATAAACACTGAATTTTTTTTTCTTATTAGTACATAAGTATTAGTTAAGATGGTGGCGTTGCCACACCTGTGCCATTTGGTTCACCTTGAGTTTATTAATGTCTGATGGATCTGTGTTTTTAGGCCTGTATTAATTTATATGACCAAGGCGTGAGAGTTGGGGAGAAAGGGGGCCCATCGTCCAGGAACTCCCCATCACATCTCAACCCTAGAACTGATAAGGTTTGCATGCGAAATATTTATTTCTGTCTGAGAAGAAAAACGTCCTATTAGGGATGGGGGTGTGTGGGACAGATTGATGATATTAAAAGCCAGTATAAGAATAGTGTTTGATGGTGTTGAACGAAATTTGATATGAGTGAACAAAGGACTTTTTTCTACGCAGATTTTAGTCAACTAGCTATAGAAATGAGTTGCTGTAGCAAAGCTTTGAAAGTAGTTTACATTTTAAAACACTTAGCTCGCCGCCTTGATTAGTTATGGAGGCCAAATGGACAATGCATCTCATTTGGGCCTCATCCTTGGAATGAACTTTGCTCAGTCTTGTTAGAAATTTAACAAAGGTCTTTTTTGTCGTTTATTTTTAATGAAGTGATTTAAGTGATGAAGACTCAGGAAGCGAAGTGTCCTTTTACTTAACGAATCGGAAAGCTGTTCATAGCACAGAGTCCCAACGACTCTTAAGTCCAGCTCGGGTTAGTCCCGATATGGCAGTTATTTGTTATAGTGGAGGAGGTTTTGGACGTAAGTAGACGATTTGAACTTGCAGTATTTGTTATTTTCTTGTGATATGCCTTAATTCATATTTATTTACTTAAAATGTTGGTTGCTTTTTTTTCTCTTTTGCAATATTAGAATGGGACTGAAATACAAATTATTTCCTCTCACTCTCTCTGATTCAAAGTGATTTATTGATTGGTTGGCCATACTACTAATTTTGGACGAAAACGCTGTACTCAAGTTTGAACACCAGTGTTAGGTCCATGGTATTATCTTCAGCCATCTGCCGACCACTTCTGTAATTATTACTCTGGGGTTGTTTTCTATTACTACAATTACTACTACTACTTCTGTAACTATTAATGAAAATAATAACTGTTTATGATAATAATAGTACTAATAATAATAACACCGATCAATTGTCCCGTGATTTCGGTGACGCTATCCTATGCTAAAATGAAGACTCGATGCAATATTTGCAGATTTCTTCTCCATATTTGCTCTTTTTTGAGCTTCACTTATATATTTATAGATAGAAGGAGTGATTGATTGATAATGCAATTTTCTTAAAAATTCACATTTCTCTCTCTATATATAGTTTTAAAGAGTGCTGGATGGGTTGTACATTAATTTTTCACTCTCTAAAATTCATATGAATGATTTCAAAACATATTCCAATCTATAATTTCATACTGCCCAAGTAATTTCATAGCTGCCATTGGTGTGTTCCAGATGTCATTCATATAAAAATACTGCTCAAACTAATAAAAAAATCATCACCTGTTGTAAACCCTGACGTCTACCTAACTTCTTACCTTGGGCTCCTATGTTTCTCTTTCTCTCTCACTATTGTACGTACACACCTACACTTTCTTACTGAAGTCCACCAGTAGACAGCCAATCGTATGTTGGTTGCTTTATGATTGCACGATTACCCAATGGCTATTTTTCATAAGTTTGTAAAATAGTATATTTACATAATGAATGCGTGTTGTAAAGGCACATATATAGTATATATTTCACACGATGTATTTTAAAAGTGAATCTAAAACTGCCTCATTTCCTTCCCTCCTTTTATTCTCCCACATCATTGCTTTCTTGGCAGCGCAGTAAGGTTAAGTCCATAAATTATTTAACTAACATTGTGGAATTTAAAAACAAAATTGCCATATTCATATTGGCTGGTTCTCTTTCCACCCTTTTTGTTAAGGTAGCCACACACGATCGATCCACAGGCCTAATGGCCCTGCGCCGATCCAAAACTCCCCGTATGTGGGGGAACTCAGATGGATTGTTGTGGATCGGCAAGCCCGGCTAGTTTTTCGTTCAGTCCAAAATTTGCGACGCCGAGTCATGGAGCCGAGGCCTGGGCCTTCTAGTCTTGCGCTATACTTGTGTGATTTATTACTAAACAATCTCCGTATAACACTCGCTATATATTGGCAGACCTTGTGCCATGACACATCATCATCACAAGGTCACATTGACTCTCCTTTTCACAGAAATGAAGTCAGCTTCAGGAGTTCTGGAAATCCATAATGATAGATTAAAACAAAGAAAAGGTGATAGACCGATAATCGAATAAGTAGTCAGAATAATAAGTCAGTGTAAACAATGCAGAATAATGTTTAGAAAATAGGTGATGATCATCTGGACAATCACTGTTGATGAAAATTGGAGGGTCGCCTTTGAAGGTCGGAATTAAAATGGATAGCTGTTTTTGTAATGGATAGAACCGCGTAGGAGAAACGAGGCTATGATTTGCCTGGTAATGAACTTTATTACCGCCTTGAATGGCGATATTTGCTGTTTATTTTCTGACTCCCGTGGTCTCGTGAGCTGAGACTTACAGGTTTCATCCAGCATCCTTCAATTAGAAAACAACACCTGTAAATACTTTGCTAAGGTGAAACTCCCTTAAAACCGTTCAAATTCATATATTTGTTAACCAAACCCACTTAACATACGAGTATATTTTTCATTTTATCATATTATTATTATTATTAATGACATTTCTTACAAAGAAAAGCAAAACAAAAGAAAAATAACAGGATGTTCACGTTTTCTAGGGATATCGTTCACGACAGTGGTTTACTTATGTCCGACAAAAGTATTATAACGAGATTTTACTGAATTTTTGTATTTCTCCACTTCCCTATTTTGAAATTTCAGGACATTTGTCATGATTACCGGCTCGGAACTGCTAAATTCTGTTAATACACATGGTTTATGAAAATTTACAGCCCCTAGTGCAATTTTCAGTTCTAAGGCATCAAATTTGAAATGTTTTGTGATGCCAATTTTTTTTACTTATCCACCTTGTCTAGGGTTTCTTGCTCCACCTACACTGTGTATTATCTAATTTATGGACGACCCTTAATGTCATTGACATAATTTGGAGTATTGTGGTACCTACAGATGCATTATTCCATGTGTTTGGCAGGCATGTTGCCAGGATGTGTTGTATACCTACTCAAAGACAGTGCAGTGCCTATGGCAGGTGTCAAATCCTAGCATGTCACTACCTAAAAATGCAATTGAGGCAGTGTTTTTATATCCTCGTTTATAACGTAGAAATCATGTGATATGTAGATAATTGATTGAAAGAAATATTAAAAAGGATATTAATATCCGTAGAGAAAAAAATTTGATGAAAGGCAAAACTTTATCTGTATAAATCTAGGGCCTTATTATATCTTAATTTTATCATTTTTATAATATCTTGCAATGTGCTCTCAAAACCATAATTCAATTATTTCTTACGTATGCAAGAAGTCCAGGCAGTAGGAACTAAAGACCTATTGATCTTCAAACATTATATGAAGTAAGATTTTGTAGAAGAAATTCCTAGTTAAAAATTGGAGCTTTTTCTGACCACGGAGCATTTCCTCTAATAATCTTAAATCTTTTCATTCTTAAAATCCTGAAAATTTCCTTTTAGATTTCCCGGAAGTAGTTAGCGCATGCTTAAATTGTGAGTAGTATCCTATCCTTCATTTTGATCAACTGAAAAATTAAGCGCACCTCCTTGGGGGGAGACAGGGGAATAAGGCTTTAACCTCATTTGGTGCATTTGATCATATTTATTGGAGATGGCCAGAATTTCGAAGTCTTAGGTACATATCCTCTCCTTCCTCTAATAGTGACGCATAGCCTTGACAGCATTAACAGACTAGTTGTTAATTAAACAAACTACAGCCAACCACGAGGCAAGCTCTTGATTTTGAGGGCAAATATTTCTTGAATGCAGCAACCTGTACACACTTTGCCCAAGTGCTTAACTGTCCACCCCATACCACATGGCAGCTAACTTCTACATGTCCAACAATGCTTCAATCCTTTTTCCTGTCACTGGAGGTGATAATAATTACTTATTAAAAGTTAAATAACTAATAAGTATAAATTTTATTCATTAAGACGAGGGCCATTTGCGTAAGATTTTGCCAGACTTTGAAAAATTTAAATGAGTTAAGGTTTTTAATAAGCTCTTCCTCACTATAATTATATTCATAATTATATCTTACAAGGTCATGGACAAGCTCATGAGTTTTTGTTAATATTTAAGATAGTCTTTCTTCTCCTTTGGTTCCTATCTGCATGCTGATAACCTGTCAGTGAGCTTTGTTTGTAGATAATTTGCAAGTGGTGTCAATAATATGCCTTTCACGACAAATTGATTTGTAGTAGGAGGGTTGTGGTACGCAAATTGAACTCTGAAAATGCAAAGCAGTCAAAAATCTCATTACTTTTATGTAAATAAATATAAATATGTCAAAATATTTGATCAAATATTTTATACAAATTACTTCAATTATTGATTGTCTTCTAATGTTGTTATTAAATAATGTCCCCCCAACCTTCCAAAAATGTGTCACGCCCTGTGTCGTGACCTGAAGTTGCCAGGACAATCAATAATAATCTAAATGTTCACCAGAAATAAGTTATTTAATAGTCTTGTCTTTTTTCTTCCTTTCTCTAGTCTGTTCAAATGAACAAGGACACTTCACTCCCGATACCGTGCAATATGTTTTTATGTAAATTACACTTAATTGAAATAAATATTTCACTAACTTCTACTAACTAACTAATAGCGGTTGAATATTACAAGCATTTTTAGCTATTTCATTTTTTATTAATGTATAAAAACGTTTTGTTATATTTTTAAGATACGCCTTGTGAGTGGGGCGACACCAGTTCAATTCCTGTCAAGACTAGCATCAGTTTCTGTGTTTGGCGAGTCAAAAGTGTAGAGTAAGTAGGGCCTACAGTATGTGGCTACATTTATTCATTAATCTTCTGACTTTAATATTATATTGAAAACAGAAGCGGCTCATGGGGCAGGCAAGCCTAGGCGGCTGCCTAGGGCGGCTAAATTACAGAGGTACTTCATTGCTATGCAGTCTATCAGTCATGCAAAATGTTCATAGTCCTGGGGTTCCCAACTGTGATTGATAGGGCCTTTTCTAGTTGTTGGCTTTCTCGAGGCGCCTTGTTGCAGAGCCTTAGCAATGCATTGGCATTGGGACAAATACGAAGAGCGTGAGGGACGCTCGGACAATTTAGAACTGCATTAAATTTAATGGGGGGGCGACGATAGACCTACTTGCCTAGGGCGACTGAAGCTCACGAGCCGGGCCTGATTGAAAACCTGACAGCAGTGGCGTCACCCGGTGCGGTGACGCCAAGGTGTCACCCCCTCTCCCGAAAAAAGCCGCTTCTTCTGCTTTGGTATCACCCCATTTGTCATGGTGCGAGTGGTGTCACCCGGTGCGGCCCGCACCCCCTAGGGACGCCACTGCCTGACAGCTTGTCCGAATGAAACCGCTAGCCTATGTCCTTTCTATACCAGGTGGTGGACCGACGTTTCACTGTACGGGACACGTGAATGGACGTTTTCAAGGCGTCTAACGGGCCAAATTCGACAAAAAGTTTAACTCTTATTAAATCTAACTCCTTAGCTCCAATCCAATCAATGTAGAATTTACCATAAAATGTTTTTAATGAAAAGGATCATTCAGTGTTCCGTCGTTTGCACACTGTGGTCCAGACAGTTTAATGTAGCGTAGGCTCTTTGACACACAAGTGATGAATTGATGGTGTAATTCCCATCCGGGACTAAAAGTAATAGGGTTTTTCTTTCTCGTCTAAAGGAAAATGCCTGCCTTACTTGGGATTGAACCTGTGATCCTAAAGTTATTACGCGAGGGCAATACATGCAATCTATTTAGCATACGCTGTTAATTAAAGTGGGGGCATGTAGTTCTTTAGAGCTCAATGGATGGAAAATATATTCCACAGCAAAAACAACAAACAACGGAGCTATTTTAAGATTAAGAGTCCCCCCCCCCCCCCCCCCCCATTGGTAAATGGTTTTCAAAGTTGACAGGCGGAGATCAATTTACACAGAACCTTAACTAACAAGCTACGTCAACAAAATTGAGCTTCTTTTGGTGGGCTATATATTCTTAAATGCGCCAAAAAACTGTAGAAAACTTTAACCGAGATGTGCACTCTTCTACTTTTTCCCCCATTAACAGAGTTGGAAGCAGAATAATGGAAAGAGGCAGTTTGTTTGTTGGTGTTTTAGGGCCCTTCAACTACAAGGTCATTAGAGCCCCGTCCACTGTGTAGTTCTGATGCAGAGACTTCACAGACACTACACTAATGCGACGATTTTTGGATATTAGCGGTACCCAGTTTTCCCAAGCTGCCACCCATGCCAGTACTAGCTGGGATTGCGCTGCTTAACTTCAGTGATCAGACGAGAACTGGTGTGTCCAACGCAATTTGCCGCTCAGAAAGAGGCAGACTTTGCGTGGCAGGCTGGTAGTTAACCTAATGCCACAACCTTTATAATTTCTTTGAATCTCCAAGTAATCTAGTTAACAATCAATTTCAGTATAATATTCATCTTCCCCTAATTATCCAGCCTGTGGCAGGGTCGAATCTGCGGGTTTGAATCTCCACTCTAGTCTCTATCTCCCATCATGTCCCCATATTCCCACGTCTGCTTCGGTCTTCCTGTGCAACCGGGCATTTATGCCACCCAGGACAAACAGACAAATTGCCGCCCATTAAACCTACAGTCAGTGATCAAAGCAACTCCTATGGGTCGGGTACCCATCTTATCCTTCTGGATGGACTCAAGGGCGATATATTGGGGGAGCGACAAATTGCGTTGGACACACCAGTTCTCGTCTGATCGCTGAAGTTAAGCAACTAGTACCCCAGCTAGTACCACAGGCGTGCCATCACAGTGTGCAATGCACACAGGCGCTAGGCCGTTAAAAGCGCCCCGGCCCTTAACTTGTTTCTTAGAACCAGCCCCCTGATCTGCCATAGCAAGTGATAGGAACGAAGTCACCATTCCTAGGTGATGCTGTGACAAATGTGTGGCCAGTTATTGATGAGACCTTTTTTCATTCGGGAGGGGGATATAGGGGCGCCAACTAAGTTCTTGCACGCAGGCACCGAACACTACTGGCCCACCACTGGAGCCTAGTACTGACATGGTTGGCCGCTTGGGAGACCTGCGTACCGCTAATACCCAAAAACAGTTGCATTAGTGTAGTGTCTGCATTAGAACTACACAGTGGACGGGGCTCTAATGACCTTTACGTTGACGGTCCCTAAAACACCAACAAACGAAGCGATATATTTGACACGGTTTTTCTACAGCCGATTGCCGACCAAAGCTGCTACCGCTATGCTCATTGATCGCCGGTCTACTATTCGTTGGGGCACTCCACCGACGCCAGGGGGCGAGCTCCTACACCAGGAAATTTTGCCTCATCTACCCGTTGCATAGTAGAGAGGGTTCTTCGACGTGCAGATGCCATCGTATACAACTTGGGACCTCGGTTTTACTTCTCATCCGAAAGAAGGCGCACTCGAGGCCTCTCTCTGACGTAGTTACCGAGTGTGCTACCACTGCGCCACCGAGGCGGAAGAAACCTGTACTCAGTGATTGGAGTAACAAAATTAAAAAACATGGGAGAAAAAAGTCGTGGTGGTGGTGCTTTAGGGCAGAAAAAGTCGTACATCTGGTCCGGCCACCCACCTGGTCTTGTGACCCATGATTTGTTGACCGAAATATCGAATTACTCTGGATTTTCGACAACAGAGAAAGGGTTATGACGACCAATGGGGCAAAAGTACAAATGTGTGCGCGGTTTTGATGATATGGTGACAAAATGCTGTCCCGGGCAAATGTCGTAGTTGCCGATCCCTAGAATGGATCCTGCCGCATCCCCTCTTCTCATCACATTGATCATACCACCTCAATCTATTCTCTCTCCTCTTTTCTGAGATGTGCCCCACCCCAGGGGGCTCTAATGACCTTGTAGTTGACGGACCCTAAAATACCAACAAAAAAACAACAACAAACCACCCCAGGCTACCCCCTAACCTGCTCACTGCGAACAATTTCTGCTTCGAAACCCTGGCGAGCCGATAAAACAGCGTATCCTGTGTCTGTCAACAGAGGGCAGGCCAATCCTACGACGTTGAGTTCAGCAACATGGCGTCGTTGCATCGGCCGTTGCGGCTGCCAGCTGCTCGCTGATGGTGGATCAATGATGTCTACGTCACCAGGTAGATAGGAGGTAGAGAGAAGTAGGTAGGCTTGCTGGTGACGCTTGGTATTTTCACTGCAGTAGAGCATCATCGTCTTGAACTGGTGTTGATGATACACGTGCAATCGCGCTGAAGTCTTCATTCGAAGTTTCAATCGGAGTTGTAGAAAGGAGAGCACGCTCTGCACGATGCGCACTGTTGTCGTTTCTCAGTGGAACTCGCATGACGACGCCGGGCCAAGTGTCGATTTGACCCATTGGGTGACACCTACATTCGAATCATTTCCATTCGTCAATATTTTGGAACGTTTCCAGTTCCAATTCTTTTTGAATAAGAACGCTGTTTCTAGTGTCAGTCAGTAAAACTATGTCGGCGGCGCGTGTTAAAAACTACATCACAACAACGGGGAAAAGATGGAATGGCGATGGACTAATATTGTTGAGGCCATCGTTAACATTTTTGACCCTGTTTCTTTTCTTTTTGTCCCAACAATCGGGATGTTGTTGGGCTGTCACAGTCACCGAACAACAGCGGCTATCCAATGGTCATTTATCAACATCGTCAAATTCTTTCGGAGTTTCACATTCGACTTTGGAATTTGGAAATGAAGTCAGTGATGGAGGAACAGCAATTGGAGAAAATACAGCATCATCATCTTCTCATACTACCGACTATGATTTTGTGGATCATGGTTCCTCTAACAACCATTCGGAATCACACCACAAATCTTATCACGTTGCATCTTTGAATTTCGATAGTGTTCAGACTCCTTTTGCCATTACATTATGGGTGTTCATTGCAACGTTAGCCAAAATTGGTAAGTAATTTTATTCTGCTCATTCTCATCTATCTTTATTGTGCAGATTCTTCAATGTGACCCAAAGAAGATTTTATGTCGACCTCTAACCTCTCTCAGTTTAACACTTGTATCTTTCTACATCAGTGTTTTGTTTCTGGAATGCGCTGAAGAAGACACAGTAGCATCACTGAACTAGGCTATCTAGTCCTCCTTGAACATTTTTTTGATATAAAAACACACCTCTCTAAGGTACAATATCCTATCTTCCGCTCTCTTATCAAGAAATAAGTCTCTTTGAAGAAGTGAACCAACCATACGTTCATTTTAATGTAAAATGTGCAGTGTATTTAAAAAGGCTGACATTTTTCAGAATATGAACATATGTGGTAGCAAAGATGAAGAAGCTATTTTTGAATTCTTTAGGACGAAGCCTAACGTTTTTCATATGGTTTTGCTCTCTTTCTTGCAACTAGGGAAGTTACCCAAATTTCCCATTTAAACTTATTCCACATTCAGGCAGGCAGTTATGAATTATTTTGACTATGAGCTTCGTTTTTACTGAATGAAGTTTTTTACTGAAAGCAAAGGATTCTTGGCTTTTATAGAATGGTATAATTTCTGTAATTTAAGAGTCAACCCCAACGATTTCAATAGGGTCATCTTCCTGTCATTTAACATCGTGGTATATCACTTTGTGTGAGGTGGTAGTTGCGATGATAATACTGGATTGTGAATAAAAGAAATCGAAATATAGAGGATAGGGTAAGGTCTATGCATTTTATATGCTGCACAAATTATATTATTATTAAACCATGAATAAAACAACGTCGATATTCTGGCATGTTCAGTCCTCAGGAGTAATATTAGTAGTACTCTGGCATTTTACCTGGAACGACGGCACATAATATTGATTTTTTGGCTCTCCCCAATTACATCTTGTTTGGTGTGTAATACACGGCATTCCAGGGCTCTCATATACAATATTATACACGGAACTGTATCCAAAAAAGGTAACAATGCATGGGATGTTTTCTTTTATTTATTACTATGTACAACTGCCATTTTGAATTGATTTCGAAAGAGGTTCATGTTGGAGTTGATTCAAATGGCGATGGACAAATAATATGGTGTTGGCCTTTATTTTAGTTCAAGAATACTGTACCGCTCTCTCCACTTCTGCAAGAGGATGCGTATATACTTCAAAGTCACTTCTATCAGCCCCCCTCCTTTCCTACCTTTTCTGCTTTTTTTTTGCCTCTCCTGAGAGATGTGACCTTAGTTTTTAGCCTTTCATGTCGTTACGGATATGCAAATGAGACTAAATAAATTCACGCAATAGTTAATGCGAGGTAACAGATTCTGAATAGAGAGGGGTTTGTCATTCAATTTATCTACCATAAAATATTTGGTGCAAGCCTCAATTAGTAGAGAGTACTAGTGTGCAGGTTCGTCCCTGGCTGATGCTTGTCCCAAGAAGACCTGAAGGAAGCCTTTCATTAAGATGAAGTTTAAGCTGGAGTCCTGTGTACGATTGTACGATGGTGTAAGGGTCTGTCGAAGGTACTAGTTATTTGGAAGAAACCCTTTATTTGGATCACCTTTTTTTAGAAGTTTTCAAGCATCAATATTTTATTATTTTTTAGTAATAACTGCATCACAAGTACTAGTTATATTAGAAGTAATCGTTGTTCCCTCACTTCATTTTAACTTTATCAAATATAGGTTAATAAAAAGGATTCTTGCACAACTATCAAATCAATCAGTTAAAAAAATGATGCTTTTTTTTCTGCGGGAACCTAGAAATATGTTTTTTTTTAAAGAAGAGTTGTTAAATGGCTGAGTGAAATTTGGCATGAAATATCTTGGCTTCTTTGTACCTTTATCAGAGGGTGAATGCTTTCAGGTCACCTGTACATTTTTAGAAGGTAATTTGCAGATTTTTTTGCAGTTGTTGGTTTTTTGGCACAAAGTCTACCTATTTTCTCTCTTTCCTACTTCTATTACCCTCCCACTTGTACCCTTCTCATTTTTCGTGTGAACTATACTGTGGTAGTATATACATTTTATCAGTCGATACAGCACAGTACTTTTTTGAGCGCCTAGATCTAAAATCACTGGTTTTAAAATATGTCGGTGCTGAAGGGGAGAGGGTAAGAAAGGAGTTGAAGAGAGAGGTGATTGTGTGTGGTACCTTTCCGTGGCGATTCACAAAATCGAAGGTAGCATTTGATTACTGATTAGTAGAAAAGGTGCTAATTCTTCTTTATGCATACCCTTTCAAATACCTGTAAATATACGCATTTCTTTATCTATGCAACACTATTCCTCCCATCCGGTCCTCCTCGTCGTTCTCTGTTTTTGGCAATACGTTTTCTTCTCACTTCATTCAAATCTTTAATCTTCTTTAATTGCCCTCTTCACTAATGTTTGGGTATTTTGCCCTCCATCCATCCCTCTTTATGACTTAGCTTACGTTTCAGTATATTCATTGATGGAGTTGACTTGAATCGGATGATTCCTTCTTTTGACAGTTTCTCATTATACCTACGTTCCTCCTCCTCTTTTTTATATATCTGAGCATATAACCACTGTGGTTTAAACTTCTGTAGAAGAATTCAGAGGTGAATGGCAGGTAATCAAAGGATTGAGTGAAGTGGAGGTTTGAAGTGGTGCAGGTTGCTTGCTGCCTTTTTTTTTCTTTGTTGATGTTGCCGATTTTTTTACCTCTCCTTGAAGACCCTGTTTCACTTACCTATATTTCTCGTTGGAAACTGTGGTTGAATTAAAGATTTGCATTGACCTACCTGGGGTTGAGAGAGAGAGGACTTGGAGGTAAGGAAGGTGTGAGGAGGATTGACAAGGGAAATGGCCTATAGATTGAGTGTTATACTGCAGCTAGGCCATACCTCGTCGGCCTCCCATGTGTATAGTTCCTGTATTGCTAATGAAAATACTTCCTACTTCCTGTTGTCACCCATGAATTTGCAAAATCGAGAATTGTGGAATGGCGATAATTTTATTTCCTTTCTACTTCCTTCATTCCGTGCTTCCTTCCTATGAAAAGCTAATGTGTCTAACTTGGAAATGATACCGGTGAAAACATTTAAAACCGAACGCGGTCGGCCTTTTATTTTCATTTGAGATAGCCTTTTATTTTCATTGATTGATTCTGGTCAAAAAAATGGTGGGGTTCATTTTGTGAGGACAGATCTAGGTGAAACTTAAACTCTCGTTATTATGCAGTGCAGTGACACTTCCTCTCTATACTGACCCATTCCTCATATAAACTTGTTGCCGTTACTATCAATAGCGTGCCCGCTACTCAATGAGCTTTCGTGGTGCAGGTTCAATC
Source organism: Trigoniulus corallinus (assembly GCA_013389805.1). Taxonomy (NCBI): domain Eukaryota; kingdom Metazoa; phylum Arthropoda; class Diplopoda; order Spirobolida; family Trigoniulidae; genus Trigoniulus; species Trigoniulus corallinus. Next base: position 9,270,403 of record JAAFCE010009126.1, on the reverse strand, counting down.
CTGACTAAAATCGATAGTTTCTGTGTGACGTCTGTTGCATGGAAACGTCCCTTACAGCGGAATATGTATACATGAGTTGTCTAACGTTGGTTGACCTTAACTGAACTATAACCCCTTTTATTTATCTCTGGTCGCCTGGTGATTTCCAGCTAGGTTTTATTTCTCGTCGAGAAACAAATGATGGCATTTCTCTAAATATTTATCATTACTAGTGTCTTGTTCCGTTTTAGGCAAGTACTGATTTGAAGCCGGTTTCATTTCATTAATTTTGATGGGTGGCCAAGGCTGAGAAGATCCTGTCCTGCTGTCATTACCTTAGTGGGAATAATGCCTGTAATGAGTTTGCCCCGCTGAGCGTTGAATGATTCTTTAATACTCGATTATCCTTAGCTGTATTGCTTCTTTACGATTCATTAACCTTCTTAATTTCGTTTTTATATCTAATTTAATAGTAGATCCTATCACGTTTTATACAGCTTGATGGATTGTAGGTCTTTCATATTGCAAATAAATGAATTGAATTGCCATTGATGAGGTGAGTGCACCCCAGGCTTTCATTCCTACCGCGATATTGTTGTAAGAAATATCTCATCCCTTCCTCCACCTCTTTTTCTTTAATCATTTAATTTTGTTTGTTCATTTAATCCTCTTGCTCTTCCATTTTTCCAACCTCTCTCACGGCCTGGCCTTCATATAATATTCGTTCACCTTAAATCCGTTATCCTCACACACCGCCTCCCCCCCGAAAAGACTATGTTGAGTCTTTAAGATGTTGTAATATCACTGTTCATATTATGCCTTTTAACTGTATGTTATTGGACGTGAAGAAAATTTCGATTTTAAAGATGCCGGCTTGCAGTTTCATTTTTTTTTCGATGAAGGACGTTGTTTGTTGTGGTTACATGTTTGTGTTTGGAAAATTTTCATCAAACTAAGGATTGTCAACCCTTTAGAGAAATTGTACGATGGTGCATTTGAGACCTCAGGTCTAGTGCTAAACATTATTGGCAAGTTTCAACTTAGAAATCTTTATCACTTCCTTGGAGGCTTTCTACAGGAAGTTGTTTATATAACTAAATCTCCCTGTTCAACTGCAGCCCTGTCAACTCTCAAATGATTGTTTTCTATGAATTTATGGGAAAAATTAGTAAATATTTGAGATTTGTGTGCTTGACAGTTGTAAGTTGACGTTATTTCTCTTGTATAGGGCTCTCCTCTGACGCCAGAGCGCGAACATCTACTCCCTAGGAGGTGTTGCAACTCGCAGTTACCATCAATAATCGTTTTGGACTCGTTGAGGTCGACTAGTACTTACGTTACGAGGCTGTTATAGTGAAATGAATATTTGCCAGTTGAAAGTATTTTTAAACTGCTTTTTTTGGAATTAGGGATTTCCCGTAGCTCTTATCCGGGAAACGGTACAATTAACGGAATGGAAAATGTATGCAGTGTGTATTTGTTATTGTTTTTGCTTAAATGTGTAATGTTTTTGCATCTTTAGAGATTTTACATATATCAGAGGGATAATTTTGTGGTGGCAGTTAAAAGACAAGTTTACAAAACGGTCGTTAGGCCCGCTATGCTGTATGACTCAGAGTGTTGGGCAGCTAGGATTTGTTTGTTTGTTGGTGTTTAAGGTCCCGTCAACTACAACGTCATTAGAGACCCGTCCACTGCATAGTTCTAGTGCATAGACTGCACAGACACTACACCAATGCGACGATTATTGGGTATTAGCAGTACCCAGCTTTCCCGAGCGACCACCCATATCAGTATTAACTGGGCTTGCGTTGCTTAACTTCAGTGATCAGACGAGAACTGGTGTGTCCAACGCAACTCGCCGCTCCCGGCAGCTAGGAAGAACCATGAAAGGAGAATGCAAGTGGCTGAGATGGGAATGCTGCGCTACATGACTGGGATGTCACGAGTCGACAGAGTCCGAAATTTTTACGTTAGAGGTAGCTTTGGGGTGGGAGACATCGCGGAAAAGATGACGGGGGAAGCGATTGAGGTGGTATGGGCATGTGATGAGGAGAGAGGAGGAGGAACTTATTAAGTCCATTATGGGTCTGCATGTGATTGGGGGCACCAGGGGTAGGGGAAGACCAAAACGGACGTGGGAGCAGGTGGTGCAGAAGGACATGGAGACGAGGGGTGGAGAGTGACTTGATGGGGGATAGGCGAGAGTGGAGGATGAGAACCCGCAGACGCGACCCCGCCGCAAACAGGAGGAGGGTAAGATGATGAATTTTGTGATGGCAGTAGCAAAGATTTCTGAGACGTCACACAGAAATCGAGGATCAGAATTATTCCAGGATGGCAAATAGTTCTTTAGACCATAATGCAAGTGAATTAAATAGGGTGCTTTGGCAAGGCAGATTCTTGTGGTCACATTTCAACTTTGGTAATTGTGAGATGCATTCTCTAGGGAGATTAACGAGTCTCGCAGGATGTTGACCACAGTTTAGGAGTTAACGTTATCTCTGACAGACATTCGACACCTAAGGAGTGATGACATTTGCTTCCGCATCTAAATTGGTAGCTTACTTCAGTGGTTCTCAATCTTTTTGAAGACGGGGAACACTAAACTGACATTTTACTAGCACGGAACACCTACAATTTAACATTAATTTTAAAGCAGGTTAACACCTTCTACACTTGGTATTTACTACATCATCATCATACCCTTATCCCGCCTGTGGCAGGGTCGGGTCTGCGGGTTCTAGCCCTCCACTCACGTCCATCTCTCCCCCAGTTCCCCGTCCACCCCCCCCACTGTCACATCCTTACGGACAACCTGTTCCCACATCTACTTTGGTCTCCTCCTGCCCCTGGTGCTACCGACCACCTGCATTCCTAGAAATAACCTAACGAGCTTCTCTTCCCCTCTTCGCATGACGTGTCCATACCACCTCAGCCTATTCTCCCTCATTTTTTCGGCGATGTCCACCACCCCAAGTTACCTCTAATATGCTCATTCCTAATTCTGTCAGCTTTCGACACGCCACACATGTGCCACAGCATTCGCATCTCAGCTACTCGCATTCTAATTATGTAGCTCATCCTCATTGTCCAGCACTCTGATCCGCATAGCTGGTCTAACCACTGTCCTGTAGAACTTCCCTTTCAACTAGATTGGGATCCTATCACACAGGACTCCGCTTGCCTGTCTCCACTTCAGAGTGTCTCTCCATTGCTTTATTTGTGCATTAAATTTTTGGCGGAACACTCTTTGAGAACCACTGACTTACTTGGTTCTTGCGCTAGATTAGTGGTAGTGTGCCTTACTGCGGGTAGCAGGCCCCCTAGATCAGGGGTGGCCAACTTTTGTGTACATAAGATCTACTTTTTATCTTAAAAAAAGTGTCGCGATCGACTTGTTGTCATAGGCGTAGTCAAAGTGGGCAGGGGGAGGTTCGATACTGGACCGAGGTGGGTCCAGTATCGAACCTAGAACCACTGACGCAGACCTAGAAACAGTGAGCCTCTACGTCTCCGAGGCGGGTCTTAAGGCAACAGTGATCGACCAAAATTGGCTTCGCGATCGACTTGTTGGCCACCCCTGCCCTAGATGAAGGCTCCCACCTGCTCCTTTCATCAGATAGGAAGCCTGCTCCTGCACGTGAACAATCCTTTCTTCATGGATGACATATGTCAGATCGGTAAAAATTTCCAGGTTTAAGAGCTCACCCTCGTGACGTCGGTGAATTACTTTTAGAAGTACTGTAGTTAAGTAGACGTTAACCAAATAAACACGACAAGGGGAGGTGGGAATGGGAAAGAAATCCAGTAAGATGCAAAAATCATCACAATGTAAGTGGTGGTGACCCCTCCTTCTTTGGGATAGGCGACTGTACTTCAGAACTGAGAGGCCGATATAGGCATCCACTGCGTGATTGAATGTCTAGGTTTTTCGGGCTGCGTTGTCTGGAAGGAGGAACCTGTGACTTACCTGTGGTTTTTAGACTACTCCTTAAAAATGTCTGAATATCGCCTTATATACACAGATGACACCTTGTTAGAGTTGAGTACAAAACTATAGGGTGAGGCTGAATGATGTGATCCCCAAAACATACGTTAAAAATTTTTTTTTAAAAATACCGTGTGTTGAATTTTAAATGTGTAGTTTACGCCATAAAGTTTTTTTGTGGGTGAAATCGAAACTCTGAGAAGTTTTATTTCAATGTAAATAAGTTCAATGTAGAATTTGGAGATTTTTCTAATTCCAATCATATTTTTAATGATTCAATAATCCATTGTTACCGCCACATCAAATGAATTGTTTTTATCCAATTTATAACAGGTGTACTCAATAGCACGACGTTATTGAAATAAATTTTACATTACTGACGACTCTTATAACCCTGACAACACTGGTAATGCTGAAGAGTACTTTGAATAATAATATAAATATTCAACTAGTAGCGAGGCCGTTGTGTGAAGGTTCGATCCTGATTGAGGGCGGTGGTTACTTTCAGTCATAACTCTACATAGCCTTCAAAACTAATCTTCGACGATAATAACTGAGTTGCATGCAATAGCTCAGTATGCCTGGTGGGTGATAAGTGATGCGGAATGTAACTTTTTACCTGCAAACATTAGGTATAAGTTTCTTTCCTGTTTGATATTCAAAATGGTAAATTTTAGTTTTTGCAATATTACACTGCAGTTGAGAATTATGTTGTGTCATATGTCATCCCCAGTTTTCTCAAACATTAGCGTCATCGTCATGATCTCGTCATGCCAGTACTGCGTAAGGAAAATCGACGATGCTATGCCATGCCTTTTCCGCTTTGCGGAAAGCAGCGATGCTCATATCCTGATCATTATCGGGATGCATTTTCGTTCATGTGCCACCAATAAAAGCTCAGTTGACAACTAGAAAAAAAAACGATTCCTGAATGTCGTCATTCATAGGGTTACCCTTTCTCAAAAACGTTTTTACAAATTTTTACCAGTTTTTTCTGGTAGTTCCTTCGGTCACTTTTGTGTCATGATACTTGTTTGCTGTAATTTTTAAATGTATTTGAATTGTCCATGTCATTGCCCGCCAGTCAGTTATCTGGTTTATCCTACTCACGACGAACAACTTAGAGTGCTATAAAGATACAGTACTCTCCTACTTGACTTGCATCTTTTCTTGACTTCTCTGTGATATCATCAAGGTAATCGAACCGGAGGCTGGGAAAACTGTGAAATATAAGTTCTTTGTAAATGCAACGCGATACCATGAACAGTTGACGTCATCAGTAAGTAGGGATATCCAGAGGGAATCATTTAAGTGGAAACTATTGAGGGTTGATTAGGTACACCTTCAGTGACTTGGAAATCAGTAACGAGAAATTTGTGGCTAGCCTTAAGCCACAAGGAAGTTTGTAGCAAATTGGGAATAATTGTCTGATGAACACGGTACTGCAGGGAAAAGCATCTTTAGAGGCTGTACTAGCTCAGTTCAGTAATAGGAAACCTAATTTATTACTGCTCTGAAACCAAGTCACTGGACGGATTCAGGAACTGATAAATCTATATTTAGGGAGAGGGTTCATTTCGGAACTTAAAAGGCTAGTAACAAGCCTTGATAGCTAAATTGAGAACTTGCATTTCTTTTCAGTTCGTTGCATGGCAGTTCAATCCTGGTCCAGGACATAGGTTTGCTTGTCAAAGGGCAGGAAAGGAATCTTTGATATACAAAGAAAATATGAGTAGGTAACCAAAAATTACAAAGATCTCATCCTCTGCTGCGGTAGGCAGTTCTCAGAACAAATTAGACAATGAAGGAAAACTTCTTGGGTCTCTCCATCTTATGTAGAGGCCAAGCTTGGCGATTCTGGTGAATTCTTTCTAGGAGAGGTGGATGACGTCACTGATGGTAAAAATTTCCTTTTCTTCAGAAATCGTGTAGATCAGGAAAGTTTTTGAATTGAGGTTTTGCTCATCTTTTGCTTCGTGCATCGCCTTATTACTTGTATTAGCTGATATGAGGGCCTGTCTTCAAAAGTTGTGAGAATATATATATAGGAGGAATACACGCAAATGCTGCACAGAGTGACTCTTGGTTTTACATTTAACCGATTGTAATTTTCATTTAAAATGCCATTAAAAGAACACATTTAGGCCTTATTACCAAATGCATGAAGACTTGAACCTCCATCTAATTAACAGTCTCTTAACGTCGGTAGTTTAAAATGGACCGCTGATGTCAGGTTTTAGAACTTGAAGGACAAACTGATTTGCTCATAACTGCTTGGAAGCAGTTTTTTCGGAGTGCGGATAAGAGGAGAGGATCTGGGGAGGACTCGTGGGAAGAGGCAGATGGATGGTCCTACAACGTGACTGAATCAATTTTTATATATAGTTGATAATTGTTTGTAAAGTCTGGTGTATTTGCTGAATTGTAATTTTAATACTGAAAGTGATAATAAGCAGGTTAAGTTAATAATGACACCTGTAGAAGTATGGGTCATTCCTCCACTGGCTTCAGAATGCGGCCCGAGAGAGAGAGAGGCGACTGATAAAGAATGGGTACTGCTGGTCATCGTCTTGCTCAAAGAATGTACTCTTTCAAGTTATTTTTAAATTCACTATTTGCTTCTTTCATTTCTTAATGCTTCTTTATAGCTTTGTCCTCTCACCACGAATTCGACAGCTTCCACCCCACTTTCCCGTTTCCCTCAGTTTTCATTTCATTCTGCCATACGCCTCTCATCATTCGTAGGGTAGTTGTTCTTGTGCATTGGATCCACCGAGTCCCTCGAAATACTAGGAACTACATTAAGATCACAAATGCTCACCTATTTCAGAAATCTTGATATTTAATTTAATGAAGACGAAAAACATGTTTGCCTATGTTTTCTTTTGGAAAGGGTTTAAGGGTAAGGCGAAGGAGCACTTTTATGGGGTGTCATAATCTCCATTACTTAATGGGTCTTTCCTCAAAATAAAGTTGTTCACTTACTGCTATGACAGCTAATCTTCAAAAAAAAAAAATTGTTATTGAAGTACTCAATTCTTTTAATAGATTTAGTGTTCTGCATAATATTACGCAAGTGGTGCACTTTTTTCACCCTTTAGAGGATTTCGACTCTGAGTTTAACCTTGAATTCAAACGCAGATTGATTTTATTGTAGTTGATTTTAATGAGAGGTAGTAGAGTCTGGGAATATGGAGGGAGTTGAGTGATCAAATAAGTTTAAAGCATGGAAATTGGTAATAAGGATTAGAGCACAAAAGGTCGATGTCAGCAAATTGTGACTGCGACTGACAAAAGTTGACCATGGATAACTCTTGTAACAAAGATGGCATATAGTTTCATGATGATGACCATTCAGGTCTTACCGTCATCATCGTTATCATCTCTCCCCATCATCTCAACACTACCTACCATGTCACTAATAAAAGTTTGGAAACCAGTTCTCACAATTGGAGCCCGTAGTAATTGTTGGTTTGAGGACGCGTTGAGGTCATTGTTTATTATTGAATATTTTTTGTTAAACAGTGAAATAGTTTGCAAATACTAAAGCCATTGGTGAGTTGGTGGTGCGCGTGAATGACCCTATTACATTCTCATAGTGGACTATATGTATTACATAGTTTACCCTCTCCCTTTAGTCCTCGTACATGTTTTTCTCACTGTCTTGTGACAGTCACCTGACTTAAATCACCACGTGGCCTGCGGGTAGCTCTTAAGTGTGAATGGAGTGTTTAGAGGTGGCAAACCTCCTGCTGATGAAAGTGGGAGTCTGAGAGTCATAGGACTGAGGCGGAGGACGGATAGCAGATTTTCATTGACTCTGACGACCTGATGTTACAATCCCTTTTAGTAGCTTGTTGCCAATTTTTCAAGGGTAAGGTGGACGAGCTCCTACACCTGGGAATTTGGGCTCCTATATTTATAGGTGACATCATGATTTTCTTCCCATCCTACAGAAGTAGGTGGAAATTTCCCTGGCTCGTATCTGAAAGAAGTCATTTATGTCGACCAGGAATGAGCCATCGAACCGATAACTCAAGATGGATCTGAATACTTTACGAAGGAGCACTCCACGAAGAGAGTAGGGTGGGAACTCGAGTGAGACTTTTAGGTTTCCAATATTTTCCCCAGGTCACCACATTATGATCTATTAACAAGTTGTTTAATGTAATATAATCAAACTTTGCTTCCTTTTGTTCCTCGAATTTTTAATCTGTTGAAAGGGTTAGTGACACTTCAGGGGTACCCCACAGGGCACACAAGTGCCTTGATCTCTTTTTTTTTCTCCCCATTCAATTTCTCTCTCATGCACTCAATTGTACCTCTGTTGATAAGGATCCAAGGCATGAATATATTCTTACTCGCCCCATACAGTTTGAATCAGGTCGTAGTTTACCTGTAACAACAAAAAGAGGTTATGAAAGGGGTCAGTTTTAAAGACGACTAATTATTAGTGGAAGAGAGAGATGAGCGGTATGACTGGTGGTATTTTATGGTGCTATGTCTGTGTTTTGAAATCAATGAAGAGTGACCCGTTATGGCCACATTCTTCACGTACCATATTTAATAATATGTCTTTGTTTTGTGCGCAAATTACCTAATAACATAACAATCGAATAACTGAAAATGGTTGTTGATCATAAAGAATACTCTGTGTGTGTCTCCAAATTTTTTTCCTGACACTCATTATTATGATTGTGTGAGCTTTTTTATTGCGCCGTAGCGTGTACACCAATGGAGTGTGTGTGCTAGGCTAGTTTTTTTTTTCCTGGGGATTGCCCCTAATCTCATTATGTGGGCCACTTTCTACACTGTGCTCGTTGTTACTACTATCATTTGTTTGAAAAAGATGATTCGCTCACTATCGTTAGTCTTAATTTTGCATATATTCAGATTAATAAATGGTGTCAGGACAAAGATTCTAGCCAACAATTACTAAATGTTTAATACATTAAAAAAATACAGGTAAAGCGTTAAGTGGGTTTGTGGATTCTTGAGACGAATGAAATTTCACACGTCGTAACACCTGTACATGTTGGGAATAAATTAGAGGTTATCAAAATGCTGTCCATAGCAAAAACACAAGTTTGCTCCTTAGGAATGTCAAATATTGTGCGAAAGATATGGAGATAAGGGATCAACAGGTGCCTAAAGGGGTTGTGATAAACAATATGGAGTTCGTTTCCATAGGGGGATATTAAGAGAGTATTTAGTAGCTTTGCAAAAATTTATTAATGAGTTATTTGTTGCAGAAAAGAGAAAGCAATGGGACGACGTGAGACTGCATTTGGAGGTAGTGTAATGTCTCGGTCACGTGTCCATCTTGTTGTTATTATGTTTTATGATATCTGTATCCATTGCTCCGTGAAATTGATTTTATTTTACTTTCTTGCTATCTTTTCGTAGAGCAGGGGAAGCAAAGAGGCAGAGGTTTTGTCACTTTCCCTTCCTCCTCCTCCTTCTCGTCGTCGTACTCCAAAATTATTAGCCCATCAATTTACTGAGGCCATCAATTCTGGACATCCGTTTGTAGTCTTTCATTGCCAGCACCACAATTTTCTGTCTTGTACTTTTAAAGCTTTTTTTTTTTCTTTTATCAAGATTTGAGGCCAATGAATTTCTTTTTCAACCTCCTTTTACTTTTATAATTTCTGGTGTCTCTGTACCTCTCTTTATAAAAGTAACAATCGTGAACTGGTTCTGTACGTCAGTGCCACTTAACCCTTTGTACAATAAGTATTTCCTTATGACAGGTTTAATATAGATCATGTAAATATGAGATCGGATTTCAAGTATAAAAATGTGAAATCGTCGATGCATTAAGTCGGAAATTGTTGAGGAGATGAAGACGATGGTGTATTTCTTCAACCTTTTATTTTAGTGAAAGGATTATGCACTTTTACTCCAAGTAGTACCTGGTCGTTTATCGGAGCCGAGGAGGAACTGCTTCTTCTTCTTCGGGAGAGTTACGTTCAGCCAATGTTGGAAATTTACTTGTAGTTTTTTATTCCTAATTTTTTTTTGTCATTAGCGTGAGTGAGCACTTCCGTAATGTCTGCTCCACTAGACAAGACCCACATTTTAGCGAGTTTTTTATGTGCTCGTAAAGAATTCTGTTTGGACGATGAGCTGAATTATTTATGGTGGAAGGTAGCATTTATTCAGCATTGCTCGCTCACCTTGGCGAAAATTGACGTACAGTCATACACTTTAGTGCGCAGCAACATAAATTTAAACTATAAGAGGGAATTCGACTTTTGCTGTGTCTTATTTGTAAAGCACTCTAAAGTTCGAATTGAATATATTAGCGGTAGTTAAGGATGGGACGGAGCCGCCTCGGTGGCACAGAGGTAGCTTTCTCCACTACTGTGTCGTCTGTGGTTTCAGGCTCGATACTGGGTCAAGGTGATATGACTTCTTTCGCGCATTTTTGCGTAAAATCCCGTTCCAACAGATCACCCATGTCCATCAGTGGGACAAGAGTTGGTACTCGATCCTTATATAAACGGGAAAAAGGGTAGGGGCTGCTTTCCTATGAATGGGAGGCAGAGCAAACGCCGACTGAGGTAGTAAGGATATATATGTGGGATGAAACGAAGGTAGGAAGTTTGGTACATCACAGAGATGCTAGTATAAAGCAGACGAAGGCCATGCAAATTTGGAACAGGTTGTACGGCAGGGTATCACATTACGTAGTGGACGGCAACCTGGTTGGAAATGGAAGAGAATGGAGGGTGAGGTTTCCCAGGCTCGACACTATCATAGGTGGGGATAAGCCATATCAAAGTTCGGTCCTGATCGTGATCTGTGTTTTTCGGATTCCTGCCAAAATCTATGATTTCAAGAGAACTCATGGTGGAGATCACTAGGTTTTAGAAAGTTACAGATTGAAGAATTAGCACTTTTATACTTTTCCTGATTGAATTACTGGATTAGTTTCATGGGTTGGGGAGTAAGCCAAGCAGCCATAACAGGATGAACCCTTAGGAGGCTGCTCGCGGGAGATGAGGAGGTAGGTGAAGAGGATGAAGGAGAGGGGAAATTTGCAGCACCCAACGTTCTTTACCAACCACCCTTGTTCGTATTGACGTGGGCTTGCGCTGCTTAACTTCTGTGATCTCACGGAAACTGGTGTGTCCAACGCAACTTGGCTGCACAAACGCAACCTGGCTGCACTTAGTGGCTGAATTAGTGGTTTGTTAGTTCGGGCCGTATTGGAATGTGGTTTCTAGCGAAATTCTTGTCGTTGACCAATGGTTTCAATGCAGAATCTTGATTAAGACCAGTTGCTTCTAGAATGGTCATGCTCGGCTTCAGTAATCTCTGTGCAGCCAAGTTGCGTTGGACACACCAGTTTTCGTGAGATCACTGAAGTAAAGCAGCGCAAGCCCACGTTGGCACCAACATGGGTGGTTGGTACATCCTCTCATACATCCTCTACACCTACCGCCTCATCTCCCGCGAGCAGCCTCCTAAGGGTTCGGCCTGTTATGGCTGCCTGGCTTACTCCCCAACCCATGAAATTAATCAACTTAATCAAAATCTATGAGTGCTTTGGGCATGCTGGGCAATAGCTTTACTTCTTAGTATCCAACGAAAGGCCTCTTGGGACTTCTGTCTTGCTTTCGAAAGCGGATTCTTAGCCAGGATCGAATCTGCTACAGTAGTCGCTTTGAATGGTGTTCAGAAAATAAGCTCAAGCCCCCCCCCCCTCCCCATGTGATGAAGCCTGTATTTTTTCTCGCAAATATACAGTAGGCCTACTTAAAAAGTGCAACGTGGTTTTTATAAATAACGTTGGTTTATAAATAAGTGGATTAAAGCTGACGTATTTTTCTCAAAAAGCTGCATTTAAATCAGGGAGAGAAGTTGGATATAATTTGCATTGTTTGCTTCACTAACAGAGTGCTCTTTGATTGGGCTATTTCCTAAATGCAATATGTATTTGCTTAGAAATGAGTTTGGATGCTGTGAGCATGATGTTCATTTCCTGATAGTTTGCTTAATTAATAGCTTTCGTTAGTCAATCTATTCTTATATTGAATGCTGTTACTTAATAGTTACCTTTTAAACACAGGAGGATGTCATTGTAAGGAGGGGGTAAGTTGAAAAATGCCTAGAGGCAAAGAAATAAGCATCTTTAAGAATAAGAAGATGCTTATTGGAGGCCATTCAACTCAACCGTGGCCTCCATTCCAGGCAGGCTTTTGTCGTTCGCGCAATTGACATTTAGTAAGCAGGGAGGTGGACGAGCTGACGAGAAGGTGTTTAACAATTGCTTACTTTTTTTCGAAACAAGAAATAAATAGAGAAAAACATAATTTATTTTATCCAAGATATTTGAATGGTGAAAGCTGTATGTGCTAATTCAGTCATTGATTATTTATTTATGGATGCAAAACATTAAAAATACTATTTTTGGATGAAAATTTGGAGTTGAGAAACTTGAAACTTGCGAAACAGGAAGTAGTAGATGGCGCTGTCACTGGTGAAGCGTATTGGAATCATGACGCACAGCTGGACATTTCAAGGGAGAGGAGAGTCCTTGGAACTCACACACGAAAACCGTGTTTAGGCACACATTTATGTTAAATAAATAAGCATGAAATTATGTTGGATCCTACATTTTATTTACTGATGCCAGAAAAGAGGCAACTGTTGCACTGCGTAATTTTGTCGAGCTAAACATTTGTTCACACTGATATAACCCCCCCCCCCCCACACACACTTGAGGATATGATTATCAATACCAGGGTAGAATTCTTGGTTCTTCCGTCCGGTAGGAGGAGGGTCGCCTTAAGGCTGTATGGCAGGGGTGGCCAACTTTTGCGTACATAAGATCTACTTTTTATCTTAAAAAAGTGTCGCGATCGACTTCTTATCCTAAAAACGTGTCGCGATCGCAGTCAAATTGGGGAGGGGGAGGTTGTATACTGGACCCACCTCGGTACAGTATCGAACGTAGAACCTCTGACGCAGACGTAGAAACACTGAGCCACTACGTCACCGAGGCGGGTGTTAAGTCAACACATCGCGAGTGATGGAGCAAAATTGGCTTCGCGATCGACTGGTTGGCCACCCCTGCTGTGTGGTATTTACGCAGAAAAGTAAATCTGCAGATCGGCAATGGAATATAGAATCGTCCTACATCCGGCGTTGATAAATGGACTTCACAACTGAACGTCCAACAGTAAATAGATCTGTAAACCAACGGGCAGGTTTAGGTTTTAGTGCATCTCAAGTGCGCTTTCCCGAACTCTTTTTCAACGTGAAAATAAACGGGTAGATCGGCAAAAGTCCCTGGTCATTGGATGACTTTCATTTGGCAGGCCAAAGGTAATAAAAACCGAAGAAGAACTAACCATTAATGTAGTAAGCACATTCACTAGAGCAAGGTTGTGATCTTCTTAACGGAGGCAATGAGTTCATTCTTAAAAATGCTAGTGTGTCGTACACTGTTCGCTACCCCCTCCCCCTCCACTTGTTCCTTTTCCCCATTTTGTAAAGGTATACTCTGTATTTCTTTTAATGATGAAAATATAGCAAACCCTGAAGAAGTCCTTGCACCTTCACCTCATTAGAAGGTGGGGAAGTTCCCACGAGTTTCCAACCTCATACTACCTGAAGGCACTACTCATCTTCTACTCCTTTCTCCTGGCTCCACACGTTCTTCATAACAAAATGTTACGTTCACGGAACTTCACAGTATGTGTGAGGATGTGGGAGGTAAGCTGACTAGCAACTGAATGTGGGGAGTTTTTTACTGTTCCGGGCTGCATAATTGTTTTGTTTGCCATTGTAAGTGATAACCTTGATTTTGGCCCTGGTTATCTCCATTGGAAGTTGAAGTGTTGTCCTAAAAATGAAGTTAGGAAGAAACGGGTGAGAAAGTGTTTGGGTAATCATCTTCTTTGCCTAGCACGCGACCCCGTTTAGATTCACTTCGCACTAGATTTGTAAGTCAATTCGGATCAACATGAATTTGGCACGTAATTATTCATCAGAGGTCACTGAAAATCGTGGACGTTTAGAACTAACATGAGAAAGGGGTACTTTTCAGGTTTTCTACCTCTCTCTTGCCTCCTCCCCCTCTTCTATATAGTAATCTCGTTGTAGTAATCTTTTTCGCCTTCTTAACTGCATTCTCAGAGGTCGTCTTTTCTTCTTCCAGAAAGGGTTACACCAAATTATAGGCGGTGCGGTGATATACTTTCGATAGTATATGTTGCGTATCTTCACACCTAGCGTGGGCGAACTTATTGTATCTCTTGCCTCATTTGTAATTTGAATACGAAATTGTCTTTTTTTTGAAGTTGGCTGGAATGTTGTTCAACGCTCCTCCATCGAGGGTGAATATGCGTCCCAAGTGAGAATGAACTTTGATAGTGACCCATCGCGAGCACAGTAGACTGTATGGATTATTCCTATTTGTGGTGTGCATGACATCACCTGCGTCTAAAAGGGCCCTCTATAGACGGAAAAATATGTAGGTTGCTAAAATTCCCCTATCTCAAGAACTCACCCAATCGTCTGATTTTGGCAAATAGCCTCGAGTGTTGAGAAGTCAGCGATAAATAACCCAGTAACCAACCAAACTAGTTTTACCTCTGTGATTAGGATATTTATTCATCGTGTGATGAATTCCACTGGCCTCATTCAGAATCGAACCTACACTTTTGGGTCCGACTCAAGAATAAACTTACAACTGAAGGCGCACACACACACTGTTAAAATGTACCCTAAACTCAAAAGCTTTAGTTTTTTCCCTAGTTTTTAATGCAATCAGTTCACCACCAAACATAGTGCCTGGGACTGTGACTGAGGCTTGAACTGGGAGGGGTTTCCTTGTTAAATATGAAAGGCATCTTCTGCCTTTTTCCTACTCATAGAGTCATCCAAAGGTCACTTTACGTGGTCATAATTTACATGGGCTGGTTACCATCACGAATGATTCGGTTCATTTCCAAGGAGATAGTAAGAAGGTAAGAAAACGCCTACCCACGTGTTTGCCGTGCGTGAAGACCCGAATCCCTGGGGAAAGCGGATCCTGGCGGTTGAGGAGGCGCATTTCCTACAACGTCTGTAGGCCACCCTGTCCTGACGAGACGACTCCGCCACGTCGACAGGGCTCTCTGACAGTTACCTGTCCCAGCAATCATGATGAGCCGAATGGGCGTCCCCTTGTTGGGCTCCGTGGTGGGCGGGTACTATGGACATGGAATTCAAAAATTTGCACCCATGTGATGCAAAATTCAAAAAACTTCCAACCTGTGGTGAAGGGGATTAAAACTCTAGTGCCGGCGGCCGTCAGGGGTGAGAGATAATTGAGATATGCAGGTTATTGGAAGCACCTGTGGCAGGGGAAAGCTAAAGCAGACAAAAGGATTTGGTAATTTATGGAGTGGATGGGGGACCTAGTGGGAGATAGGCGGGAGTGAAGAGCTGGAACTCGCAGACTCGACCCTGCCACTGGCGGGGTAAGATGATGATGATGTATTAGGTTCTGTTTGTGTGTCCAAACAATTTATTAAATTGAAAGAATGCGGCTTGTAATTTAATCGCCAATTTCCGCCATGAAGTTGTAATTGATAGGCTTAATAGGCAGGTTTGACTATATTATCAAATCGTGTGAGTGGGTATCTATTTTCATCTAAGTCAGAGGTTTTTACGTGAATATTATCAATTATGTGAGAGTGTGCACTGTACTTTATGGTTGCAGATACTCTAGTACAGGCCTGCTCTAGTACATACATCTGACATTAAATTTTACCTTTATATTCACTGTAGTTCAACTTTTGTTGGTACTTATATAAATAGTTGAAACATGTGAAGTTCCCACGCCAACATCGCCATTTGATAACAAAGATCATTTTTTTAATTTCAAAGCAGTCAATGATTTTTTTTTGTTATTTGAGTTAACTATGTTGCCACAACGAAATAAGTTGGAGGACAATAGCAACAGTGTCGATGACGACTATGTTGGTGGTGGTGATTTTGGGATGGCTAGGAGCAGGATGTAACATAGATCATTATCAAATAACCTGATGATAATGATAATACTGAAATCAGATATAGAATCACGATTTTTGTTATAATATTATTGTTATTATTTTTCGAAGAATTGATATATACAAAAACCTTCACTTAAATTATGAGTGGGGTGGAGTGTCCATTTTTTTGCAGAAATAAATGAATGAAAGTGTTACCTTCTCAGCATGGAAGAAAACTATTGTTTGATTTTGGAAGTAAAGGAGTTTTTTATTGGAATGTGGAAGAACTGAAAATGTCCTAGGTCCGTATGCGCTCCCATCACGCATCTTTCATTTCTTTCACTCCTTTTCCTTCTCCTCCCTGATGTAGATCCTAATATTCTCCTTGAAATGCATTTGTTGTTTGTTGGTGTTTTTAGGGCCCTTCAACTACAAGGTCATTAGAGCCCCGTCCACAGCATAGTTCATATGCAGAGACTGCACAGACACTACACTAATGCGACGATTTTTGGGTATTAGCAGTACCCAGTTTTCCCAAGCGGCCACCCATGTCAGTACTAGCTGGGGTTGTGCTGCTTAATTTCAGTGATCAGACGAGAATTGGTGTGCCCAACGCAATTCGCCGTTCTTCTTGAAATGCAGCTCTGTAAGGAATGTGAGCATCTTTTGTAGATTGCCAAGAAAATTTGGAGTGTAATGGACATGGTAATGGATGACTGTCGCTCATTTAAGGAAGTTAAATGCATGACTGCAATTTCACGACATTCAACCAGACGCGCAGTTGAATTATATCCACTACTTGAAATTTGAAATGGAAAGTCTCGTGATTAATGTCTGCAGAGCACTGCGACACTACTATTGCCTCGTTTCCCCATTTACAGAATTAGATAAGGGACAGGGTTCTATTCTGATGAGTTCTTTCAGAAGTGTTAGCGTGATGGATTGCGCATTCTTCTAACATATAGGAGATCCCGAGTTCAAACGTATTCTTCGTTCTACCTAAGCTGTGGAGACGGCGTTGTCACTTCCAAGCTTTATAGTGAACTAGTGTCTATTGCGCCGCCTAGGAAAATGCCAAAAAAAAAAAAACTAAATTCGGTCATGCAGAAACCAGCAAACGCGGAAATAGGAAAAGGGGGAATGACAACAGAAATTCAAGAAAGGGTGGGCATCAGCAACTCCCTGGCGAAAATCTAGTGGTAGTTTTTCTTCTGGAGTAGCTGCTGACCTGATGCCATAATTCTTTTAATCCCCTTCTGTCTATCTTACAGAGATAATGGTTTGGGAGGGGGTTCTGTACGTTTTACCCCGGAATCGGCATGATCAGGTTGTTTCCTGAAGAGGATGACATTTCATTTTTGTTCACATTGCAACTATTGAGAAAGGTGTTCAGTTATCCATATCGTCAAAATGCCCTCCCCCCCACTTTACGTTTTGAAAATTGTATACACAATGATTTTAATGATGTTGTTACTATTATTTATAATGAGGCTATAAACAGTGATTTTAGTGCTTGGTTGCTTAAATGCAGTTTTGATGAAGCAGCTTTGAAGTGACCCACAGAGGGAATGGTGGGGATGAGATATCCGACTGATATTCAAATAGAGTCAAGGCTTTTTATACGTACGGATTCTAACTTTTATAATTTCGTAAGTATTCTGTGGCAGAGTTGTAAAATAAAATATTGTTTATTTAACTTTTATTTTTTTCTGCAACTATTTGTTTTCAATAAGTGATAGAGGACATCTAAAACGAGTCGGCTACATGCGGTTGTAGAAATGGGTGGAAGGAAGATTAAAAATTAGGAGATTAGGAATTGTTTTTGGGTGCGTCAATTGGCCAGAATTTCAGAGCTATTTGTTTCCATCTGCTGCTTCTTCTTCTTTAAGAAGCCCATAACTCCATCTGCAGCAGGGTTTGGTGTTGTTAAGTTCGGAGAGTAGGGAGCAACATATATTCTACTGCAATGGGTTTGTTTGTTGGTGTTTTAGGGCCCTTCAACTACAAGGTCATTAGAGCCCCGTCCACAGCATAGTTCATTTGCAGAGATTGCACAGACACTACACCGATGCGACGATTTTCGGGTAGCACCCAGATTTCCCAAGCGGCCACCCATGTCAATGCTAGCTGGGATTGCGCTGCTTAATTTCAGTGATCAGACTAGAACTGGTGTGTCCAACGCAATTCGCCGCTCCCTACTCCAATGGGGTTCTTCATTGTGGTTTCCTAAATGTACTCCGGGTATAACGGTCTTCTGATTGCCGTTCTGGATGTGGCTCAAGTTCTAACAACATTGTTAATGTTCATCGAGGAGGAGGAGGAGGGTCAAGCAGGGTTCCACAAGGAGTCAAAGACTAGCACGCAGTTTGACTGTCTACGCTTTTTAGTGTAGTTAAAGCACTTTTAAGTTACCCACTATTAGAAAGGTGCCAAAGACATGGGTCGTTTAATGGACGTTTCTAAACTATGAATGGTTTTTGGGATGATTTCCTCCTCTGTTCTCGCATTTCAAATTGCCATCTTTTTCAGGCAGCAATACAGGAGTCATGGACCTCGAAAGGAGGGAAGAAAGGATAGGTTTGGAGAATTTTAAATGAGCTGTTGTTCAATATTTTTGTCAGGCCGTCTTTGTCATGCCAGGCCTGCCTCGGTGGCGCAGAGGTAGCGTCAATGGTTCTAGGTTCGATACTGGACCGAGGTGGGGGTGGTTTCTTTCGGGCGAGAGAGAGGATCCGAATGCGCCTTCCTTCGGATGGGGAGTAAAATAGAGGTGCCGTCTGGTGTAAGATGGCATTTGCACGTAAAGAGGCAACACTTCCAAGTGTAAGTGGGAGCGGCAAGTTGCGTTGGACACACCAGTTCTCGTCTGATCACTGAAGTTAAGCAACGCAAGCCCAGTTAGTACTGACATGGCTGGTCACTCGGGAAAGCTGGGTACTGCTAATACCCAATAATCGTCGCATTAGTGTAGTGTCTGTGCAGTATATGCATTAGAACTATGCAGTGGACGGGTCTCTAATGACCTTGTAGTTGACGGGACCTTAAACTCCAAGAAACAAACAAACAAATCCAAGTGTAAGAGCTCGCCCCTGGGATCGGTAGAATGCCCCAACGAACAGTAGGCCGACGATAAATAAGCATAGGAGTTGCAGCTTTGATCTACAACTGGCTGTGGAAAAACACTGCCAAATATATTGCCCTTGTGTCCATTCAGAGGAGCAAGATGGGTACCCAACCCCCGTCATAGGCGGGATAAGGTTTAGGAGTTGTTTTTTGTCTGTCTTGTCAGATCCACTTTTAATGCACGTCTCTCCCTAGTGCAAGTAACAGCGTGGTTTTTTCATAAATTTTCCGCACTGACGTTAGTCATTACACCTGGGCTGTTGTAATTTAAGTAATGAGATCTATAAATAATGTCCAGCACATGAAATTTGATTACCTCTTTCGTTACTAATAAATAAATGACTAAATGGGGTGTAAGCATAATAGTGAAATTAACCTATTTGGGATGTTGAAGGCTAAATTTTTATTTCAATGTGTATTTGTTTTCTTGTTCATTTGATTTAGCGAAGGAAATGTGATTATTAAATTGAAGAGCGACCTGATTTGTTGTTTTCTTTTGTTAACTCGTCATTTTTTTTATATTTTTCGTAATTCAGTGTAATGTTCATAAGGCGAATTAAGTTCTTTGCTCTTTTTTTTTCGGGGAATTCCATTTGAGGTAAACAAGACTTGAAATATGAAAAATATATTGTTCAAACGGATATTAAAAAAAGTACCTGAAGGATTTCCTTTAATGGATCTCTGTTATTTGATGTCAAAGGTAAAATGCAAACGACTTCAGTTAAATTTCTTTTTCCCTTTCAAGTTTTTTTATTGAACTTCTTTAAGCTGGAGGCAGCACAGACGGTGTTAAGTTGAATTGATAAATTTTTGTTTTTTTCGAAAAGCAAGTTGGTAGGTACCACCCAAATTAAGGGGCAACTCTAATGGTTCATGAGCCCGTTATTATCATAGGTTATCATCATCATACCACCCTTATCCCTCCTGTGGCAGGGTCGGGTCTGCGGGTCCAGTGAGCATGCTCTGACCGAGGTCACCCCAGCCAGGCATCTGGAACCCGCAGGAATATTGGCTAAGCTGTCTGTAGGGGATGCCGGCGTACCCCACCATTTACAAAATTCGAAAGTTATAATTGAATTTCAAATGCTGTTATTATCATAGGTCCTTGTTGGAAATTCAGTGGCGTAGATAGGTGGCCTAGTACCTCCAAACGCTTCCTTAAGTGGCTGCGTACTTGATTCTGGAATCCGTGGTTCTAGATTCTAACCTGAGTCAATTGTTTGTTTGTTTGTTGGTGTTTTAGAGCCCTTCAACTACAAGGTCATTAGAGCCCCGTCCACAGTGTAGTCCTGATGCAGAGACTGCACAGACACTACATTAATGCGACGATTTTTGAATACTAGCGGTACCCAGGTTTCCCAAGCGACCATCCATGTCAGTACTAGCTGGGGTTGCGTTGCTTAACTTCAGTGATCAGACGAGAACTGGTGTGTCCAACGCAATTCGCCGCTCCCACCTGAGTCAAGGTGAGTTGGCTTCTCCCAATGCGCCTTCCGTTAGATGGAAGGTCAAGCCGTCAACCCGTGTGTCGTTTACTGTCATCTGCACGTTAAAGAACTCTTAGTACATGAAGTGTATTTAAAGGAAAAATTCCAGGTGTAGGAGCTCGTCTCTCTGACGTCGGTAGAGGAAAAGTGACCCAACGAATCAACGTAGGCGAACGCTAAATAAACGTAAGAGTTGCACCATGAGGTTGGTAGTCGGCTGCAGAAAATTACCATCCAACAGATTACTTGGGGGAAAAAATGGACATCCGGCTCTGCCATAGGCGGGAGAAAGGTTAACGTTGGTATGGTGATGAGGCAAGGTGAAAAAAGCTTAAAGATATAGGTGAATGAGGAGAGCTGATGAAAGGGGTAGACCGAATAGACAGAAGTCACAGACTTGGCCTTGTAGGCGTTATGAGGATTCGAGGTTGTTGAGATGTTTTGTAAGATAATGAAGGGGGGACCTTTTTCACTTGATGGTTTTCATCCTTAAATTCACATAATGTCGTTTGTGGAATTCAAAAGATGCGAGGGTGAAGAAGGTTATTTGCAAAGAGCTGAAATTGAGTCTTGTATTGTTGACTGTTAAATATTTCAGTTTCATGAATAACTAACAAAGGCTAATCGTCTCATTTCTTTTAAAATTGAAAATGATTTGACATTTCGAAGGTTATGTTTGTTGTAGCCTTCTAGTAGCTCTTCATTTTGCATTTGTCGAGATGAGGAAAGCTGAAAATAATTTTCCTACATCACATAGGGTTGTTACTAGGTATTTTTTTGCCTTCCTTTTTTTCCTAAGCATCAAAATACACAAATCGTGCTTAATTTTAGATGCTATCCGGGTTATTACTTTTTTTGAAGAAAAAAATCAGATAATTTAAGTTTCTGATCAGCATTTTGATGAGAATCATTGAAATTTTAATGCAACTCTTGCTGTGGTAGAATTGAAGTTTATGGTGTGACTGGTGACCTTAAAACTACATGTTGCTTATTTGGAGTTTTGACATTGAATTAAAAATGAATGTTTAGTTTTTATTTTGTTACCTGAAGTTTTATGTTAGTCCATCATATTACCATGCTTTAATTGGATTTCTTAGGGGAAGGAGGAGGGGCGTTGAATGGATGGCTAATTTTTGCTGCTATTCAATCCCTGCGTAAGACTCCTGATGTCTGAAAGGTTTGTCAGTGCAAAATGATCACACATTTTATTTCACTGCTTCTAGTCTAGAGTAAGTCTATCATATGGTTTTGGGATCGATTCTTATCGAGTTATTAATTATTAGTCACCTTTCAGGCGAGAGGGCAGCGATCTCAGTGACCCTTACGTCGAATGACAAGTAATTCGACGATTCTGTGCGGTGTTTACGACATTACATCGTTCTACATGAAGTAAAATATGCACGTTGATCGGCTAAATTTCCTGAGAAATGGGCAAGTTTAAGTTATCAACCGGTTGCACCATAAGGTCAGATGTCAGCTGTGTAAATTTGGCATCCAGTAATTTTCCTGTAGGTTCTCCGTTCTAGTGAAACAAATGGGTACCCGACTCTGTCATAAGCTGGAAAAAGGTTTTGTCTCAGAAGTCGGGAGCGGCGAATTGCGTTGCGCCCACCAGTTCTCGTCTGATCACTGAAGTTAAGCAGCGCGACCCCAACTAGTACTGACATGGGTGACCGCTTGGGAAAACTGGGTACTGCTAATACCTAAAAATCGTCGCATTAGTGTAGTGTCTGTGCAGTCTCTGCATAAGAACTATGCTGTGGACGGGGCTCTAATGAACTTTGCAGTTGAAGGGCCCTAAAACACCAACCAACAACAACAACAAACTCAGAAGTCAGTGTTTGGATTGAACCCACAATGGTGCGCTCGTAATACAAAATAGATATCGACTTTAGTTACTACTGTAGTTGAAAACTGGACATCCAAAATGAGACAAAGTCAGTCAAACAACTTACCTCTACTCTATTTACCACTCTTTTGGCAACTACAGTACATGGCTTTTTAGATTTTGAATGATGTTTTTCATTTTTGAATATGCAAAAAGATTTTTTAGTTCTCTTCCTTAGGCCATCTTCAATCAGTGATTGAAAAGTGGGCCATGCAAAATGCAAGAGTTTGAATAAATGATATTAACCCGTAGGCTATCTGATGAGAACCTGTTGTAGTTGTTGCCAAATTTACACTTCCACAATTGCATCAATGCGTCAATAAAAATACATATTCTTTATTATGAAACTGGCATGTAAAAAATTATCGGAGAAAGAAAATTTTGACATTAATTCATATCAGCACGCAAGACGGATGTTGAGAATATTGAGAAGGTAAATTTACCAAGGACCTAATATAATTTGAAAATCAATCGTCAAGTAACGTTTCAATTATCAGCATGAAGTGCCTTCTGTTGATCTTTCTGGCCTCTCAACGAGTAACAATCAGTCACTTCCATGTTGGTGTAGCATTCACCATTGAGCTACTGTGGAGAATTGGGAGCTTTGTGCGTATTGGTCTGCGGTGGTCACTTTCCATTTGTTGCAATCTATAATTAGGAGCCCGTGTGTAGCCTCTTAATGTAGAAACCTAAGGCAGGAATTTTTATCAAACGTAAATGTCTCAGTGATGAAATTTATTGAATAATCATTGCTGATTTTATTAGCAGCGTTGTACCGCAGGTACAATAAGCAATTATTTTTATCGACAACTGCCGGTTTTCTTAGTTGGAGAGTAATCTAACAAATACAACGAGAATTTGCTAAGTCATTCAAGAACGAGGCATAACCCTGTATTTCCCCAAGCCATTAAATATCAAGTGTCCAACAATGAAACTACACAATTTGATTGCATGATTCTCACATCTTATGGCTATTTATCAACGCCAGGAAAAGTGTCGAGGGTGCATTTCCAGAAATGTGCTGACCTATACGTTTTTCAGTGTAGCCGAGGCTCAGAGGCCACCGATCTTTTATCCCATCGGAGAAACCAGCTTATTTTCTGAAGAAGGGTACATTTAAAGTCTCCACCAATATCTGCCAGGATCAAACCCCTTCTCATGCATGAATGAACTTCGTATGATGGCTAAATCATCATCATACACTTATCCTGCCTGTGACAGGGTTGGGTCTGCGGGTACTAGCCCTCCACTCTCTCCTATCTTTCACCAGGCCTCCCATCCACATATTACCATATCCTTACGGACAACTTGCTCCCACGTTTGCTCACCTTGCCTCGGATGCTTCCAACCATCTGCATGGCTGAAATGCACCTAACGAGCTCTTCCTGCCCTCTTCTCTTTACGTGTCCATGCCACCTCCACCTTCTCTCCCTCATTTTTTCCGCGATGTCCCCCACCCCTCAGGCTACCCTCTAATATACTCATTCCTTATTCTATTAGCCCGGTGGCTCACCCCTGACGGACGCCGGCACGGGAGTTTTAATCCTCTGCACCGTAGATTGGAAGTGTTTTTGAATGTTTTGAATTTTGCATCATATGGGTGCAAATTTTGAATTCTCTCTCCGCAGTCCCCGCCTACAACGGAGCCCAACAAGGGGATGCCCATTCGAGTTGCCAGGGTTGCTAGGACAGGTAACCGTCAGAGAACCGTGACCGGCGAGTACCAGGACCAATAGGCATCGGGGGCTGATCATCCGAACTCCGAAACTAACCTTAAGGGGAGAAAACGCCCCCACCAGCCGATTGATCAGACCGAGCCTGATCGCCCGTTTTTCACTGGAGGCCGTGGGCAAAGTGGATGGCGTGTTGGAGACTTAGGGTCGCAACCCCACCCCTCGACATGTTGGAACCGTCCCGTCAGTGCAGGGCGGCCCGAGACGTCGTAGGGGATGCGCCTTCTCAATCACTATGATCTGCTTTCCCTAGGGATTCGGGTCTCCACGAACAGCAAACACGTGGGTAAGCGTTTTCTTACGGTAACCTCCCAGAGGAGCCTACATCGACCAGGATCAATTATGATGTTCCAGGTTAGCCTTCCCTGGGTCGCCTTTTTGCGATATGAACTGGGGAAGGTGCCGTGTTCCTATTCTATCCGGGGCACACACGGGTGATTATGATAGCTAGATGCAAACCAGAAATAAAATGATAAAATTTAATTCAGGAGATTGTTACTATGGTGAATTAGAGTCGATACAGAGACTGCGTAGTAGAAAATGTCGAGAAAGATGCTTGCGATGGATTAACAGGTGAAAGTTAACTTTTGCTTGTGTTCTCCCACCCTTAAGGGATTTTTAAGCATCAACAAGGTAGTAAAACAGTAGTAGACTTTGTGCTGCAGGAACTTGAGCATCACTTTTGTGCCGGCCAGATCCGCTTATGGGTAGGAGAGCCCTTCGCACTACGCGTGGGACGGCATCGTCCTTCTTACTCCATAAAAACTGGTGTTGGTTAGGATTAAATAGTATCCGCCTGATGGAAATC
Source organism: Trigoniulus corallinus (assembly GCA_013389805.1). Taxonomy (NCBI): domain Eukaryota; kingdom Metazoa; phylum Arthropoda; class Diplopoda; order Spirobolida; family Trigoniulidae; genus Trigoniulus; species Trigoniulus corallinus. The sequence goes on along the minus strand of JAAFCE010009126.1, from coordinate 9,245,404 downwards.
CCGGTTGCAGTTTTCGTAATGGATTCGTCGACGATGTGAATTTATAATTTCATCGGCGTAAACAAGCCTATATCATTTAAAAATATGGAACATTAGGACGGACAAGTACCACTTTAAAGGTTTTATTACTTCATATTGTTCCAGAATTTTGTACAATGGTACCAGACGACAGCATGACGAATGGCCAACTTTAGGATTGGAATGTGCTATATATATATATGGCAATTAATAATTAGTAATGCAGTTGACCATAAATTTGAATGTGATCCCGGACAATTCATAAGGTTTGCGCTGATTTCTCACCTTTTGTAAAAGACGTTTACCGAATGAGGCCGCCATGCCCCTCTGTTTGGTTGTTTTTGTTCTTCGAAGGCGGTAAGCACACTGATGTCAAGTATGACAATGATCGTCATAATTACGTTAATTTGGCGCTTGGCTGACTGGTGAGATTGGGTACGGTGACATCACAGCCAGCCTGTCAGAGTCCCGCCATTGTTCACCGTTTCTTATACTCACCCTCCCCTTCCATATTTCCCCCTTTTCTCCTTTCATTGGTGACAAGTTACCAGCTGGAGAAATGAAGCCAAGGGCAGACATTCTTTAAAATCCACTTTTACTTTTCTCGTTATCAATTTTTCTTACTTAAAGGAAAAAGAATGAGTGCATACAAAATAAAATTGGGCAAAATTGACCTTGTTTTATTCTCCTTATTTTATGAAGGAAGACATCAAAACCCGTGGCAGAGTCACGTATCTGTGAGTTTTGAATGCCCTATAAAAGAAAGATAAAGAGAAATTGATAATGATGGAAACGTCCCAGAATGATAGAGAAAATGACTCTCAGTGCACCGATGTTTGGGGCATCATAAATAGTTACGGAAGTTCGACATTGATGAAATTTTAAACGAAAAGTTGTGCAGTACGTTATTAGGCTCATGAAAAGTTTTGGGGATGTAGTTCTCATATGATAATGCTGCCTTGGTAGCTCCAAACTGATGACGTTCTTTAAACTTTGAGCTCAGGTGCACCCCCTCCCTAACATGCGTCGGAATCACAGTAGTGGCTGACAACCTGATGTTCCAACATTTTGCACCCGGCTAAAATATAGTGGGGTTGGACTTTTTGCCTGGCGTTTGGTGAACCCGACTTCAAGCTCATCCGTGAGGTGGGGACACGTAGATGACTGGTGCCTGTTGTGTCCCAAGTGGAATAAAATGAAGAGATATTGTGAGTATAATTTGGGTCCTAAGAGATGCAGGAGTCCAACAGTTGGCAGTAGTCTTAGTAATGCTTGTGGTTCGGACCAAAGCTACCGAATCATTTTCGCACTAACAAACGTTTCTCAGAGTTATGGTTATTTATCACTTATTTGACCTACGTCACGCATTTATCATTTAATACCCACCTGCATAATAAAAGTAATATACATTTGATATATTCAAAATAACCGAATAGAACTGGTTATAAGGGAAATAAGTCCTTGAAATGTGATGACAGTACATTGTAAACCGTCAATTTGATCTCTTATTAAGGGGCCCCATCACCTGAAATGTCTTTTGATGGGAGAATATGAAAAACAAATTGTGACGCACTCTCAGAACCCGTGGGGGCGACTGTATTGCGTTTGACACACCAGTTCTCGTGTGATCACTGAAGTTAACCAACGCAACCCCAGCTAGTACTAACATGGATGGCCGCTTGGGAAAGCTGGGTACCACTAATGCTTAAAACTCATCGCATTAGTGTAGTGTCTGTTCAGTCTCTGCGTTAGAACTGTGCAGTGGACGGGGCTCTAATGACCTTGTAGTTGAAGGGCCCTAAAACACCAACGAATCATTTGTCACATCGTCCCAACTGGTGGTTGGTTGATTAATTCTGCGAACTTCTTAATTCTGACAGCTATTTAACAGTTGAGACTAACTTCTACACTTGAAATTTTACCGATTTACAGATTTATTTCTTACGCGGAAACGTTGGATTTCATAATGAAACTGAGTACAGTATTTGCTTCCTTTTACCAGGAGCGTACCAATGCCATTCTTGCAAATCGTTAAAATTTTTGATTTACTTCACCCTGATAATGCATAGTTACAGTGTACACTATTATAACTGGTTCGTTACATTTGTAGGTTTCTTTAAGTCAAAAACGCCCACACACACACACACATTGAGTCACTTTTTAAGAGGAAATGCCTGTCTGAAATTTGTGCTGTAGGAAGCATCTTTTTCGTACAGGAAAGGATGTATTTACTACACGCTACCACGGTTCTACTTAACTCTTGTCAGAAAAAGCGCACTCCTGATTTCCGCCTTTAATGGACAGGTTGCAAAGACCACTCCTGACTAAAGCAGATGTTTTTTTTTTCATTAAAAAATCATAAGTATAATTTCCGTCATGCTGTCCATGCTCCCTGGGAGCGGCGAGTTGCGTTGGACACACCAGTTCTCGTCTGATCACTGAAGTTAAGCAACGCAAGCCCAGTTAGTACTGACATGGGTGGTCGCTCGGGAAAGCTGGGTACTGCTAATACCCAATAATCGTCGCATTAGTGTAGTGTCTGTGCAGTATATGCATTAGAACTATACAGTGGACGGGTCTCTAATGACCTCGTAGGTGACGGGACCTTAAACTCCAACAAACAAACAAACTAACAACAAACAATCCATGCTCCCTCTCCAATGACACACCGTACTTGATGTTACCTTGACACTTGTCAACGATTGCTCCTCGGGAGTTGGCAGTGGTCTTAACAAACAAAGACAAGCTTTTGGTCCCCACTAAAGGAACCTATCGTCTGTGCCAAAATGTAGCAAGCATTTTATCAGCTTATAACTGTTATAACAACTCATCTAAATGACAGTGGCTGCTATGTGTTAGTTAACAAGCCGGCAAAATCAACATAAAATTGACATAATACTGGCTAATTTTGATTTTTACTAATGTTTATTGGTTGTAAACATACAGTTGTCAGAAAGATATCGCTGTAGAGGTTGTCTATCTCATTCGTAATTAAGTTCAAACGACAATTTCACGTGGTTTATTGATCAGAAGTTGTATTTGACTCCTATCACTTCATCGCAAATATATTTGATTAGCATTTCGTCGAAGAATTGCCACTATATTGATATCGTTAAGTTGAAGACTAGGTTACTGTTTAATCTAACAGAATAAGTAGCGTTGAATCCTTGAACCAAAGTGACGTTTGAGGTTGGTCCTTGTTTTTATGTCTTATTAACTCAATGCCTCAAGTGCATTTTCATGTATAAAACGAGCAAATGATATGGTAAACAGTGCTTACAACGATGGTCAGTCAGTAAATCGAAAGAAAAAATTAATCATGCTTTTGTCATTAAATTCCTTGACCTGACCAGATATATTACGGTAATGACAACGCTGTAGTGCCAATTCTGCTCATCTTGAATCGCTCCGCGCCCTATCATTTATCTTAGTTCGAGTGGGGTACATTTTTAGACCTAGTGCAGAGGGAGTGTGCTCGATGACTGAGTCAGTGGTTCTCGATAGATACTGCGGTTCGAAATGGGTTGCCTTCTTTCGGGCGAGAGAGAAGCCCTAAGTGCTCCCATGTAGTGTCACTTGCGCGTAAAAGAACCACTGACGCAGTTACCAAGCACGCTACCCACTGCACCACCGAGGTCGGATGACATTAAGTTGGCAACATCATCATACCCTTATCCCGCCTGTAGCAGGGTCGGGTCTGCGGGTTCAAGCCCTCCACTACCGTCTATTTCCCACCAGGTCCCCGTCCACCCCACGCACTGCCATGTCCTTACGGACAACCTGTTCCCACGTCTGCCTTGTCTCCCCCTACCCCGGGTGCTACCGACCACCTGTATTCCTGGGATACACCTAACGAGCTCTTCTTCCCCTTTCCTCATGACGTGACCATGCCACCTCAGCCTATTCTCCCTGATTAAGTTGGCAACCGAATAAGTAAAAATACCATCCAGCAGTTCGCCCTATGCTCCTGAGACCAACGTGAGAATTGTGTAGGGGTGATGTCCATTTTATTAGAGTTCATCAATTGCAACAGTAGAGCCAAGTGTGGATGGTTGCAATGGGGCAATTGAAAAGCGTGTGACATTGACCAATAAACATCGCTTTTGTTCAGTTGAATCCTGATCATCATAAATATGAGCATTGTCTTAAAGGTAACATCCGGCATCCGGTCTCGATTAGCAGAAATCTCTGTTTCTCCCTCCAGTCCCCGGTTTGTTTGTTGTTTTTTTTTTGTATATTTGAAACGTGAATGACATTCGCAAACGAGAGAGGAGAAAGTAATCCTTGATTAGATACGACATTGACATTTTGAAACAGGATTTGATTTAACGCTCGTTTATATGTCTACTCTACTGATATATTCAATTTCGGCAATTTAACCTTAAAAACAATATGTAGTTGTGTCTTAACCCCCCGCCCCTCTTGTACATCGTCCAAATTGGCTTGTTTCCTAATCACTGTTTCTCTCAACACTTTGAGTTGGAAGGTATTTTACTTGAAATTTTGATTTTTACATCTTACGTTGCTAAAATTATAGGACCCGTCCTATGGTTAGCACGCTCGGCAACTGCGTCAGTAGTTCTAGGTTCGATACTGGACCGAGGTGGGTTGGCTTCTTTCGGGCGAGAGAGAGGCCACGAGTGTGCCTTCGTTCGGATGAGAAGTAAAACCGAGGTCCCGTGTTGGTTTTTGTTTGTTTGTTGGTGTTTAAGGTCCCGTCAACTACAAGGTCATTAGAGACCCGTCCACTGCATAGTTCTAGTGCATAGTCTGCACAGATACTACACTAATGCGACGATTATTGGGTATTAGCAGTACCCAGCTTTCCCGAGCGACCACCCATGTCAGTACTAACTGGGCTTGCGTTGCTTAACTTCAGTGATCAGACGAGAACTGGTGTGTCCAACGCAACTCGCCGCTCCCTCCCGTGTTGGTGTACGATGTCATCTGCACGTAAAAGAACCCTCTCTACTATGCAACGGGTAGATGAGGCAAAATTTCCAGGTGTAGGAGCTCACCCCTCCCCTGGCGTCGGTAAGATTCCCCAACGAACACTAGACCGACTATAAATAAGCGTAGGGGTTGTAGCCTTGGCCGGCAACCGGCTGCAGAAAAACTCTGACCAATATATCGCCCTTGTGTCCATTCAGAGGGACAACATGGGTATGCGACCCTGCCATAGGCGGAAAAAGGGTTAGGAGTTGGTTTTAAGTTCTTATAATTATAGGAACGCTTTAGCTGCCTGTTACTTCGCGTTTTTTTCCTAATATTTTTTTTTTCCGAAAAAGCTGTTAGTTGATTTTTAAGGTGGAGTTTCTTTTTAGGACTTGTGGAGGTCATGATTTAAAATGAGCATAATGATTCGGGTACAGCAAAAAAATGAAAAATTAAATGTAGACGGAAGTCTTGAGAAATTATCAAAAATTTACCTCAGAAATCACCTTTCTGGTGCGTAAACAGAAACCTCAATTATTCACTTATGATGTAGAAAAGCAAATGAGTGAAGTTTTACCCACCAAGAAAAAAAATAGTAATTTTTATTTGCGTGCAGCATACAATAATTATGTGGAGTTGATTATGTTAGTGTCCAACTGTAATACCACCCCTCCCCCTGATATGTTTGGCAGCATTTCCGGCCATTCACCTACTAGTAGACATTTGCATTTAAAAGGCGCCTTTGGGCTGCTTTCGACAGATTTTTTTCCCCTCTTTATAATAGTCAGTGGTCTCGATCAGATTCGATCCTTCAATCACATTTTTCCCATATGGAAATTAAGCTGTCGGAACAGGCTTGTTGTTAGTCGAGTTGCAGCTTGCAGTTGAGGATGCTGCAGGTTCAATTCTGATTAAGAATTAGGGTTTTGAGGAATTGTCCCGTATGGGGAAAGTGGAGCTAGCTCTTGCATCGACGAGGTGCCTCTGGATAGAGAACGTGGGCTCTCCAAAGTGCTCAATAATCAGATAACCCAAGGGATGAGGAAACATTTGGAAGGAGGGAGACGATGAAAATATTCAAGAATCTGATGTCACAAACCAGACATGCCCGTACTCCTCCGCAATACATGCTGTTATTCCTGGATCAAATGAGGTTTCACAAAGATAGTCGGAAGGGGGATGTTTAAAAAATCAAGAATTCCATGAAGGGATGTTGAAATTTAGGAAACTTTACTGACTGATCTCCCGTTGACGAACATGAATAAATTTTCTCAGTAAGAGGCCTAAAGGAAGATTAGGAAAATCTTGTAGTAAACCCCTGTCGATTTACCCACTTCGTTAAATTACTTGGTATTTTAATTTTACTTCTTTTATGCACATTTATCCGGTTTCTTTACAAGAAAACAGTAAATTAAATCACCTCATTTGGGCCTTAGAAAAAAATACGCCATATTGGCATTTCTAATTGCGCCATATTTCGACTGTAGCTCTGCATTAGCGGAAAATGAGAGGAGGATGGGGAAGGGTTTAATACTGAGAATCAGGATGACGGTTAAAAATGCGTAGAGAAACTATCATTAGTCCATTTTAACATATCATGCCTTTAGAAAAAGTAGAGTTTCATCTTGGAATAATAATTCAAGAGTTGCCCTACTATCCACCCACACTGTTGTTCATGACTTATCTATGATTCAGATTTCAAATTTTGTTTTTTACGATCTTCCTTTTTTTTTATTATCATGAGGTTATTATCTAGTTCTCTCAAATCTTGAACGATTGGGAGTCCACTAAGCGCACACTTCGTACGAATAGTTTATTAACAGCAGCTGGGTCATTGATGCTTTGTCAATGACCAAAAGGGTTAGTGGACTTTCAGAAATGTGGACTTCACTCAACGTACTTTTGAAAGATTAGTATTGTGGGCCACATTTCAGATGAGTGGAATGAGATGAGGAGGAGAACACCGTGGAGTGGCTGTCAGGCTGGTGGACAGTCATTGGGAGGTGTAGAATTAAATTTACACAAATGACGAAGCGTTACTTTGGAGCAGAAATTACGAACAAGCAAATATTTTGTGCGTGGACAAATAATATACAATATGACATCTTATGGATGATGATAGTGGCGACACGTTGCAAAACTTATCACTAATTTGTCAAACTGCGTAATTCGTCCCTCTAATCTTGAAATTGGTGGGATGCAGTAGGCGACTCTAGCTTTCCTGTTCCCTGTCATCATATCTCCTCTTTATCCCCCAAATTGCCATATCCTTGACTATTAGGCTTCCTAGTCCTAAGACCGTTTTGGTTTACCTCTGTACTTTTGACAGTCTCGCACCCCTCGCCCGCTCCTTTCGAAAACTGGCCGCTTATTTGCATATGAGTTTTTTGATCCTGTAGCATGTGTGACATGCGAGTCCAAGGTTGCAGGTAACATGCCTTCCTTCGGACGTCAGGTAAACCGCGATCACGTATGATTTGTAAGATGCCGTCTAAACACCCATGCCCTCTACATCAGGTGTGTCAAACTGGCGGCCCTTGAAGCCTAGCGTTGAGGCCCTCACAATTGCTATCATGTAGTATACATAGTCTGCTACTCAGAGGCGTAACGAGAGGGGGACAGTTGCCCCTGGGCGTAGTTGGAATGGA